>JAGSMT010000218.1:0-580017 GCA_029286875.1 Lamproptera curius
TAATTGCCCCTTATATTATCACTTTCATCTAACTTTGTAGATCTCCCAAAAAGTTCTGATCGTAGATTTGTTGTCCCCTTTTGCTCTTTCTTTTGGCTAATTTGTTAAGACGTGGCTAAGACTTAAAGTTACGTCTACATTGTTTTTTAACCTCTCAGTAAATCAGTGAGCAGTTGCGTTTAATGATTAAAAATTGACCTTAATTTTGGGAAAAGATACGATATTGCTTTTATGTTTGTTTATTGTTTTAATTATATATTAATAGAGGAGACTATCAGTTTATACCGAATATTACTAAAACTTAGATATATATAATAAAGTCGTCTCTATTATAGATGTCTTCGTGTTCATTAGAAAGTGTTTGTCTATAACTATATCGTTATAGATATGGACAAACGCATTTCTGTATCAGAGTTTTTAACAGGCTTTTATAAGTTTAGGATGTATCTATGTATGTAACGGAATCTTTAAACAAGTTTTTCAGCGTTTTCGTAACTTCGGATGAACTCAAACTTTGCATACGTCTCAAGGGCCGATGACAATGAAATAATACGAAAACGTTTTCGTTTTTGTGTCGTGTTGTGATTTTTTTGTATCTATGTATGTATGAGATGAAAAGATTTCGAAACGATTTGTATACCTCATGTCCACAAAAACTTAATGATAAATAGTACTAAAAATAAAAAATAAAAAACTTGAAAATCTTGCTTTTATAGCAAACCGAACGAAACCTAGAAAATAACTTCGAAATAAAATTATAATACGGTTTAAGTTCTAAAAAAATCATTTAATTCAGAGTGAAAAGCGTGTGGTGTATTTTACAGCATTCCCATAACTCTGCTTTCATAGACAGTTACTAGTAGAATGATTTTAACCACGGCTTTGATTCTAAATTGATTTTGTTTATAACTTAAACTGTATTATAAATCTATTTTGAAATAATTCATTATGATTGATTGTTTCACCTTCTGCTGCTGTCATATAAAGACAATATAGTCATGAAATGAAATAATAATTTTTAATAACAAAGTTTTAAAAATTATTATTTCATTTCATGACTATATTGTTTTTATGACAGCAGCAGATGTATCGTCATATATCATGGGCGTATACAAAATCAGTCCCCGTTGTAAAGAATATCTTTGCCAGTCGTTTTAGGATGACATTGCTTTCAAATTTATTGACAACTAATTCATCCATCGAATGCAAATAACTCTTTGCCTTGTGGAGTCAGATGCCAGCTCGCTCTCCGTAAATACTGTTACTCTAGTAAATCAAATTGTATTAGAAGCTGACCAACGATAATTTTGGAAAATCACTTGAAGAAACGAAAATTTAACCTAAAATTAATATGTAACCCAAAATATACGTAACCTATAAATTTGATTATCTCATCCTATAAAATTTATGTCAATAGGATTTAAAAAAAGAAATATGTATTTTCGTTCCGTTATCATCATGGTGGCAAATAATATTCTACAGTGATGGTGGTAAGCTGATAAATTACAAGAACAGTGAAGCATTGTACATTTCCTGCTGCTGCAAGAAATAATACTATTATTAAAACATTATATATACAACATGAGAAGATGTATTTTAATGATATTAAATGAATAATAAAACAAATAATATGGTCTGATAAAATTTAAAGTGAAATTCGTAAAATTTTCCTTATGTATATAAAGAATATAAAGTATGCGTTATTACATACCTATGTATTATATATTTCTTTAGGCGAAATTAGGTTTCCAATTATTGTGACCATAACACCTATGTATAATTGTATAATGATTTAAAAAAAAAGTAGGTAATAAAACATTTGGTATTTTATATAATCTATTTAAATAGCTGTAATATTTAACGGTTATTTAAAAGTCTTTTAGGAAAAGGGGTAATGGGCGAATACTTTATGACTTTAAACGTGTTGTTGTTTTGCGAGTTGAATTTATTGTTCATTAAAATTTTATTACGTCTTTTAAGACCAGGTATAGTATTAAATCAGTAAATGAACTTTAAACATGTTTAAAGGTAGTTCTTTTTCATGAAAATTTATTACTAATTAAAAAAAAATTAAAATACATAATAGTATATAAGACGGAGTAATTTTTCAGATCAAACTATTCAAACCTGACAATTCAAAAAAATGTTCTTTAATGAAATGAAAGATATCAAGCGAGGTAAAGAATTTTTAGTATATCTATGCGGTTTATTGATATTATATTTTACTTAATTGATTGATACAGCTTTCTTTTGTAAAACATTGGAACTGGCTTTATAATAGAGCAATATTTATAACCAGTTTATCACATAAGGTTTTGATTTCTTCTCTATTTTATTATTACAAATATATTTTTATGGTAAAATTTAGTAATAAGTCGATGGTCATTATAGGATTCAAAGTCATCACTGACAGTTTTTATTGAGCAGGGCATTGTCACTGGGCTATGGTAGAATTTAATTAATAAACATGTGTTTCTTTTACTTGAGTAAATAAAAAAAAAATATCATCATCATCAGCCCGTGTTAGTGCACTGCTGGACATAGGCCTTCTCCAATGCACGGCTTCTTTATTAAGGAGCTTTTGGACCGTATCCCATGACGTTCGTCCAATGCTGGTTGACGGGTGGACCGACTTTTTACATGCCCTTCTGAAGCATGGATCATCTTACTTTTTAGACAATGGGTTGTTCGGCCCAAATTGTCCTAAACTACCAAAAAACAACGATAACCCAAAGACGGTTTCTTGCGGGATTCGAATCAACGACCTCTGGTTTTTAAAGCGAAGCAATTAACGCTAGACCATTATTTCACTCGTTTAAAATTGTTTATTTATTTATTTTGTTTATTTATTATATTTCAAATTTCTTTTTTCATTTTTCATTTTTGCTGAAACTTAAAATTTTATTTTAAAAATCAAACTGTCCGTCAATGTCAGGAAACATATCCCAGTCAGAAACGTCATGAAATATAAATATCTGACATTTTAATCTAAGGCTTAATATTGTTAAACGTAACATTTTTGCATTTGGTGCACGTTAAATATTAACACGAACTGTTTTATTTTGCTGCCTCACTTAACTGCCTCCGTAGCCTAGTGGTATGGGCGTGTGCTTTAGAAACCGGAGGTCGTGGGTTCGAATCCTGCGGGACGCAACAAATTCTCATTGTTCGTTCCTAGTTGGTTGAGCAATTTGGGCCGATCACCCAATTGTTTGAAAAGTAAGATGATCCATGCGTCGGATGGGCTGTAAAAGTCGTCCACCCACCAACCCGCATTGGACCAGCGTGGTGGATACGGTCCAAACCCCTAATGGATAGGGGTGTATTAGGGAGGCCTATATCCAGCAGTGGACTAACAAAGGCTGATGATGTGTGATGTGTTTATTTTGCATGCATATTCGCATATTATGCAATGTATTGTTTCGTTTAAACAAGCTTCATTATCGAGTGATTTAAATTTGAAATTATAATCAGGATTAAAATTTTTATTGTAAGAAATTATTAGCATATTTACAAACTTTCCTTGTGACCTAATGGTATTGAGCCGTGTTTAATAAAGCGGACGTGGTGAGCTCGCATCCTGTGAAAAAAACTTTTATGTCCACGTTGCTTTTTTTTTTAATTTAGGGCACCATATACGAATCTTTTGTTGTCTATAAATAGGATATGCAATGCATTGGAGTGGCATTAATAGAATCGTTCCTGATTCTAAAGACTATATTTACAGTCGTTATAGGACATGCATATGAGTCACTTATGACTTTTGTTTGTGGACGTTGGATAGGTAGTATAATCGCACTACGTCAAATTGTTACTAATGCGACACTGAATAGATTAGAAGTTTACTCCACTACATCTGCGGTAATGGCTAGGAAGGTAAAGAGGAATTAGGAAGGTTTACTGTAAACGAGACGTTGCTCTTAGGTCTCAGAGCTACGAGTGAATTTGGTGCACGTTTCTTATTTGCAGGGCGTTTTGATTATCATCAATCGCTTTTAAATTATTGTATTTTTGCATGGGATGGTATTGATGATTGTATTTTTGAAAAGCTCAAATAGCTGTTTTAAAAGTAGCACTGGGAAAACCTCTCCGGATCTCTACTGGCAGCCTGCACAAGTAAAAAACTTTAAGGAAGATAGCTGTTTATTCTTGAAGTGGTATTACATGTTCATAAGTTGATGCATCTCTCTGTCAACTATAGCATATCAATCAAAGAACGTCTTTTTAAAGCTTCCAGAATTACTGTGTATACTAATTTTGCACCAAGGTTTGAAATTATTTTGTATCCTCATTATTATTTACAACAAATTGGTAAATTCTTGCACCCTTAGGAACCGCACTGTCTTTAAAACTAAAAATTTAGTTAAAATTTAATTCAAACATGGAGTTACGACAAAACGGAGAATTTCATAAAAGTAGAAAGTTAAATTGACGCATTGGACTTAAGACATAGACATACTAACACAAACACACTCACATTAGCGGACGCGCACAAACACACATACAAACAAATTTAATACAACATTTTTATCATTTCTTTTTTATTTCTCGTTTTTAAAAAACTGTATTTACTGTTTGTAATTTCGCTAATAAAATGTGGTAAATTATTAAATCCCCTCATAATCGGGGATGGACTGTACTAATGCAAACGTTTCTATTGAATAAATATATTTTTCATTCAATCAACAGTGAACGTATGTCTTTTTTCATTTAAATGATTTCAATCGACCTCCCTATTTTATTGCCATTGTTGACCGACTTCCTAAAAGCCTTCTTTTAGTGACTCAATTTAAAGCGTATGTATTTTTCCTTTTTTTTACATATATGTTACCTCATTGCTCCGCTTCTTTTGTTCCGATTTCGTTAATTCATTTTTAAAACGATAAGAATTAGCTGTCATTTGGTATAATTTTTATTTAACAATTGTGCATTCGGTAATAATAAACTATTATAGTTTACATTACCGATTTCTAAAACAGATATTTAAGAAATCAAGAAAATTTCAGCGTCAAAAATCACACGCTAGTATAAAATATCTTGATTTATATCGTATGGGTAAGCAAAATTTTAAAAACTGAATAATAAAATAACATGTTTTTTCTAGACTTTGCTAAGATATTTATTCCTGAACAATAATTTACAATATTACAGTTACTGCTATAAACATAGGTAATATTTAATCATTAATATATATCAAAAATGCTTTCAAAAATGTCCATCAAATCAGACTAAAAAAATACAAGTCTAAAATTAATCATCATTAAAATCTGCATTTGGATCTATAGATATAGTATATTAATGAAAATTATTAAAAAATAGCAAATAAGTGAGTATAAAACTTTTTTAGGTCAGTAACTAACAAATTTTATCTACACATTAACGTATTTTCCTTTTCTTTCGTGCAACTTAATATAAAAAGCATATTTTGTTACCTGCAACATTGTTTAACCTTTAACTCATTGGCGAACATAATTATAAATTTTTTAATACATATTAAATTGCAAGCAAAACGTAATTATTAATAAATATTTTAAATTGAACTCGTCAAAGTATTCTACATAAAATGTTTTATTTTAATAATCACCTTGTGTTATTCAATAAAATTATATTTTTTAAATTTAAAACTGTTGAATATTTTACAGCTATTCAATTAATACCTAAAATTAAGTATCAAATTATAAAGCCGTAGAACGCAAACGGTCTAACGCAAACGGTCTCGCGGATCAAAAGACCGAAATCTCAGTTTTCTACGCGAAACGACGTCGACATTCTACTGGTGCAGGAGACGTTCCTAAAGCCCGGAACAGGAGATCCGAAAATAGCTAATTATAACATCATAAGAAATGATCGGGCCGGCGCTTCACACGGCGGCACGCTCATTTATTATAAAAGTCCCTGCACTGTGTGCAATCGACACGCCGTCGACGCTAACGCACAATCACCATAGCCTCGGTCTACTTACCATGTAGAAGCTCTTCCGAGATAACTCAATCCGACTTCGAGACGCTATTCTCCCTAGGAGGCGCCGTCATTCTGGCAGGCGACTTCAATAGCAAGCACACCCGATGGAACAGCTACACAATCAACTCGCGAGGTGCAGCACTAGATGCACTATCTGAACTTCTTAACTTCAGTATCGTTGCTCCGCTTGAGCATACGCACTACCCGCACACGGTAGGCCACAGATCGGATGTGCTTGATATTGTCATAGAAGATCTAACCTCCGATCACCGCCCAGTCATCCTCAAACTAGGACCACCTGACTCCCAAAACATCCAATCCAAAACGATAATAGACTGGCGCAAACTCAAATCGCAGCTAGACTGCACTAGCTCGCCACACCTAGATGCCATTCCTAAAGTCCTGCACAGCGCTAATGACGCGAATCTCGCTGCTCATGCGCTCACAAGACATGTCCAAAGTGTCGTCGAGGCCTCCTCGAAGCAAGTCCCGGTGGAGGAAAACCCCCGCTGGGCCTTGCCAAACGACATCAAGGACCTCTTGCGACGCAAGAGGGCTGCGATTCGTGCCTACGATTGGTATCCAACCGAACGGAACCGGAGACAGTTGCGCGCCCTTGAACATCAGTCCAAGACGCGCATAGCTGAATTCAGGAACGATCGGTGGGATACAGATCTAAGCAATATGCACCCATCCCATCAAGCCTTCTGGCAACTTCCCAAAAGCCTAAAGGGCGGAATCGGAACCCCTCCGATGCCGCCTTTATCCATCCTAACCTTCCTGATGCTCCTCTAGCGCTTCTCGATGAAGAAAAAGCTGAATGCCTAGCCGACAGCTTCGAGGCACAATGCAGCTAAGCACTCAACCGATCGACGCCACTCACCGCCAAACGGTGGAGGCGAGGTCGAGCGATTGACTCAACTTCCTCCTCGCGATTTAACTTGACCGGTGACTGGAAGCGAAGTCAAGTCGATTATCAAAAATTTCAAACCTCGGAAAGCCCGGGCACCGACGGAATAAACAACCGCGTCATTAAAATCCTACCGGAACATATAATTAATATCGTAGTCCTAATTTATAACGCAGCTCTTTCCAAGGGAATTTTCCCAAACACTTGGAAGGACGCTGAAGTTATAGGGTTCCTAAACCCGGCAAACCACCCGCACTTCCCAGTTCTTATCGTCCCATTAGCCTCCTAAAGGGTTTCGGAAAATTATACGAACGTCTCGTCCAAGCCCGCTTATTAGAATTTAGAAAGCTAAAGGCTCCTCTACCCTATTCAATTCGGCTTTCGAGCCAAACACTTTGCACTCACCAAATTCACCGCATCACGGGAAAATTAAAGTCGGCTTAATACGAGGCCATCACACGGAGCGCTTTTCCTCGACGTGGCGAAGGCGTTCGATAAAGTATGGCACGAAGGGCTTATATACAGTTATATAAGCTCGGCGTGCCAGACCGTCTCGTACTTATCATACGAGACTTCCTCAGGAATCGAAGGTTCCGATACCGCGTAGAGGAACCAAATCACTACCTCGACCGATCCGTGCCGGCGTACCCCAAGGCTCCGTATTAGGACCAATCCTTTTACTTTATATACTAACGACATCCCACAACACCGTCTTGTAGACACCGCCTTATTCGCAGACGACACCTGCATATACTCAACCAGTAGATGTCCTATCCTAGTTAGTCAAAGACTCAATCCAGCCAATATCCTAGGGGAATGGTTCCGAAATGGAGAATAAAATCAATCCTTCCAAAAGTGCGGCCATTTTGTTCACGCGACGAGATCCGTGCCTTCCTTCCAATGTCCGACTCCTAGATTGCCCTATCCCTTGGGTCAAACAGACCAAATACCTCGGGGTAATCTTAGACAAATCCTTGACATTTGGCCCGCACATTACGTGGGTCAGAAACAGAGCGGCCTACGTCTTAGGTCGACTCTTTCCACTAATAAATCCTAGAAGCATTATCTCTGCGCAATAAGGTGTTGTTATACAAGACAATCATACGTCCAATTTAACATATGCCAGTCCCGTCTTTGCACATGCAAAGCAATCACACATTGACAAGCTTCAAGTCCTGCAAAACAGATTCATGCGCAGGGCCACTGGTGCGCCGTATTACCTGCGCAACATTGACCTGCACCTGGATCTGAAATTGCCCACTATCAAACAGTACCTAAAACAAGCGTCTATCCGATTTTTCGACTCGGCTTCGCAACACCCAAACGATCTAGTTCGGAGCGCCACCGCTTACGAACCAACAATTTCACTCGCTAAAAACGACATCCACCGAAGAGCGCGAAACGCGATAACGGATCCGGACGATGAGACTACAATCGTGCAAGCACGTTTAAACTCACTACGCAACACAACTTGTCCTCGCCGTCGAGGACAAACTAGTACACCGTACAACAGATATCGGCACGTACCAGGCCGATTCTCACCAATCAGATAGGGCGGTAAATACCTTCCACTAATAAGTCCTAAAAGCAAATTATCGAGCCGAGGTTCGGCCCACCGGGGCGCCCTCGATAAATGTTGCTAACGGGTATAGGCATGGACCTGACCAGCGGCTGATCGAGCCGAGGCTCGGCCTCTTGGGCACCCTCGATCAAGCCCGCTTACGGGATAAAGAAGTGGCAGCCCGAGCCGAGGTCCCCCTTCAGGGGTCCCTCGGAGCTAAGCCACAGAATAGAGGTGAAGTCTGTGCACACTTAAAGTTGCACAGCCCCTCGAACCCGCCGGGTTGTAGCGGTTAACTCCACCAACGTGAGTCATCCGTAAAAAAAAAAAAATAAAGCCGTTGGCGTAAAATAAACTTTCTGTTATATAATTTAAATGGTTTATCGAAGCCGTTTAATTGCTGTACATAAAGTACCGTGAACTGTAATTTGGAAATAGAAACTTAATCACAGTTTGAACTAATTGAATAGTCACAGTTTAACAATCGAATTCGATCAATTTTCGTTGTATTTTGATCAAAGGTCAGTTGATTGAATATTTTAGTATGTACTTCAGATGTTATTGCATTATATTGTGTGTTATTTTATGTGGTCTTTAAAGAAGTTAAAGAATTTAAACAAAATATACAAACACAATAAAAATTCTGTAAATAGATGTAAAGATTCCTAGCGCTATGTACGAAAAGCAATATTGTAATTTTCTTCTTTTGTAATTAAGCCTGTGAAATATTACAAATTCTATATTAAAAAACTTATGTGACTTGTAAGGTTATTATTCTTATTCTTATCTTAAAGGTAAAAAAATGCTAAAAAATACATAATAAATATTTGCACTTGTATAGGGTATGTCTTATGTGTTATAAAATGTTTCTGGACCTATATCTGCAAGATTCTTCAAACTAGGTGACCATATTCTCGCGCTATAGTTTTTAGACCGAATTCTCAAAAGAAGGACGTACTCAATTCGTGCGTTTGTTTTTTTTATATATATGGGTTTGTTCTCGTTGCTACGCTTCTAGTGCGCCGATTTTGTTTTTTTTTAACTGATAGGTGTAAGCTGTTATTTAGTAAGCAATTTTTTTTGTTAAATTTTGTGACAAGCAGTTTAATAGATGATTAAGAAATTAATAAAGTTAGAATAATTAGAATAAAATTAATTAGAATACTGTTGTTAACAAAGCTTATTATGAAATACTATATTTAATAACTTAATAAACCTTAAAGATTAAAAAAAATATTATTTTTAAAACTAATTTCATAATAACACGAGAGTTTTAAAGTTAACATTGATATTATTCTTTTAATTATATAGATATTAGGATACTTGTATGAACCATGACCCATAGAAAACTATTTTCCCGGTAATGTTAAAAGGGTCGATTGTAATCTGCACCTGTCCCATACCGTAAACGATTAATCTTTAATTAATTGGTAAACTATACGCAGTCCTGACGTCAATCGTGAGGATTCTCTAAAGTATAATTAACGTCGATTATAAATTTTATAATTTTTTTTGGGAAACAAAGTGTTAATAGGAAATATTGTTGTAAACAAGCATCTGGAAATATATAGAACAAAATAATCTTTAAATTCATAAATTCTTCAATAGATTGAGATAACTACAGTTTCAAATTATGTTAACATGTCCGTATCAATTATAGGATAGGCTCGAAGGGAAGTTATAAATTGATTTTAATTAAAGATTGACGTCTGATTCAGTTCGCGTTAGATGAAAGGGCTGAGGCAGCAAATATTATAATATTCGTTCTAAGAAACGAAAAGTACTTCTTCCTTAGCACCGCGTATTTATTGCTAGCTGAAAGAGGGTTTATTTATATGAAGGACCTACTAGGAATGCCCAGTTCCGTGGCAAATATGTATTAAAACGATACTGTTTTCAGGTTTCAACCGTACTGTAACTAAATTTATTACAAGGTCCCTAGGTTCAGGGTGCACTAGGCAGAATTGTAGCGTCTAGTGTAAAGGACATATCGTTTTGCATTAATGGTAAATTACAGCAGCATTTTTTTTAAATTATATGTTACTAGCGTCCCGCCCCTGCTTCGCACGGGTGCTATGCTGATAAAAAATGGACCTACTACATGAAGTATGTGCTATACATATAAACTCTCGTTTTAAATCAGTCTATATTAAAAAAAACCGGATCAAAATCCTGCCTCTGTAGCCTAGTGGTATGGTCGTGTGCTTTAGAAACCGGAGGTCGTGGGTTCGAATCCTGCGAGGACGCAACAAATTTTCATTGTTGTTTCCTAGTTGGTTAGGGCAATTTGGGCCGATCACCCAATTGTCTGAAAAGTAAGATGATCCATGCGTCGGATGGGCATGTAAAAAAGTCGGTCCACCCACCAACCCGCATTGGACCAGCGTGGTGGGATACGGTCCAACCCCCCCTAATGGATAGGGGTGTATTAGGGGAGGCCTATGTCCAGCAGTGGACTTACAAAGGCTGATGATGTGTGTGTGTGATGTGGATCAAAATCCGTTGCGTAGTTTGAAAGATTAAAGCATACATACGGATATAGGGACAAAAAAGTGACTTTGTTTTATACTATGAATGATGATGATGATTAGCTAAATAGATAATTTAAAAAATTGTTACATATTCCTGAAATGTTTACAGTAAGCTCGTGAATACAGTGCATACCTGTACAATCTACAGGATTCCTTAACAATTGCAGGACTTGTGGCTCAGAATTTTGCCCTATTGGTGACTTATGGAGGAAGGTCTATGCTTGGCAGTGGGCCGCGGACATGATGATAAAGGGCGTGAATAATTACTTACAACAATTTGTTAGAATTTATTATTATATAACTAATATCAAATATAAACAGAACGCTTCAAAAGAAATAATAATAGTTAAAAATTCGTCATTTCATGGAACTTAAATTTCCATTAGACCTATTTTATAATAGTATATACTGTTAAGTGAAATTATGTTTCGAATAAAGTAGATAATGATTTTTAGTAAGTACAGTTTATATTGTAAGTATTTCTGATATTCATTTATATATTTCAGTTAATAAATATAAGTCTTCCTTAAATTTAATATGTATGGATTTATATGTAAATAACAATTATTAAGTTAACGTTACTGCATATATAGTGATTTTTATTGAATTGTCACTATGGTTTAAAATCAGAATGCAATTTTAAGCAAAAATAAGCTTATAATATTCTCTCCATTGTCCTTATAAAATGTTTTGATATCCAAAATATAAGACGTGAAGGTAAATAAACTGATACATTATTTGCGATGTGGAACTGGAAGGAAATTGGATTTGCATCGTGGCCATGTATGCACAACGCAGTCGTTTCGTATCGGTTCATGTAATACAAGTATAATACTTTTCCCAAGCTCTGATGGCTAAAACATTAAAATACAAACATACACCAACTTAGTCAGCCCGTGATCATGAATACTGTAAAGAATCCGAAACGTCGGGAATATATAAAAATAAAAACCTCAAGTTTCACGATTGTTGATTACCGAATTTTTCATTTTAAACATTAAAAATTTAGTTTAAATGTTTTTGATTCACAAAAGTTCTTGTTAGCTTCTAAATTTTACGACAAAAAGATGATATATGGGCTATAATTGAGCGAGACGGAAGATAATTCCAATTCAGGAAATATCTTATTTTAAAGGTGGTGGCCGAGTCGTTACATAACCATGTTATTATATCCCATGTTCTAGCGTTTTCACTTGGCAAAATTGTATACCGTAACATATATTAAAATGATTATCTTTGTTTTCAACTCGTTCTATTTTTAAAAATTGAATAACAATGGTTCATTTATTAAAAAAGAAGCATTCTAAATGAAAGGAAAGAGTAAAATTAAAAAAAACAACTTTTGTATCTTATCTTATACTTGCAAATATATTGTAAGATTGAAGGTAATTCAAATTTTACAAGTTTATAATTAAAAACCTTTGAACACGTTTGTAGATTATAATTAATGTCTCTTAAGTATCAAACATATTTTTATTTATATTAAATGAACAAAAATAATAAATATGAATAAAAACTTTGAGCTAATGTATAGTTCAAATTACTGAACTTTCTCACACGGTAAAAGTTGAATGAAAACTACAATGTTTTACAAAACATATTCAGTGGCTTCTATTGATTTAAGTATTCGTCCCTTTGTCCCTTATTTAATCATGTAGATTGAATGAGGGCCGAATAAATAGAACCTTTTCTTCAAGCTGTTGAGCGAATGATAAAACTGTTCTTTGACTATTTCCATCCAAATGTTTTTATGTAAGAAAATGTATTTAAAGTAGTAGGGAAAAAACAGAATTTGCGGGAAAATTATAAATTTTTACTTGACTTTAAATCAAGCAGTGCTTTACTGTTTTTTATAGTAATATAAATACATAATTTAAATAACGATTCGATATACATATAATGGAAAAAGTGTTAGTTTTAATAAAATCCAAAAGAATTTTTGATGCTTTCATTCAACTAGCTCCTTAAGAGACTAATGAAATTTTAGAAAACGGAATAATATGGTATTTCCTTGTATCATAACTGAGACGACTGAATTGATTGCGCTTGCTAAATCTCAAAAGGTGAACTAAAATAATTTTCTGCATGGTTGTAGAATTTGAATTGATTTATTATAATGTCACCAAAAGCACATAAATTTATGTTTTGAATAACCGACAGTAAAAAACTATTTTAATGTACACATACTTGTACAACTTAATTTATTGCAGTATTAAATTTATTTAAACAATTAGCTACTTTTTTAATTCTATCCCTTACTTCCTATATATGTATAAGTAAGAAAATAAAACAACGTGTAACAATAAAACGACTTACTCTTTTATTAAAACCTTGTTCTAGGACCTAGATCTTAAGATCAGTGCAAAATGTAGGAACATATTTATAGGATATTAGGATGTCAGACCGGATTAAAGCTTTGACACTGATCATCAATTTATTTTCCAGCTTCAACCTTTTTAATTAAAAAAACCCATACAATAATTAGCTAGAGCCTGCTAAAGACTATCCACGGAATTGGTATTTGATTAGGTAAAAATAGTTGAATAAGATGGTATGGCATCATCGACTCCATATAAAACAATGTAATGGCTAAACTTCCGTGGACGTGCCATGTGTCTGTTTTTTTTTGACTACCTGATGGGAAGTGGTCACCGACGCCCATAGACATTGGCAATACCAGTGGCATCGCCAACGCGCTTCCTACCGTGAGACATAGGGTGTTAACTCTCGTTTACCTAGTAAATACGCTGGCTACGGTGCCCTTCAAGACGGAACACAGCAGTGATTTCACACTACTGCTTCGCGGTATAAATAGGCACCGTCGTGGCACCACCCAGAGGGTCTCCTGTAAAAAGGGGACCTACCACCGGTGGGTCTGGGTCTGTGCTATATATTAAACGTGAATAATACACGTAAATGTTAAACTAATGGTGTTTCTCATCACTTATCGGTACGAGTCTGCAGTGAGGACTACATGAGGTGCTGTGTATTCTTTAGACTGTGTATTACCTCTGCAGCCGCGAAAAAGCAATACTCTATGAAATATTTAATTCTAGTTTTGTTCTTGTAAATTGAAGGACACATGCTGTGGAAAAGAACAAGGTAAAGGAAGAATACACACTTCCTTATGGACTACATATAGAGCGATATTGATAAAACAGTAACTGATATAAATTTCTTTGTATTAGTTATCACTTTTTAAGAGTTCAGTTAAGATGTATGCACCGCAACTTGAAAACAAAAGAAATAACTGCCTAGCGAATAACTGTTAAGGAAAATATTGCCTTTTTAATGAAGTCTAACTGCATAGTACGTTACATTTAACACAATCATATGTAGGTAGACCATTAGTTTTACTTAAATATAGGGACAGAAGGGTATGTGAACAGTTTCTTTACATTTAAGTTTAAGAAAACTATGACAATACGCGCAGTAACATGACTAATAGATAATAATGCACAATATTGTGAACTTTACTCTACTTGATATGGTTAATTGATGTATCAACAACCTGGGCCAAACATTGTTACAGTTGCGTAAGAAACTAGTAGAATATGCCGCATAATGACATGGCTAAATTGAATCCGGTATGAATATAAATATCATAGCTCTAAATGTTGATCTCTATCCTATGAACTTAATACAAAATGTAACAATGGTTGTCTTTGAAGATATACTTCTTATGTTTTCAGAAGAGTGTAAATAACATTGTATGTAAAAAATTATAAATTAGTTTGCAAAATAATACAGTTTCTATATGCAAAACTTAATGATAAGTGAACTTTATTGTACTGTTATAAAATTTTGAGTAAAAGACATTTAGAATGTAGTAAATTCAAATATTTTCCTTAATAACGTCTAAATGGAGATACCTCGTATAGAAGGTTACCTTTAGTTGACTTAAAGTAATCTTATAATCTAAATGTAACGAAATCTTTTTGCGATGGCTATACACAATATCTTCAGCTATTTTGTGCAACAGACACGTATATATAAATAGAAACGTAAGAAGGAAAATCAAAAGAAATAATAAAAAAGCGAAACGAATTTATACTAGCAATACGATAGTCGGTCAAAAGTAGAAAATAAGCAGTGTAACTTAATTGTCTAAAATTTAGTAATTTTAAGTGCTTACTATTAAACTTTTTACTTTACTTACTTACTCTTTTTAATAGCATATTTAAATTTGTGAAGTATCAGTAATAAAAAATTACGCACCAAAAATTACAACCTAATATCATAAAATATGTCATGTCTAACATTTTGATTAAATGAGTATCTTAAAAGATATGAGAGATTTGAAATGCGAGGGCAGAAATCACGTGTCAATTTCACTTTGTTACCCACTGTATTGCGTAAAATGGTTCTGTACTATTTGAAGTCGTAATATTTCCTTATTAAAATTTTATTTTAATATTCTCTGTTGACCTAGTGCTATAACACTTTATTAATAATACGCTTAGGAAAAAAAGAATGACTTATAGAGTTCAATCCAATTCTGTGACGAAATTAGCAGTGATTGCATAAAACTAAACGGAAAGGTGTCCGATAAAACAGTTGAAATAAAGTAAATGTATATTGTTATCAACCACCTCTGTGGACTAGTAGTATTGGCCTTTGCCTTATAAACCAGTGAGTCCGTGGGTTCGAGTCCGGGAACATAACTTTGTGTTATCGTTGTTTTCTGGTTGGTTAGGAAAATTTGGGGTGTTCACCCAAATGAAAATAAGATGATCCATTTGTCGGATAAGCATGTAAAACGTCTGTCCACCAACCAATCCACCTTGGACCAGCGTGGTGTGGGATAAGGTCCAAAAACCACCTAGTGGCCTGCTTTAGGGAAGGCCTATGTCCTGTCGTTATGAAAATATTATGAATGTTGATTCCTGCTACAGCCTCTCTTCAATTTATACCACGAAATTCGCGACTACCGCCTCTCTGTTATTTCAAAATGTTCTTGGTTGAATTTTCATGTGTTACAATTGTGATGGGGCTTCGTGTCAAAGGCTTTTGACATTTTCATCGATCACCCATTATACAATTATAAAAATTATGTAGCATTGGCCTACAAAATTAAAAAAAAATATAGCGAGGCAGATAAGCAGTCAGGACACCTGATGGAAAGTGGTCACCGACGCCCAAAAACATCGGCTGTTACTGGAGACATATGATGTTACATCCTGTTTATCCAATAAATACGACGGCTACAGTGCTCTATAAATACAAGGTAGTGTTTTCAGACTACTGCTTTGCAGCTAAAATAGGCATTACTAAAAATATCTTGTGTTAATACTATTAGTGTTAACGTGTGTTTGTATTAGTATTCGTACAGGTTAACGTTGATATATATTCTGTTGAGTAACTATTTATTAATATAATTAATAATAATATTTTATTAAGACCAGTATAAAAAAGCACTTTAAGATTGAACAGGATGTTTTACGGTTGAACTATTTTAACTGCAGTCGCTAATAGTCGCCAGAGAATGTAAATATAACGCGACGCTAGGCGCTTAATTGCATTATCTAAATCGTGCGCCGGTCAAAATCAGTTAAGACTAAATTTCAATCAAAATCTTCTAAAATCTGAATCAAATAATTTTAAGAATTTAGATATTTAAGCTATTAATAACTTTTAATCTCTTCTAAAAATCTGCAACGTTTTAGCGGGTTTTTAATCCCTTAGTTTCATAGCGTAATTATTGTTTGAGTATGTATTTTAAGGGTCCGAAATAAAAAACAAAGATTAAAATATGAACCTTGAAACTGTATTATCGCATTCCTATGTATACATTCACAAACTAGCTTATATAAGATAATATGATTGTTTACGGCAGATTCAATAATGCTATAAAAATTATAGATAGAACAAAGGATTAAATACCTCATATCATGTGAGATATTTTATTTTAATAGGTCGGTACTTCTCGTGGCAGCACAACTACAGTGGCAGGTAACTGGAGACGCATGAGCTTGCAATATATTTTCCTCAGTTGCAAGTACTCGGAGTTTGTAGCTGCCTACAGCGTGGTAATTTCTTTCCTTCTAGGTGATCTAAATATAAATAATTTCAGTGGGATCACATAAACACAAAGTGTAGAGGTTAATATTAAAAGAAGAAAGTTTAATGTGCTTTGACTCAAGGCCTTAAAATATCTTTACCCCTTTCCTCTTCCTACCCTTTTCTAAAAATAATGTGAACTTGGCTGCTACTTCGGTCAGTTTCACTTCAATAACAGTTTGTACACAGAGCTACTGAGCCATTCATCTGACCTTCAGAAACCAAAGCCGTAAGCAATCCATAGGCGCTTACGTCCTATAACGACTGTATAAAAGGATTTAAAAATAAGCAACGACTCTTACCATACCTCTGACGCATGTTCGTCTCAATTCAGCATGCAACTAGTTCATTGCCGAATATTGCCCTAACCTACTAAAAACAACGACACAACAAATATCTTTGAATCCGAACCCACCACCTCTAGTTCATAAAAGAAGGTTTGTTGCCCAAATTAGCCTTAAAAATGCCTCTGAGTTTTTAATTTAATAAACATTAATGTGATAATTGTAGTTTATTAATGAATTCTATTTTGTAAATCATTTTAAGAAATACAATTATGTATTTCATTACTTTGGCTCATGATTTAAGTTTTGGGGATTATTTTCAAATTATTAATACAAAGCTTTTAAATTTCAAAAATAAATATTATAAAAAACAAAGGAAACATACTATGCACTTCTCAAACGAAGAATAAAGCTGACCAGATATTTTAATAAACAAACACACATTTAAAAAAAAATAAGCAGCAAAATCATTATAATAAATTTTGAAGCAAATAAAAGCTTCTCAAATTTAAATAAATAAAGCAGTTGCATGATCATCACTTGTAATGAATCATTAAAAAATATGAAATCAAAATTTCATAATAAATATAAGTTAAATAGAATGAACAAATGACATAATATGATAATATACACCATTATATACACCTTGTTATTTATATAATCAGCACGAATCTACCTATTACATAATTAATATCCGCTTGTTTGGTGCAAGATTATTGATGTTGCCATTCATCATTAGATGTCGGCCAAATCCAGTTCAGCATTTGCTGCTTATTTAATATATATATATATATATGAAGATCCTAATCATTTGGTGTTTTGTTATATTGTCTAACATATTTGTTAATTGTCTAATAAAATTTAAATATTAAACTAATAGATGTGATATTTGACTAATTTATATAACATAGCAATTTTTGATTATTACGCGATTATTATACATATCAAATCCACTAATTTACGGATTTTTCGCGTTACTTAAATATATTTATTACCGACGTTTCGGATTCTTTCTAGCATCCATGATCACGGGCAGACTAAGTTGGTATATGTCTGTATCTCTATGTTTTCGAATAACCGTCAGTTTTTAAAAAAATGACATATCTTTCGATTTCTTAATTTTGAATATTGGTCTGACAAAAAGTACTTATGTTGTGCTTCAGTTTTGTAGTTTTTTATACTCTGCGTTTAATTTTTGAAATTATTGGATCTCAGGGAGGTGGCAAAGACCAACCATCCTCTCTATTAAAATTTGGATATTTTTTAATTTCTATTGCTTCCGGAATCATCCTTGGCATAAATCGATGTTTATTAGCCAGTATTTTTGGTTCATCAAATCTAATATAATAATTGGGCTTGTCTAGAACATGTACATTATATGAACAAGTACCATATTCTTCATCTACGGGTCAACCCTTACATGCTAAACGGATTTACACCTATCACTCCTACCATTTAGTTAATACGATGCAGAGGTACGATTTAATGAAGAATTTCACAAAATTAAGAACTAACTAATACACAAAATGTACGCACATACATGTGCAATCCCCGCCATTACTTTAGCTGCCTATAAAGTCTATATAAATATATCTATATATAAAATAATAGAATGAAAGAAATAAATGTTAGATATTAAAATTTTTACATGCTCATACAAAACATGGATTATCCAACTTTTCATGTAGTCAAATCGCGATTATCCGAGGCAACTGGAAAACATTATTGAAAAGTTTTCGAACTCGCAGTCACATCCTTGTACTGAATATTATTATTTTTTAACATTCACATTTAAAATTACATATTTGCCTAGTTTTTAGTTTTAAAATTACTATTTATTTGTGGAACATGTCATATATTTACTGTAAGGATTGTGAAATGTAAAGAAACGTGAATAATCTCTTAAATATATCATGATAAACAACTATTTTGAGTTTACTTTTCCATACAATAACCTAAAAGTTTTAACCAGATGTACGATTTGTTTGACAAAATTCACGAAAGGGATAGGGTCACCGAAGGGAAATTTATGACTTGTACGAATAGTATTCCCGAAATAATTTATTGGACAAGTTTATTCGCAATAACAAGTTAACTTTGAAACACCTGACCCAAACAAAGTAAATATAATCCAAAAGTGAACTTACGCATGTTTTAATATTATCTAATATGCGCATGAAGTATACATTCTCAACAAATACACATTCTTAGTTTACAATACCTATACAAACCGAGAACATGTTTCACATATTTTGCTTTAGCGTAAGCTGTTACCGAACTAAATAGAAATATTGAATAAAATCATCTTCAAGAGTTTTATTGCGTTCAATTAAATATTAGGTTCCGACGTTTTGAGCATTTCTATTAGTGACGGGAGAAACTGACGGGTTAGGCGTTAACTTGCTTAGATAATACAAGCTGTTATTAACATTTTGATAAATGCCTTCGCTGGTTTTATTGTGAGCTTGAGACTTAAAATTATGTCAAACATTTTTTTAGTCTTTTTCTCTTTTTTAAGGATTATCCAAAGTTATTAAAATAAAGAGAAAGGTTTCTAATATATAACCTGAACTATCTTTCTCTCGACATAATTGGCAAAAAAGTGTTCATCTGGGATAGGGAATACAAAAAATAAAGTTCCCACTGTGAACATACTTAAGTGCTTTAAAGAACCGAGAGAGTTCAAATCCTGCGGGAACTCAACAATTTTTCATTAAGTTTCCTAGTTGGTTGGGGAAATGAGGGCTGATCACCCGATTACCTGTAAGATGATCCATGCGTCAGACGGGCATGTAAAAAGTTGTTCCTGCGTCTGACCTCTGTACGGTCGTGTCGGTAATCCTATTGGACTATGAACATTTGATATGCACAGTTGACTGATTTCTAATATACATAAGGTGCCGTAGTCGGATTCGACTAGGTTAGGACTAAAATTATGTCCTAATTTATGCATTTACTTATAATAAAAAATTAAGGCTATGTATTTATCGGTGAACTACTTTCTACTAGCACCACTTTGCTTACTTTGGGATTAGATGATGTAGAATCATTAGTCTAGAAATATAGTTATTAATTACGTTATAATCTACTGAGAAAGAATAATACTGAGGAGAATACCACAAAAAGAACAGTATTTATATAAAGATGGTTTAATTGTGGAAGGCTGTAAAGCCAAATTTAAATAGATAGACATTCGTTTCGTTTTTATTTAATTTAATACATTATTTTTCTTACTAGTAGCTTTTGAACCGATCCGATCAAAGATATTTAAGTTACTTTAAATCCATTAGTGCAGTTTAACAAGATTTACAGCGACTGTTAGAATTCGAATGGTTCAATTTACATTCTACACGAGAGACGAAGTTAGCAAATAGAATTACCTCGCATAGTTCGATAGCAAGTAAGATATTTAGTAAAAGTTTAAAGGACCGAAATTAGGAGCAGAAGAATATACCGAGAATACTGTATTGTTCATGACTGAGTAGTAGTGATATTTATCGTTTTTTTTCCATAACATTTAATATACTAATTTCTATGATGTGCCCTAAATTGCAGTTTATATAAAATATCCAAAAAAATAAATAGCGGGGCAAATTAAACTTTTACTAAATATAACGAGCTGCATTTTTTTCTGTATCATTAGCACATAATTTAAAAAATTCGCTCAAAACAAAACGACTATTGTTCTGCGCTTCAATTAATCAGCGTTAAGAGTAGGTCACACAAATTAGCACTCTAAAATTCTATATGTATAGAATTCACAAGTGCATTCTGTAGGTAACCAAAAAACCCAATTTTATATATAAAAATTTCATCAGGGATGGGAGTTTTTAATAACCATAAATATTTAGTTATTTCAAAAAATCTACTTAGAATTTTTACATCAATAAGACAAATTTACATAGTTGTAATTTTTTGGTTTCTATCATTTATAATACTCATTTAAATGTTGTCATGTACAGCACTGCTAAAGCTTCGAGTACCGTCGGAAACGTTTGTTGGGAATATTTATTCTTCACAACGATAACTCTTACTGATTCTTATTATTATGTATAGACTTAGAGACTTAGTTATAAAATATTTTTATTCAAAACCAAATTTAGTTTTAGAAGAGTTTTTAGGATAATTGATGCAATTTTTTTCAATTTGTGACAAGTTCATACTTTTTTTAAATTGAAAAAATAAGATAAAAGAAAATTAGTGAATTATAAAGCTATTTGTTATTTTTTTAAATAATTTACACTATTTGATTACTTATACAATGAGCTTCACGTATGAAATTTCAATGTCCAGCACGTAAACGTAGAACCGACTGATAAAGTCACATTACACGTTGTGCGTAAAACGTAATCAATCAAATATTCGAACAATAAAGATTTAAATTAGTCCTTATGTAAAGAGTCGTAAATTACTTATTTAAAATAAAACTTTAGAATACTGTATTTTTAAAATATCATATAAATAACGTGATTTAATCTTTTGGGCTTCTGATTTATAAATAACAACATTACGTTAATATTATGGATACCATTTAGCTGATCCCTAAATCTTTTCAAAAGATATTTACGAAAGACTTGGAAATTCAATTAACAGCTCATGAATCAATCAACACTTTTACCACGAAAAGCTACTAAGTTTTGCTCTTTAGCATTACTTCATGTAATTTAAATGTATAGTACACGTAGTACTATGTAAAGAGATTAGTCTTAAACATTAAGAATTGAATCTGAACAGTTCAGTTCCTAATTTTTTTGTATTATAATATTTATATTATAATGTTTTAACTATACACATGATCCCATGGCTTCGAAGTTTTGTAAAAATAAATAGCACCTAATTTTTTATGAAAAACAGATAATGAGTGAGTTTTAGATACAAATTATAAAAATACGTATTATTTGTATTGCATATTTTTGATTATAAAAAGAACTGATAATAGATATACCAATATACTTATATTTACTAGAAAAAAACAAGTAATCTATACAAACATTAAAAAACAAAATATTTAATTGTTTGTTTGTTTTTAATACTACTGAATCGATTTTCAATATTTTTCACAGTTAAAGAGGTATATTAAATAACATAGGCTACTTTTAACCCAGGAGAACTCATTACAAAAAAAACAATACTCATTTGCGGGCATTATAAACAGGTTATTTTTTTAGGTTAATTGTTGATGATGATAATGTTCTTCCAATCGAATCTAAAAGTTGTTGAGATTCTGCAGGATCCGAACCCACGGCTACCAATTTCTAAGAACAAGCCCTTACCACTAGGCTACGGAGACAGTTTTTTTTTGTTGGTAATAAAGATTTATCTTGTAGAACAGCAGTTGGAAGTTATCTAATGTCTATCAGTAAAATTAATATATAGCTACATTGTCTAGATCATTACATTTCCAGCTGAGATCATAAGCACACAAATCTACAATTCGTACTTCTTTAAGATAATGTTGCGAATACTTTACCGTATTACAAACCGGAACTAATTTAAATAAATCAATTTTTCTTATATCAAAACAATGCGTATATATTATAATCGAGAAGGCAAAACAAAGATAACTGCTATGAATTAATGGCATTAATAAAATTGCAGCCGTATTTTTGGTGAGAGAAATAATTACTTTAAAGCGATTATTTAATTGCCTTACTGCCAGCGGGCAACACTCATTTTAACGTTTTATAATGTTTCATTAAGGTGGCTTCGGTGTTAATAATAAAAACGTGTTTAAAAGGTAACACTTAAGAGCACAAAGAGCTTTTAATTGCTTTTAACACTTTTAGGTAAAGAATACTAGCACTCGTACAAAAAGTAATTATTTTTCAGAAGAATATTTCATTATTTTTCCCAAAATAAGTCCATGTAATATACCTTTTAAATAAGTGATTATTTAAAAGGTATATTACATGGACTTATTAAGGTTTATCGTACATTTTTGAATAAAAATTTTAGACCAAAATTATAAAATTAGTTACACGCGATAATAATTCTAACAATTTAAGTTTTTATTAACAAAAAGCGAAAAGAACTAATCTTACAAACTAAATGAAATATCCTTCGAAAGAGTAACTGCAACAGTTTTTTTTGCAAGGACACTGTCAATTTATAACATTGACGTAAAGTTAGAAATGGTGCCGAAATATATATTTAATTAAATCTGAAATGTTAAACATAATATAAAAATATTATTGTTTCAATTAATTTATTTCATTATATCAACGAAAAGGGCTTTACTTAAGCAACTTTATATGAACAGTGCTTTCAAAAGTTGCAAAATTAACCTTGTGGTTAACTTTTTGTTTCATCTCCAAAGCAGTTTTTAAACTAAATAACACAAAAAAGCACGTGGGTTTTAGAAAGAAAAAAGTTACAATGCAACTGTACAAATTTTGTGATGCTTACTAAAGAACGGAATTAAATTTAACTCTTCTTGGTTAGGTTGACCCACATATCGGTTTAGCCATTTTACCAGTGATGATCAGCAGGACAGATGACAGTGGCTTTTCGCAAAAAAAAAAAATTAGATCTGCATGACGGACCGACTGGGTTCATCCACTCTGCCCAGAAGTCGGGCAGGCGCAGAGCCTCATGTCTACTTTACAATTCAGGGGGCAACCGAACCTTCTAATCGAACTACTTGCGGCGTTAGGAATGACTACTCATGCTTCTATTTGTAGATATAAGTTGTAATTTCGTTGTTTAGTATGACGATCGAGGCCATCTGTTTTGATACTCTAGAGAACCTCGATGAGAGTCGAAATGCACTGCGTAAACAATGGGTGTCTCACAGCTTTTGCTGAACAACAATAGTGTAATATTGGATTGCTACGAATAAGTTGTTAGCGCTGTTTGACGCCACACCCTATGGAAAGCTTACCATTGGCGGGCAGCGTAATATCCATAACGTTACTATTATAGGGAGTAATTTAAAGATTTTTATCATTCAGAGCCGCCATTAGACTAGTCAAGGCGCCGCAGTTAGCCACCATTGGCACCTGCCCGGGCACAATTACTCGAAGAATGTCGGTAAAAATATCTGCAACAGCAAAATGATTCGACCATGAAAATGGTCACGGGCAGACTGAGGTGGTGGTGGTCCGTCTGTCAAAGTGTTTTAAACGCGATAAAATCCGTAACGTCTATTATTAAATCATGTCTAGTATTCCTGTAAACACGAGAAAGTATTATATAAGGGAGATCGTTTTACTAAAAATGTTTTTCCTTAAAACAAATATTTATTTTAATAAATAAAAAAAGACACGACTAGCATATGTTGCGTTTAATGTTCTTTTGTGAGGAAAATAATTGGTTGGGAAAATTGGATAAAGAAATAATAAGAAAAGTGGTGTCTAATATTAGAGATGGCGAAGAAGGGCCGTTAAATAATAGTATTGTGTAAGCATTAAGTGTATTATATGATGGTTGTAGTAAACTCAGAGGAAATTATTTTTACTAAATTTACTACTAAATTTGTAATACATATTTATTATAACCTAAAATAGATAATAAAATATAATCCAAGAATACGTTCCAAGATAAAAACATTAATTTTGTATAATTATTTCTATTGCTTGCGCGAATATTGTACATTATTAAATAAAATTACTTTACGGATTTTATCGCGTTTAGTCTACCCCGTGACCACGGCCGCTGGAAAGTGTTCAAAACGTCGGGAATTTAAAATGTAAAATAAACGCGATAAAATCCGTAAAGTAATTTTATTTAATAATTAATTTTGTAATTTTTTTTTCTTCGTTAAAAGATAACGTTTTAAATTATTAGTGTCCTACTAGTCAATTTCGACTACGATTTAAATTAAAGATCTGGAGATATTATAGTGTTTAATAGTATGCAAAAACGCACGTGCATCATTTCTTTTTACAACATAGGGGAAAGATTAGACGTAGGACTTTCTTTTTACATGCAAATCCAACGAACCACGGCCCCCCGTGACTACGGCCGCTGGAAAGTGTTCGAATCGTCGGGAATTTAAAATGTAAAGAGAAGAACAGTGCGCTCAGAAGTCTCGGATCGACCGGACAAGCCGCTCGATCCCCTCTGCTACCTGCGCCGTCCGCTTGGCCCACCGTGGCCAGCCTCCCCCGACGCCGTCAAGTGGCAGAAGCAAGAAGACTCCGTGTTCGCCGTGCAACAGTGCAGTGCTAGTGATAGTGCTAGTGTGTGCCGGTGTAAAGTGTCGACGCGTTAGGCGTACGCGCCTGAGCGCAAAAAGCTGTGTAGCCGTCTGATCGGGTGAGTCGTATCGATTTTGCCTATCAATTTAATTTTCCCCTTTACAGCGTCCAGACACCCTCTGTTGAGATGTAGGGACCCTTTTAACCTTAGTTTGTTCATATAAGCCACGTCACATCGTGATTATTAATTAAATTACACGCACACCACCCACGTGGTGATTATTAGAGTCAATCTAACGTCGCTTGCTGCACTAGGCAGCAGCGTAGGTATACACCTAGCGCTCCTAAAGCGCTAGAGTTTTTAATTACGTCAGGTTTACACCTCCCTGCTCACTGGGGCGGGGAGGGTAGGGCACACAACCCCCGGCTTCACCGGGGGTGCTTGTATGATAGCGTTTTTGTTAAACAGTAAATTCACGCGAGTAAATTCACGAAAATGCCGACATTAGAGTACACCCTGTCCGACCTTGGCCTCAACTTTGAGGACTACAAGGACAAACCCGCGCACGTCACAATTGACGCCATCCGCGCCGCCATCGATGCCCGCTGCGGCTCTAAGAAATCGAAAAATAAGAGAAAGGTAGTCAAGTCCGCGTCATCTCGCGCTACGACCCCTAGTTCCACGACCACGTCAGAGCAGTCGGAAGGTTCCGACACCATGACCGAGGAGCAATCCGAGGACTCAACCCCAACCCCGTCGTCCGAATCCGAAATGGATGTCGAGACAGAAGTCGAGGCCAACGAAGCCTACGACAGTGACGCAGGAGGCTTCCTTCCCGTCAAGTCGCGCAAGAAGCGCAAAAATAGGTCCCCCCCGGCGTCCTCGCCATCATCACCAGATCCACCCGTCAAAGCGCCGAAATCATCGGCCGACGACCTTTAGCGCTTCCGGCCTAACTCAAGTGCTGCATCACAGCCCCCAACCTCCGCCGCTTCACGGCCAACAAGTGCTGCCTCACAGCCAACCCAAACCGCCGCCTCACGGCCATCCACAAGCGCTGCCTCACAGCCAACCACAACCGCCGCTTCACGGCCATCAACCAGTGCTGCCTCACAGCCTACAACCTCAGCCGCCTCACGGCAACCACCAACTGTCTCGCCTAGAGACAAAAAGCCGCCCCCGCTGTACATCCGATCCAAGGAGAAGTGGGCCCAACTAAGATCGGCACTTTCAAACAAGTATAAGTTCACGGCAACTGACTCCTACGGGGATCAGTTGAATTGAAACGGTGGAAGCACACCGTAATGTTACGTCGTATCTTCAGAAGAGACTGACTACTATCATACCTACGCGCTCCGGATGAGCGTCGTCCTGGACGTCGTCAAGGACTGCCGAAGGAGATGTCCACACAAGACATCATAGATTTCATTAAAGAACAGGGTATACCGATATACTCTGCAATCCGGCTATATAACACTAGAACTAAAAAGCCGTACAATGTGGTCCTTCTGACCTTAGAGCGCTCCCCAGAGGGCAAAAAAGTGTACGACCTCAAACATATATGCGATATTACTCGCATATCCTTCGAAGCACCTCGCTCGAACGGACTCCCCGCGCAGTGTCACAACTGCCAAATGTACGGGCACTCGGCTCGTAACTGTCACGCTAGGCCTCGCTGCGTCAAATGTCTCGGCGACCACGGCACCCCCGACTGTCCGCGTCCTAGAGACAAGGACATCCTGCTCACCTTTGAGCCGCCGGCATGCGTTAACTGCCAAAACCCTGGCCACACGGCAAATTACCTTGGGTGCCCCAAAGCACCCAAACGTAAGGTGCCTCCACCCCCATCCGTACCCAGGCGCCCTCAGGTGCCATCCCTCGCTTCCTTCCCACCACTCCGACCTGCTCCGGCGTGGCAAATGCCAATAAGCGCTCCGCGTAGCGCCCCACTGCCCGATGGCGCAACCACCGCCTCAAACCGCGCCGAGCGCTCGCGTAGCGCCGCACCACGCGCACCACCTAGCGCTCCGCGTAGCTGCACCCAGTATGCTAGCCATAGCAATGGCAGCGCTGGGAGTAGCTAGAAGCAAGTAGCTCAAAGATCGACTTCGCAGAGCTCGATCGTCTCACCGCGAATTCGATGCCGCAATAGAAACTTCGAGCCCGTCTTGCCATACTACGCAAGTATAGGCAATTGGTAGACCTTATTACGGGACATAATGGATAATACACCATTAATGTTTCAAACGGCCCGGCCGTCTAAAGCCACGCGCAGTAAACATAGTCTTTTTAACGCAAACGGCCTCGCGATTTATAAAAGGCCGAAATAGCTAACTTCCTCCGCGAAAACGACGTGGACATACTACTGGTGCAGGAGACATTCCTAAAGCCGGAAGAGGAGATCCGAAAATTAGCTAATTACAACATCATAAGAAATGACAGGACCGGCGCTGCACGGCGGCACTCTCATTTTATATAAAGTCACTGCACTGCGTAGCAATCGAAACGCCGTCGACACTTCAGCATGTAGAAGCCTCGATCTGTAGGTTAGCAATGACAGGGCACGCGCCTATTACAATCGCTTCGGTTTACATCTCGTGTAAAATACCATCCCAACTCGCGAAATCCGACTTCGAAACTATTCTCATTAGGAGGCGCCGTCATTTGGCCGGCGACTTCAACAATAAGCACCCGATGGAATAGTCATAGTAATAACCCGCGAGGCTTGTCATTAGACGCTCTGTCAGAAGCACTTAATTTCAGTGTCGTTGCTCCGTTGATGCAAACGCACTTTCCTCACAATGTGAATCACAGACCGGATGTGCTTGATATTGCCCTCCTCAAAAATGTCAACCTCGCTCTCAGAGGCATAGAGGTCATCAACGACCTAACTTCAGACCATAGACCAGTTATCCTCAAACTAGGACCACCTGACTCACCCAACATCACAACCAAAACCATCCTCGACTGGCGCAAGCTGAAGTCGCAGCTAGACTGCACTAGCTCACCCCACCTTGACTCCATTCCTACAGTCCTAAATAGCGCTGAAGACACGAATCTCGCTGCTCATGCGCTCACAAGTCATGTCCAAAGTGTCGTCGAGGCTTCCTCGAGGCAAATCCCGGTGGAGGATAACCCCCGCTGGGCCTTGCCAAACGACATCAAGGACCTCTTGCGACGCAAGAGGGCGGCGATTCGTGCCTACGATTGGTATCCGACCGAGCGTAACCGAAGGCAGCTGCGCGCCCTTGAACATCAGTCCAAGACGCGCATAGCTGAATTCAGGAACGATCGGTGGGATAACGATCTAAGCAATATGCATCCCTCACACGTCGCCTTCTGGCGACTTCCTAAAAGCCTGAAAGGCGGTGTCGGACTCGCTCCAATGCCGCCTCTCAACAATCCTAAAGATCCCAATGCTCCTTTAGCGTTTCTCGATGAGGAAAAAGCCGAATGCCTGGCCGACAGCCTCGAGGCCCAATGCACGCAACACTCAACTGGTCGACGCCGCTCACCTCGAAAGGTAGAGCGAGGTCGACCGGTTGACCCAAATCCCTCCGCGCGATATAACGTCACCGGTAACGGAAAGCGAAGTCAAGTCAATTATCAAAAACATTAAACCACGGAAAGCCCCGGGCACCGATGGAATTACAAACCGCGTAATTAAAATTTTACCGACTCATCTAATTAGCCGCAGCTCTTTCCACGGGTATTTTCCCAAACACTTGGAAGGACGCTGAAGTTATAGGGTTCCTAAAACCCGGCAAACCACCTTCCCAACCTACCTCCTACCGTCCCATTAGCCTCCTCAAAGGCTTTGGGAAGATATATGAACGCCTAATCCTAGCCCGCCTAAACGAATTTATGAATTCGAGAGGGCTTCCTGTTCCAGTGCAATTCGGCTTTCGAGCCAAACACTCATGCACCAACCAAGTACATCGTATTACGGAACACATCCGAGCCAAAATGACACAGGGTCAAATAACAGGAGCACTTTTTCTCGACGTGGCGAAAGCGTTCGATAAAGTGTGGCACGAAGGGCTTATATACAAGCTATATAAGCTCGGCGTGCCCGACCGTCTCGTACTCATAATACGAGACTTTCTCCGGAATCGAACGTTTAGATACCGCGTCGAGGGCACTAAGTCGCAACCGCACCCGGTCCTAGCCGGCGTACCTCAAGGCTCTGTATTGGGCCCTGTGTTATTCACCCTATACACAACCGACATCCCATCCTTCAAAACCGTAAACACCGCCTTATTCGCAGATGACACCTGCATCTATACTTCCGGTCGATGTCCTATCCGCTTATCCGAGAGACTCCAATCCGCAGCCAAGACCCTAGGGGATTGGTTTCGGAAATGGAGGATCGAAATCAACCTTCCAAAAGCGCGGCCATTCTGTTTCTCGAAACGGAAGCCGATGCTTCCTTCAAATGTCCGCCTCCTTGATTGCCCCATCCCTTGGGTCAGCCAGACCAAATACCTCGGGGTAATCCTAGACCACCACCTATCCTTTGGCCGCACATAACGCAGGGTCAAAACAGAGCGGCCTTGTCCTCGGTCGCCTGTTCTGCCTAATCAATCCCAAAAGCAAGTTGTCTCTGCGCAATAAGGTGCTCCTATACAAGATGATCGTACGTCCTATCCTTACCATGCCAGTCCGTCTTTGCATATGCAAACGATCCACATAGACAAGCTTCAAGTCCTGCAAAACAGATTCATGCGCAGGGCCACGGTGCGCCCTACTATCTGCGCAACCATGACCTGCACATGGATCTGGAATTGCCACAATCCAGAGTACCTTAAACAAGCATCCATCAGATACTTTGACTCGGCTTCGCAACATCCTAATGAATTGGTACGAAGCGCCGCCGCTTACGTACCAATCAATTGCTACGTAAAACAAAAAACATAGGCGAGCGCGCCATGTTCACTGGACACGGACGACGAAACAACTGTCAGTCAAGCACGTGTGAAAGCACTGAAACGAACCACACCGCCCTCGCCTTCGGGGCAACAATTCCTCGTTCAGTAGATATCGGCACGTTCCAGGCCGATTTTCGCCATCTAGATAGGGCGGTTAAAATTAACTTCTCAATAATTAGTCCTAAAAAGCGACCTATCGAGCCGAGGTTCGGCCCACCGGGGCACCCTCGATAAGTGTTGCTAACGGGTATAGGCATGGACCTGACCAGCGGCTGATCGAGCGAGGCTCGGCCCTCGTGGGCACCCTCGATCAAGCACGCTTACGGATATATACAAAGTGGAGCCCGAGCCGAGGTCCCCTTCAGGGTCCTCGGTGCTAAGCCACAGAATAGAGAGGTGAAGCCTGTGCACACTTAAAGTTGACAGCCCTCGAACCCGACGGGTTGTAGCGGTTAACTCCAACAACGTGAGTTCATCCGAAAAAAAAAAAAAAAAAAATGTAAAATAAACGCGATAAAATCCGTAAAGTTATCTTATTTAATAATGGAAATCAAGATTATCTATTAGGAATTTTTAGATTAAAAAAAAAGAAAATCATAAATTAAGTTTAACATATTTAATGTTTAATGTTGCTCAAGAAGTATAAGCAGAAACATTTTCTTTTATAAATAAAAATGTAATTTGAAACAAAAATACAAATATTGTAGGCAGTCCTTAAATAAAGTATGTTGTTATCCGCTTATATTGCGAATAGTGACCTAACATAATTATAGTATATACACATTACGGTTCATGTTAGATAGATAGACAAATCTGTGCCAACATTAAATATTTTTTGTAACATTATAAATCAGTAAACATTTCTGAATACATAATGAAATATAAAAATGAAGTAACTTGCTTGAAAACCCTGTTAAATAATAACATTACAATTGTGGCTAATATTATAAAGTGGAAGATTTGTTTGATAGAATTAGCTAGGGAATCGATTGAAACGATTTCGAAATATACTTTTTGTAATATAGAAAACTATCTTTAAGTAACATAGGCTACTTTTACCACAGTAACTTCAATCTTAAAAATCAAAAACTAACGCGGGCAAGTCCGCAAATGGGCTGCCATTGTACGTTAAAACTGTAATTTAATGGGACAAAGTGCAAAAAGACTTCGAAATTACAAATTAAGTTACAGTCATAATTATGCTTGATTTTAAAGTTTTTCTAAGTGTCTTTGTTAAAATTTTACTTATTTACCTTTGTATATTAGCTAATCTACCGTTTTACATGCTTCGCTATGTAATGCATACTAGTATAATAGTGTAAAATAAATGTAAGTTGTATTTATTTGAAAATCCTATTAATGTTTTTGAATTTTATGCCGTTAAAGTAGAAATGTTGCAGGAAAGGTGATAATAGTTTTATAGTTGGCTTGAAGCCAAGTAACAACTTTGACACTGCTGCACATCGGAATGGAAAATGTTTTTGCAGTTTATATTTATACAATTGTTACAAATTCTATTTATTTACCGCCTTGGCTTAGAACAGATATGTATAGAAATATGCCATTGCAGACTTTTTTATAGATCTGATTAAGGACTATTAATACCTTATTTAATACCTTATACATTAATATAACCGCTAAATTAAACTGTAGGTAAAAGTCTGTTTTAAAGCGAAGGTAGAGTTTGCGGTTTGGTGAGGTTAGGATCCTCGTTTGTAATGAAATTAAATATGTTAATATTATAAACCCCAAAACGTTTTTCATCTATTTTTATTTGCATTTTACTCATTCTCTCAAATTATATTTAGAGCAAATTGGGTTCGTAATCTTATTTTTATTTACAACTGTTATGCGTGTAAAAAATATCTTTAGAAGTAAAAGCTCATTCTTTAGTCGTAAAATTATTAGTATTACAGCGTAAAAGCATAATGAACGTTAAATTATAAAACTTAGTTTTAACAGATTTTAGTTGAAAAATTATTTCCTAGGTTGTAACTTTATAAAGTTACTAATTGAGTTCTGAACGGTGAGTTTTGCGTCAAAACACTATATACATATTTTGTTATCCCTAACGCCAAAAGAGGGGAGTTAGAACGATTTTAATTTTTTCTTTTGTATAAAAAATTATTTACGAGCGAGTACTTAGATATGAAAATCGGTCGTGTCGTTCAACAGTTGTATGGTTGAAATTGAGAAAGATAGGAATGTTACTGTGTTGGAAGTTTTTTTAAATTTCAAAATTTAATGTAACTATATATGCAAAGGTATCAAAAGTCGAAATTTTGGGATGACATTTGGAATCGGAATAATTCTAGTTGCATTTATAATTAATGTTAGTGAAATAATACATGCAATTTTCACATTTGTAATTCGTACCCTAAATCTTAAGGCCAGTTAACGGTATGATGCTTGCTATAAGATATCTGTTTTCTTTTTTGATTGAAAAACCTATTGAGTTTAAAACTTTGTTTGAAACTTTTCCTATCAAAGTTGATATAAACAACATTTAAGCACTTACTTCAATCTTGTTCTAAGAAAGACTCAAAATTGGACAGTAATCGGACATTTTATAAAATATTATGCATAAGTGAAAAAGGCTATAATAAGTATAATAGATATATAGGCTTCCTTTCGGATTGGGAAATTTCGGAGCCTTTTTTTATATAGATAGCCAGAGAACTGTTGGCCTCCTTGTCTCTTTCCGCAGCTTTCTGTCGGGCGTCCTCGCAGGATGCACGGACGGTGCCCCACGACCTTTAGCTCTCTGACATCCTACGCACCACGGCAGGAAGCGAAAGATCAACCTCTCGGCGTTGCTCAACCCAATCTGGGCACTCGTCCAGCGCGTGCTTGGCTGTCTCCTCCGCACAAACGCCACAGTGGTGACACTCCTCTCTGCGCTCCCCTACCGGCTACGCGACACATGTAGCCCCCAAAACAGCCGTGTCCGAGTACCTGCGTCGCGCGGAATGTAAGGAAGCCGTGTCCTCTTTCCAGCCACCACTTCAAAGCGGGGCGTATGTTGCTTCAGCCGCAGCTCCCAATCCTGTATATCAAAAGAGCGCAATTCGTCTCTGCACCCCCTCATTTGTTGTAGGGCTTCTTCATTTAAAAAAAGGATGAAAAAAAACTTAAACTCCGAATTGTCTAAGCATAGAACTCTAAAGATATAGTAGAGTACATTTGCAAACAAATAATTATTTATGCTCATTGTTGAAACAAGCTTATTTTTCAGCCCCCGTTTGATGAAAAATTGAAAAAAGGTTATATGTTATAGTTAATTTTTGTTCGTTCATTAATATAAAATGTAGGTCTTTTCAAAAGTACAACAGTTCTGTCACATAAAAAACGACGCTGAAAAGTGTTGAAAATGACTAAAAGATATGTAAAGCAATAAAATGTTATAAAATCCAAATAGTAGTTAAAAGAAATAAACATTTTTTCTTTTGACATATTTTGATTCTACAATATAAAGACAGTTAAATTGCTAAATGTATTTGATATTGTATAATTTATAGAGATTGATAAATCTAGGGATGCCATTAATTTTACCTGGAATAGGATTTTGGTCATCCGGTAAGTTATCTTTATTAGCTTAATAGTTGAACCAGCTCTTTCTCAAAATTATTTACGGTATATAGATCGATTAATATTAATAAATACTTAATGTTTTTATTCACAAACAAAAAATACTGCTGGACTAAGGCTTGTCCTTATGCAAGCCTTCTCCTTTAGGAGTTTTTTTCAAACGTCCCATCACGCTGGTCCAATACGGGTTGGTTGGAGAACCGACATGCCCATCCGAGGCATGGATCATGTTACATTTCGGACAATTGGGTGATCGGCCTAAACTGCCCTAACCAACTAGGAAACAACAAATGAAAATTTGTTGAGCCCCGCAGGATTTGAACTCACGACTTCCGGTTTCTAAAGACACGCCCTTACCACTGGGCTAGGACACGTGACCAGGGTAAAAATACCAACAAAACACAAAGTACAAATTTTTAGCTTTCAACCGGATCTTAACTGTTGTGTAAAAAGGGCTGGGACATTTATAGATCAATTCAATTCTCTCCATTCGGAGCGTATATTTTTAATGTATGTACCTAGTAACTTCACTTCTATCGCTTTGATTTTGATTTTTTTTTTACTAGGTAGTACGTGTTATTTGATAAATTTTGTTTTAATAGTTTTGTAATATGCAGTTTCATACAGTACAAAGCCCATAAAGAATCTGTTATCAAAATTCACAACCTGGTGATATTAAATTGCAAACGCTAGCAGAACTTAGGAAAATAATAAAATAACAATAAACAACATAAAATTTTGATCAAAGGGGTATCTAGATTTACCGGAGATTTTAAATGGGATGTAAGAAACCGCAGGTCAGTTTCGTGCAAAGAGTTTGATGTTATCACGTCATATTGTGAATAGTAGCCTTATCTTAAAAGTAGATCAAAATAGTAATCTATGTTAAGGTAAAACTTAAGTAATTCTACAGAAATATGCGACTTGTGAATATTTTTCTTATTTTAATAGTTTACAGTAAGTATACGAAGTTGCATACATATGTCAAAAAATATTAAGGCGCTAACGAATCTAATTTAATATGTATGTATCCTTATGTAATTCAATACTGCTATCACATTTTTAAATTTGAATTTGAATTCGAATATGAAATAAAGGAAAAATAAGTACATTAATTATTATTAATATCTTACAACTTGTAACAAATTTACAACAGCAATATTCATGACCAACTTTTCTTTTTTCCCGACTATTCTAAAATATATTTATGATTGCGAACAAAATTTTATTGCTTCCAATACTATCGAAGTTTAAAATATCAAATATTGAGCTTCTTTTATATATAAGTTATAAGCGTCATATTAAATGTTTCTGATACCATCTAGAAGGATATATGCTACAGTGTAAAATACTAACAACTTACAACTATTTTTACACGAGGTAAAATCGTAAACTTTTAACAATCAACAAAAGTTTATGGTACTTAAGCATGCCCGTGAATTACCCTATTGAAAATAAATGCAGTTTATAGTTTCTTAAATTACTTAATACAAAAAAAATAAAGTTTGTGAATAAACTTTTTTATTTTACCGTTGGGGACTTAAAACTATTAAATTGTAGTATCTAAATGTGGTACTATAATGTAATTAAAACCACTAGGAGATGGAGTGACAACCTCTGCAAATGGGCATGTAGCCGCGAACTCCTTACGACTTATGGGCCAAGTGTGTGTTCCGTATACACTTACACAGATTTTTATTAAATCCGAAATATGTTTGATGAATCAACATCTCAGTTTTAATTCGTAACACTCACGATACTATATATTAATATTTCATCTATGTTTGTCATATAAATATATGACTATCGTTATTAAATAAAATGACTTTACGGATTTTTTCGCGTTTATTTTACATTTTTAAATTCCCGACGTTTCGAACACTTTCCAACGGCCGTGGTCAAGGGCAAAATAAATTGGGTAAAATAAACGCGATAAAATCGTAAAGTAATTTTATTTAACAATGTATAATATTCGCGTAAGCAATAGAAATAATTATATGACTATCATTATTTTATCACCATTCAAAAAAAAATACCAAATTAAAATACGCAATGGAAGCTCTGTTCCTAATTTTTACAAAATCTTCACCATAACGCATTTCTATAACGTTGATCTGTTTATATTTAGACATTTTAATGACTTGAAACATTAATTTTAATTAAAGAGACTCAAATAAGAAAAATGTTAATAATGAAGCTGAGTAATATTTAAATTAAAAATTAAAGTCGTGTGTTCACCCATAATGACTTTAAAGAAACAAAACGTAATTAATTACCTGCTGAAAATTATGTCCCACTGCTACTCAAAATTTTTTTACCTTAAAACAAAACAAAATTTCTGCATTGCTTATCTTTTATTATTGCTGATATATTCATTATGAGTTTCATGCAGAGGTCGAATGAGGGAGCTTTAATGAGCACATTAGAATATGAGACAAGTAATTAGAAATAAAAATGGTTTATTTTTTCTATCCCATTTTACCTTTTTACCATTAAGTCAACGAAATTTGTAGTTTATGGCCCTATTTTAAGGCGTAACAGATATTTTTATAAGTTTTATAAATGCAAAGTCCTTGTAAAAGTACTAAAATTATCCTCCATAGAAAAAATTTTAACAATATAATTGCATTAACTAATGACATTTAAGAAAAATCTTTTTTTTGTAATCTGCTAGGGACACCGGTCTGAATCGTCTTGAAAGTAACTAATATTTCACGAACGTAGCGAGAATTAATCATTAGAAATGTCAGAAACTTGAAACGAATTTCAGTGAAGTCGATTAAATTGCGAAGATATTCCTTTATGACCTAATAATTAATAAAATGAATACGCGAATATATTTTAGATGCATCTCTACTTAAAAAGAACTTGTTTTTTAAGTTCAAAGAATAATGTATAAAACTCAATATTCCTTTACCAGACAGAACACGGGATGTTAACTCTCTTATTTTCAAAAATTACAGAAGAGACTGCCGACTCCAAATTTCAACGGCAAAATTTGGAATTAAAAATGTGCGTATTGGTTTTTCAGTCGGTATTTTTTTACTTTATTGTACTGATTCTTTTTAGAAAACATATAAGAAATAGGTAATAAAAAAAATTGTTTACTTAAAAAAAATTACATGATTTTTACTCTTTTTTTGAGTTTTACTTATTATTAAAGTGTCTTTTTTTGTTACCTGTTTGCTTGAATTTGTTTTTTTATAGACTATACTTAATGTTTCAGTTGTCTTTGATTTTAATATATGCATCAATTTCAACAACTTTAGTACAATTAATTATTTGGTAGTAGAGACTAGCCTCCGTAGACTAGTGGGAAGGGCGTGTGCTTTAGAAACCGGAGCTTGTCGCATTGGACCAGCATGGTCGGAAACGGCCCAAAAATCCCCTAATGGAGGAGGCAGGCTTTAGGGGAGACATATGTCGAGCAGTTGACTAACACAGGCTGATGATGATGATGAAAGACTTGTACTTATTTACGTTCGTAAGCCTTAGCAAATCATTAAATAAATAGCACATAACGAATAATTTCAAAATTGTTATACCTAAACTTAATAAAAAACAGTTGGTCATAATTTAATCCCAATGTGCCAAAATATGTTGAAGAGCATGATATATGCGTATCTGCAAATCATAAATTACGTAGATGTAGCCGCATGAAGCCTGATATGAAATTATTGCTTTTCGTGATGTTGACAGCTTAGCATTGAATTTTAATTTTGCATATTTGAATAATATACAACTACAATTTATTGTAAACTTAAATTTTGATCACGTAGGTACGGAATAGTCATGGTATTTTTCTACACTAAAATATATTTCGAAATAAAACTATATGTTAATATTTTTTTAACAGACTTGCTGAAGAAACTCGATTATCAAAGTTGTTATACGCAATTAAACGAATGTCATTCATGTTTGATGCTGTTTTATATAAAATTCCAACTTGTGCTTGCGCTTAAATACTATAGATGATAATTAAATTGAAAAATACGAAGATTGCCTTATCTTTACTTCTACTTATGTATATCAAGCAATTTATTTCTTTATCACAATTTTACTACATTACAATTAACCTAAGTGAAACAATAGCATTCAATTCATTTGATTCCTTTTTAATAACATTTATCGTTTGAAAAATGTAAGAAAAAAATCAGTTACTATTTTAAACGTTACTTAAAATTTTTCTTAACTACCAAGACAGATATTTTTAGTCTGTAAAGTAGAAATATATGCGACATTCATCGGGCACAAACATTGTTTTACGATTAAGCGCTACATTTTAACACATCTTAATTTGTGAGACACCAAAGTTTTTCTTACATTTGGTAAATTTTTTATAAAATACATTCAGTTATTTTACAACTAACGTTAATTTTAAACATTTAAAAAACAAACAATATATCACAAAGAGCAACTCAAATAAAAGCACCGCGAAAACATGAAAGGCTATTTCAACAGCCTAGAATGAATATATAATATTACTATATATTAAATCATAGATGTTCTATGATATAATAAATGAAAAATATGTATATGTAAACATTGTGAATTTCAACAAATGCTTAGATACTATAAATAATTATTTTCTGTGTATTCTTAAGCTTTATATTAAAATTGCTTTAAGCCTCTAAAGTTTTTATGCGTGACGAAATTTCAGAATAGAAGAAAACTGGGGTGTTTATAGGGTAACACTTTTAAAGGGTAATGTGGCAAAAATTAATTATTCATATTCAATGTGTGTCTGTCTATTAGGGTTGCTAAAAGAGGTTCCTAAAAAGAAGCTTAATTCCTACTAAATTATGTAGGTATAAAAGCTTTATATAGTTAACCTAAGAACGCATTGTCCACGCTATAATTTTGTGCTGTAGCTTTGAGCACTTTTAAACAGTATAGTATACTTAAATATTAACTTTAATATTACCTTGAAATACCACATTTTTACCATTAAAATTGAAACATGATCATGTTTGAAGCACTGTTAAACATGATCTTCATTTTAAAAGTTAATTTGTTTAATGTGTATGTCTATTAAATTGATTATAAAATCAAACCGTGAAAATTGTTTGTCACGTCGCGACCTGTTTAAAATAATCAATTATTCTTAAGATGACAACACTGAAAAGAGTTTATTAAATTGCGTTTTAATATACAGTTAATCAGGAAGGCTTGCATAACGATAAACGTCGAAGATCTTATAGCACCTCAACATTCACAATAAAAAGGTTGGCTATACACTTTGGCTGTATCAAATATTATTATTATTTTTTTCGGCGTACATTTTAAACAGTTGTTACAGGATTTTTTTTTATTACTAACGAAAAATCCTATTTTTCTATGTAAGGCACAGCAAAATTAAAAAAAACTTAAGACTCGTAATAAAATAGGTATTAAAAAAATAGTCAATAGCTACGATGCTACCAGTTATTTCAAAGTACGGATAAACATTTTTTTTATGTTCGTAATTAAAAACTGGTTAACAAAAATTAAATAGTAGTAAATGTCAATATTAATTTACTTATTATCTGCAAACGTTTACTTGACTTTTTTCATTTATCAAACTTTATATTTCCCCTAGTAATATTGAGATTTGCTTGCCTCTATTGTTTTTGACTTAATTTATTACGACTTGGCGCAGACAAATCGCCGCTTAAATCAACATTTTAGCCTTTGAGATCCGGATCCTCATTAAATTAACATACAATCGCTTCCAGTGATTGCTTGATACAACTTATTCTATTTACCAATAAGATATAACAGGAAATATAATAATATAAAGATATTGGTTTGAGGATGTCCTACATTAAAATTTTTTTTTTGCCAAGTTATTTCTATTCAAGAAATTATAAGTTCCAAGTAGAATATTTTAATGTAAATAAATTATTAATTTCAATAATAAATTAGGAATGATTTTAAATTCATTGGTTGTAGACAGTTAAAGAAGTGTATTTTATTATAATTTATTATATTATATTATTGCCAGTTATTAATAATTTACTATTAATATCATAATATTATGACAAATACCACCAATATTAAGGAAGGTGCAGTAATAATGTACATCGAACTGCTAACCACTTTGTTGCTTATTAAAGTGTAATGCTCTTATTTTGAATAAAGGAATTTGGCTATGTCTAAATATTAAACTTAAAACAAAATACATGCACGCGACTTTACGATAACTCAATTTTGCATGTTACTATCTTCAAATGGAAAATGCAGTAGGTAGCACTTCTACCTACAACACCGGTAGCCCTAACATTATTTTGAAATTCGAAAGAAAGACAATGTTCAATTTAAATCACAGAGAATGACATGTTTTTAACAAATAGGTACTTAATCGTTAACTACGTCTTATTCTACGTATGCTTATTGTTGGTTACAGTAATCATTTAGATAATATCCGGATATAGTGTACTTAGTGTACTCGCTTTATTACCTCAAAAAGAAGGAAAGTTATAGTTAAAAAATAACAACGCTGTTGCGGATGCGGCATCAGCCGCTGCATACTTACTGGCACTTGCGGGCACTTGATCATAAATTCACGCGATGCGAATAGCCAACGCTCCGCATTAATATAAGTAATGTCATTAAGTACCCCAACTTCATCCTAAAGAATGCCTGCAGCTGTGTCACCACTAAACGCTTATGTTATAGGAGATACTTATCCCTTCCAAATAAAGCCGTATGTGCATATTTAATAGTCCTTCGTGCTTCGGTAAAATTGAAGGGTTCTGTGGCATTTAGTGAATGGGTAACAAATAGAATTCATAATAGTAGGCGTAGATTGTATGATTTTTACAGCGAAAGGTCTTATAATCATAGCAATTAATTTGTAGAATATGTTAAGAATTACCTAAAAATATTAAAAAAAGTATATTATTTGGCTAAATCCCTGCATATTAAAAAACAAAAAAATATCGGATAAAATCAAAATGACTTGGAATACAATAAATACTGAAACCAGAAATGTTACACTAAAATAAATTTGAAAATTAATGATCAACAAATTAAAGATGATAGTGATGTTGCAACTTTTTTCGAAAATTTTTTTAGACATTCCGGTTTCTACTACCAAGTACTTTTTATCATCTCTAACAAATGCCGATTCACTCCTAAAGGAAAATTTTGATGAATGCACAGGATTTTTTGAGTTTACTGAAGTGATTCACAAAGATGTCATGAATGTTTTTAAATTTCTAGACATCAAAAGTACTGCAGACCTTTAGGGGATCTCTGTTAAGATGATAAGTGCTGTTATCGATGTAATATCACCGCACTTAGCAACCGCATTCAATGTGTGTATAAATAGGGCTAGTTTCCTGACCTTCGATGCAAAGAAAAAAAGTTAAGTAATACCGGTTTTTAAATCGGGTCCAAAAACTGATGCAAAAGATTTTAGACCAATATTCATACTGTCTACTCTAAGAAAAATCTTTAAAAATGGCTATTCATCAATTATTTAAACACCATATAAGGCCACTATATGACCAGTATGGCTTCACTAGGGATCGTTCCACAATTGACGCAGGCGTTTGGCTTGTTAAAAGTATATACAAGGCTTGAGAAGCATCGCAGGATGCCTAGGTGATTATTTTCTGCGACCTTTCAAAGGCTTTTGATTGTGTTCAACGTGTCACTTTGGTCTAGAAATTATGCCTCTATGGTGTTAAAAATACCGCACTTAATCTTCTAACTTCGTACCCGAGCCATTGACTTCAGAGGGTTGGTTGGTAAGAGATCTCGTAAGGCCCCGGTATGATCCCCAATGTTATTTGTAGAAATTTTGTAGAAGGTCTCAGGATGGGCAAGCGATTAGACCTTTTAACTTATGTATTTAAATAAAATTTCTTTACGGATTTTATCTTGTTCCAGCCGTGTCAGGGTAGACTGAAAGTGTTCGAAACGTCGGGAATTTAAAATGTAAATAAACAAGATAAAATCCGTAAGAGAAATTTTATTTAATAATGTATTATTCTCGCAAGAATAGAAATAATTATGTACTGTGTTTCATAACGAGCAGAACAATAGATTCAAGTTACAATTGGGTTCTCATATAAATGTACTTGTGAAATAAACTTAGCTCCGCGGCATATGCTCTAAAAAAATAGACAAATGACTGACATGCAGACAGCCCGCTTGGTATATTGCAATTACTTACCCAGTATAATGTCTTATGGTATTCTACGGCGGGGAAACGCGGCTGATATTAGTACAATCTTCATCCTTCAGAAAAGAGCTATTCGTGCAGTCCTGGGCTCTAAAGAATCACTTGGGGAGTTGTTTACTACAATTAAAATAATGACGTTAATTCTCAGTATATTTTTAAAAATCCAATGTATGTGCAGAACAACAAAAATGTTTCTTAAAGGCATTGTAATGCAAATAATATAAATAATAGGAACAAGCATAGACTAATTCATTCTTCCAGCAACTAGACGGCGAAAGATATCTAAATCTTCTATGAGACTATGTATTCGTTTTTACAACAAAATCCCTGGTAATGTTTACATTTAACCATCATCAAAGTTATCAAGGAACATTTGTGTATGAGTTTTTAAATGATAACACACTCTGGTCAATGATCACTCAAGGCTTTTTTCAATAACATAATTGATCGATGCTTGTAGTAGCAATAAACATTGCTTCAATTTATTGTAAAGGTTGGAAAAAAAACACGCTACAGAGGCATCCTTTTCCAAACCCGTGGTAGATTTTTGACAATCAATAAGTGAGTGTATCGCTCCTATGTTGAGAATTATAGATTTTTTAAGCGAATTTCTCATACCCCACCCATAATACCATGACTTTAGTTAGATAGTTATAGTTGGCTTTCGTGTCAAGTAAGTTGATAAAGTTAATTGAAATTTTTGCTAAAAATTAAAGTAACTTACAAATTATTAACCTGATACATATCCGAACTGTCTATTCTTCAAAATGTAAGAAAGTCCAAATTAAGTAAGTATCTTTTACAATTTGATAAAAAAATTGTTAAAACTGCTTTCAATATCAACTTTACAGGTTACGGCATAAGTAGAGTCTCTACTTAAGGATACTTTACACTTCGTTTGTGTATGTAACGTTTTAGATAAGATATTTGGCATTAAAAGTCAGTAATCTTAGTAATAAAACAAAGAAAATTTAATACATTTTAGGTAAATTCACTTTATTGCTTTTCATTAAAACATAAATTTATATTATTCTATTACTTTATTACCTTGTAGAATCCGTATTTTAGTTCAGAGATTAAAAAATCAAAAAAAAAGTAAGTAACTGCTGATATTAGGGTTGGTATGGGGAATACCAAAAACTACAAGTTTAATATTAATTGATATCTGTAATGCCTTTAATACAGTCAGTGTCGACGTCCATCTGGATAACCTGTTGTTCTGGACTGTTTTTATTCTTATCCTTGGAGGCGCCAACTATCTGTAGTTGTTAATAAATCCCAATTGAATTAGCTTACCACTGAAGGTAGCGTTTTACACGGCGGTATTCTTTCCTCTCCTCATTTTTTTAATTAATTAATCTCATTACCAAAGATATACTATATGCATATAATCTGTATGCTGACGATCTACAAATATATGCCCAATTGACCATCGAAACTATTTCGGAGGCTTCCAATAAAGTCAACAGAGATACGCACCCTTATTACACCCTATTAAAGTGATCAATGATCCAAAAAACAAAATCAATGAATTTGAAAAATCCATTCAAATGCCAATCTATTGTGCTAGATCATTCTAGAATGTCGGCCGAATTGGATACAGCTGAACTTTCACAAATTTTATATGAAAGTTCTCCTATTCCTATAAGCCGAAGCGTTAAAAACTTTGGCCTCTCCAATTTCTAAAATTCATACAAAAGCACGCTAAACTGGAAAGCGCATATATCTAGTGTTCCATGCAACATCTCTATATTTAAAAAAAAATCTACCTGCACCAACAAAAGCAATACAAACGTGCAGGCTTTGATTTTCCCCCTCATCAACTTTGGTGACGTGTGCTACTTTGACCTGAATGCCGATCACCTCAACAAATTTAGCCGACTTCTAAATAACTACATAAGATTTTTTTAACTTCGTAAATTTGACCATATCTGTATGTATCTGGTGTATCTTTGTCGTGCATAATTGCAGTGGCGACATAGGTGCCAACGATGCTCGTTTCGGGCTCTCATTACTCTTTTTTCTTTTTTTGAGTCTCCTTCCACTTCGACCTACATATCTTTGCATTTCCATTATCTCTGTGACGTCAATAACAAAAACTTTCGCTCGATGTACAACCGTCTTCTTCAATGTCCTCTTCACCGTTCTGACTTTAGGCATTCCTCATTCTCTATTCAATCAGTAATTATTTGGAATTAACTTCCTTACGATATTAGAATGACAATGAATCGTTTTGAGTTTAAATATAAATTTAGCGAATATCTGTTAAAGCAAATCTAGGCAAAAAGGTTTTATTTATAACGTAACGTATTGTAAATACAAATAAATACATAAATACAATTATTTATGTATTTAATTGTTGTTCATTGAGACACCTAATCTTACAGCGCGATAACTCATTATTTGAAAATTTTTAATTCAGAAACTTTTGCATCTATCCTATGAAGGCCATTTAGACTACTGAAACAGACTTTTTCATGTAGCATATCATAAAGTACATCATACTTTTTGGGAAAACCGAGTTACTAATTAACTCGTTTTCCCAAAAAGTATGATTTAAAAAAAAATCAAGTTTTGATCTGATGCTAAACAAATTAATAATGATAATAATTTCATGAAACACAAAATCATTATCATATTTCAGTTCAGCTTTCAATGTTTGTAGAACAAAAATAATCTGACAGAAGTCTACTACTTTTGTAGAAACTTATGTTACTGAATTTCGTTTTACACCATCATCATCAGAACTGATTAAAACAAAAATCTTGCAATTGGAATCAAGTAATGAATATTCCGAATGGTAAAAGCTTATTAACATATTATTCAGGGAAAGGAAAAACTAGAGCCTTTAATAAATTACTCGGGGCACCTCTGGGACCCAACAGAACAGCCGAAGGATTTAACCCAAAATAAAAACTCCTAGACTAAGGAAATAAATACGGTTGATAGAACAGTATTTTTGTAACCTTAATACTTAGTTGAATGTTGTTAGCCTGTTATAAAAAGTAAAAGTAACACCCCACTTCTAACATAACTTCGTTCATTATTTTATTATTTATGTTATAATTCATCATCATCATCATCATTAGCCTTTGATAGTCCACTGCTGGGCAATGGCCTCCCCTAATACACCCCTTTCCATTGGGGGGTTTGGACCTATCCCACCACGCTGGTCCAATGGGGTTGGTGGGTGGACTGACTTTACATGCTCATTCGACGCTGGATCTTCTTACTTTTCAGACAACTGGTGATCGGCCCATTCCTAACCAACTAGGAAACAAAATGAAAATTTGTTGTGTCCCCGCAGATTCGAACCCACGACCTCCGGTTTCTAAAGCACAAGTCCATACCACTAGGCTACGGGGGTGTTATGTTATAATTACCAAAATATATTTTTAAATATATTGTACTAAACTTTTTTTCCTTTATTGTATGTACCTTGTTAATTTTTTTTTGAATATTGCCCTTTTAAAGACTGCTCATAGTGGCAAGATACACATTTGAAAAGTAAAGTTGTTTGTGTTTTAATATCATCTAAAACATTTTTCCATTGCCAATTTTCAATAGGGATATAAGTAAAATAATGCTGTTTAAATATGCTAAATAAATCTTCTGCACAGTTATAAAATTAATTCTTTATTATGCGGTGTTATGATTGTTATAAACTACGTTATACTGTGCACGTTGCTTTGCCGATAACGCATTACTTGTAAAAATATTATTCTAGTAACTAAAAACGTACTTACACATACAAGTCTGAGAACATATTGAAGTGTTGGTATGCCAAATTTTTCCATAAAAATGCTCAAATGTCCAGTTCCTCCCATAAACCTGGAACATTTGGAAAGTGTCTTACAAACTCACAAATCACTCAGGAATAAGAAACACGTTAAATAGTTTTCATAACCAAAGTTGTTTCTGGGAATGCGTAAGGAACAGCTCATATAAATCAATCTCAATAATAAAGTATTACACACAAAATACATTCACAATAATACACAAGGTATCATTTTGTAAAATTCATACAAAGACATACAAAAACATGTTAAGTAAATTATACTCATTTAAATAAAACGGTATACGTCTTAGGAAGACAAGAGAAATTTATTAAAGGAGGGAGAGAGGCCCAAACGAAGCGTACATTCGTGCGAGAACAAAAAAAAAGTGTTATAATGTATATATATATATATATATATATATATATATATATATGTGAACTGACAATGTTATATTATTACACTGTAAAACTATATTGCATCCAAAACGTATTTTATTTATCATTACTCAAAAATGTTATATTTACCGTGAAATGTACTTAGAACATTTTTATAAGGCCGTTATTTGCACGTAACCGAATAGAAACAACATCTGTCTTCCAGTTTGAAGAAATCCACAACCAGTGTGAATTGAAAGTAGGAGACGCAACATTAAATAAGCAAGTAAGGATGTTATGCTTCCAGTCTCATGTCTTTGATAAGCTTCAGCTAACACAGAGTTCGCTTCGGGAAGCTGCTGCTCTCACAAACCAGGTAACCGACACTTTTTGCCAAAAGTAAATGCCTCTGTACTAATATGTACAGAAGGTACGTGAGTTTTAGTTAGGCATTCTTTAGGGTCTCTTAAGGATTGTCGACGATCAGTAAACAGACAGTTACAAAAATAACCAACTGAGTTCCTATTAGTCTGGTTCTCATCCTGGGCATAGCACCACAACAGCATAAATAGTTTCACTTACAATATTAGATTGGATATGGATGATAAGAAAATGACACTGTTGGTACTTACCGACTTATCCAAATGCTTTCAGCACAGTTGGTCATGGCATTCTCCTTTCTATTTTAGTCCAATTAATAATTGCGCCAGCTGCCTTGAATTGGTTTTCCTCGTGTCTTCGTGGACACCAGTAATCTGTTCACGTCTGGTTTGAGTATTCCTCTATATCCTCGCGGGTGCAAAGACGGGTTATGTTGGACTTCATCATCAGCCTGTATTAGTACACTGCTTGACATAAGTCCATAGGCTCCCCTCACGCACACCTCCTCCTTTAGGGGGTTTTTGGACCGTACCCACCACGCTGGTCCAATAAAGGTTGAGGGTGTACCAACTTTTTACATGCCCATCCGACGCATGGATCATCTTTCTTTTCAGATATTTGTGTGAATGGCCTAAATTGCCTTAACCAACTAGGAAACAACAATGAAAATTTGTTAAGTCTCCGCGGGAATTGAACCCATAACCTCCGGTTTCTAAATCACACGCTCTTACCACTAGGCTACGGAGACAGTTGGCAACGTATTATTAACACCGGAGATCACAGGAATTTTTTGGCAGCCTTCTGCGACCCCAGCAGCGCCAGCCGCCGAAGCAGCCCTATCTCGGCTCTATGGCCACCTCTGGGCGCGTCGGAACTATGGCGCCTTTGTCTCAGCCCCTTTATATGGGTAACAGACTTTTCCATATCTGTTACTCAGGGTCCATGGGAGCCAGGAGATCCCAGCCCACGCAGGTTCAAGACTCTCAGCCTCCAACAGCGGCCTCGGTGTTGGGCTCCGCTGCTAGCACCGTTTCGGCCGCAGAAGGAGAAGAGATCCACGATATCATGCCAAATGTCCTCTTCTCCCATGGCCCTTTCACACCACAAAATGGTGTGCCCCTGCTAAGGCGCGGAGGATAGGGAGAGGAGCGTGCGGAATACCGACTCTTTTCTTTCCCCTGAAACTCTCCTTGGCTGCAGAGAACAGGTATGGCAGCATTCCTGCTGTCTTCGGTCCCGTCAACTAACCCCTTCTAGGCGCATCCAAAGACGGTTTATTCAGCCGGATTGGATTTCTCTGTCTTATTTGAAAATTAGAATGTCCTGTGATCAATCTTCTTTCTACGGTAAAAAAATACTGTTCTACTCTTAATAGTTAAACGCAAAGCACCCAATAAAGCTGTAATTAAGTGTTTGAATAGAAGTTACTATTTAAAGGATAAGGTAAATTATATTCTTGGTATTATTGTTTGACATCCCACAATTATATAGTAAGTGTTGGACATGTGAACTGGGTGAATATCGTTTACATAATTTATAATAAAAAATATATATGTAAATAATTATTTATATAAATAGGTATGTAAATATGATTAAGTGTAAAATTTTTAATCATATCTAAAGGCATTAAGTTACCTCTAAAAGTTATAGCACCCATAGTAATCTTTCACCACTCCTCGGGTTGGCAATAAAGTAAGTGTGCTATAAAGTACGAATAAATAAATGTCAGATATAACATATATATATATATATATCTCAGACATGTTAATCCTAATATCTGGCATCTGAGGAATGAACAAAAATTCAAAAACGTTTTTTAAACAAAAAACCTCTTATTTTGGTCAATTATAATAAATAAAGAAGCATATTCAAATCTTATCATTATAATGGATATCATAGATGATTTTAAAATTTTCAACTTACAGCATGTGAAGATTAAAAAAATTGATCGTTATAGTCAGAATGTTGAACATTTAAATAAGGGAATTCTTTCGCAGTTTTCTGTCTCCCTAGCTTAATCGCATGGGCTTGCGATTTAATTTTGAAAATTGGTAATTGGTATAAAAGGTTTGAAAATATATTACATTTAGATAAATGAGGATGACTGGTTAAGTCAAAGCTTTTAACTGTAGGTTCTTTGTTTAAATGAACTTCTTGTAGGACCCTAAGTCATATTGGTCCAGAAATACCATTGGCGATAATTCGTTCCAGAGCACACACGTGCGTGGCAGGGAACTTAGCATGTTGGCTGTTGGTGCTGGCATGAAGTCGCGTTGTATGGTAATAGAATGTAAAAGCGGGTATTAGTCCGAACAACTCCTAAGAACACTTACCGTAGTACAGTCGGTACAATATGCATAGAGATGAAACATCTTTCCGCAAGGCTAAGGGATCGAGACGATCGGTAAGAGCTTGGTCGTCGACGATTCGAGCTGCTAGATGAATGCACGCAAATGAAAGAAGCTGATACTTAGGTACTCCTGCCCAGAGATTAAAACTATTCCATATGCGGCCGAACTTGCGCCTTATAAAGTTGCACTACTGCCTCGCTCTACTGAGACACCCAGTTTTTTGGAAGCCAATTTCACCGAGGACTATAGAATATTTAAAAATCACTGCTCAGCTGAAAGTTTCCCATAAATATTTGATATTAGTGATATAAAAGTTTTGTAAGAATGCTTCATTGAATTCCACTTATTTATATTTATCTATGTAAATTGTCTCGTGGTTAATATTTACGCTGGCTCCTAATGTCTTGTCTCTAATTAGTCGTCGCTATTACTTTGTAAAACCAAGTAAGATCAAGCAAAAATGCATGCTGTCAGCTAATACTGTTTATCTTTTTACTCAGTCAAGTAATTAGTACGATTTTTATTTTCCTTTTGAAATACATAATGAAATTAAAATTTGATATTTTAATTTTGCAGTACAACCGTAAATAAATTTAAAATGTACTTTGTAATGTACTTTTCAATTCAGTAGGCAAGTATTTTAATGTGAAAGTATTACCTTAATTGTTTATTCAAACCTAAGTCCAGAGACAGAGAACACATATTATTTTTTTAATTGGACAAGGCGCATTCTTTGGTGTTGTTATTTGTGTTATGTCACAAACTTCTTAGATCGATATAGTCAGAATCGACAGCTTCATGTATATCAATTTTCAATTTATTTCTGTTGTTAAGGGTAAGGTTATTAAGAGCAGCAATAGCCAACATATTCATAATACCTACAGGTTGTAGGCAAAATGCATTGTGCAAACATGGATACGGCTCGAATGCCATTTTAAAGTTTAAAATTCAAATTTAAATTCAAATATCTTTATTCAATTTAGAAGTGTAACACTCGCTTATTGATTGTCATGAACCCTACCACCAGTTCGGAATAGGACGCCTCCGATCTGAGAAGAACCGGCGAAAAAACTCAGCGGGCCTATTTTGTCATCTTTTAAAATAATCAAATATATACATATAAATTTTCTTAAGAGCTACATACAGTTCTATCATACGTATATTATACTTAAAAAAGCCTGGAGCGAGCATTCCATTACTAGGCTGTGTTATCATTATTTCACACCCACGTTGTACTACTGTATTGAATATTATCAGTAATAACTTAGTATTTTACTTTACACGATTACTTATATGTTATGGCTATCTGTCATGCCATACAAGTAATCAGAATGCAATATATATAAGTTTTTTTATGCATAAAGAGTCACTATTCTATATATTGCTGTAAATTATAGGCTTCATTTTAAAATGCCCCTTAAATTGGAGGCTACATTTAAAAAATTATATTGATGGTTTTGTTTTTCAAAATATCGATGGCTAGTTTACCGTACATATGTTTACCGTATGTTGTGGTCGTAAAGTCTTTGTTTATTTTTAATCATGGACTTTGGCTATTACTGATAACTCAAATAACATAAGTAAATATATTTGTGTAAGTAATTAGGTAATTAATGGTCAAAACCGTTCTATGTCGGAAAACTGAGAACACTGGATAAATAAAAATCACCGTTATCCCTTTGAAACACCTTTTCATTAATAGCGCTAGTTTCTCTCTTTTTCATAAATATATACATCTTCTTTCAGCTTCAGCCCTTATGTCAAAAGGTAAGACAGCGAAAGAATTAGGTTTCTGGTCTCCTCGACAATAGACATAAAATTGGTTTAAGCTGTATATTTATTCACAGGAAATGTTACCAACTTTCACGGACTACTTAATATATGTTTCTTGGACTCCTCTGTTTTCATTCTTACAGCAATTTAGTCTATTTTTGTGTTTTTTTTTCTTTTGTCTATTTTTATGTATTCACAATATAAATAAATATAAATAAATAATTACATTAAATTATATTTATTTATATTGTAATAATATATTACAAGAAAAATATACATTTATGAAACGCCTCCATGCCCTAGTACAAATTGGTTTTTACTTTACAAACCACAATTCGAGTTCCTGTTGCTAAATGCAGTTTTTCCGTTTAGTTAATAATAGGCAATAAGTGTCACTGGATAGATTAGCAGACAAATACATGATAACTTGCAAAAGCGGAAAGCTAAAAAGGTTAGAACGCATGTAGCCGTATTAACTATTATATTAAGACGTTCAATACTTTAATATATCGAGTTCATATTTAAAATAATTGAAAAACCATTAAATACGGTATATAAATGTAGTAGCTAAGCTTAAAATAAAAATAAAAATAAATACTACGGCTAACTGAATCAAGCGTTTAAATTGCCTACAAAAATAAAACGTCAACCGTTTATAATATTTAGAAGTGAATAGCACAGTTCAAAAATGTGATATTTGTCCTATATTCGGTAATACTTAAACGTTTTCATTTCAAAATATATGACAGTCACGTACACAACTTTGCTATAAGCTGAGTCTATAACGGATGTGAAACCAGACTAGAATACTGATAGAATGCTTAACAGTTTAATTTGGTTTTCTTATCTTAAAGTACTGGATATTTTATATTTCAGTCATATTATAGTAATTTGTATAAAGCACCTCAGTTGTAATTAAAACTGATCCGCCTTTAAAACTTATAAGTCCTCAAACTATCTGACCTTTATAAGTTATCAGTTGATCAGTACGTATCGCCCTGACCAAAAGGAAACATTTATTATATAAAATTTAAAATTATATATAGGTTTCAATCGTTGTGACAGCACACACTCTATTTATACGCAATTATTCGATCCATCGTATATACTTTACATTTTTAACTAAAATACGTTAGATGCCAGTCGCTCTGTGTAAAAATTGACATTCGTGTGATCATGTAATGAAACAATCAGCAGCAGAAATATTAAAAACCCATGTCTAAGGGTGGTAAGTGCAAATGTAGCGTTTTAAACTGCTATTCATTATGGGTACGGCGTTTCACATCCTATTAAGTAAACGACTGAAAGAAATAAACAAAAAGGATTTTAAAGTCATAAAAATATCGCGCATTTTTGCGCGATTACAGGCAGTTTGCAAGTAAATAAGCTATATATTTTATTTGTAGATATTAAAGCCCAAAATAACATTTATTCTTTCTTTCTTTCATTATTCACTAAATTATTATTTATATCCAATGATTAAATTTATCTTATGTAAAAACGACTATAAAAACACCTTGAATTTATACTTATTGACGTCCATGCTACTACTAAAATTTTACTTCTAATGCAAAAAAGATTATAAAAATGATAAATTAAAATTATTAACGTTTTCGCACCATATTCTTCATTTTATATAAAGCTTAAGCTCGTAAACTCTAGAGTAGTTTTATTGTAATCATGGGCAATACACCGTTTTGCAATATACACTCGATAGTTATTGACTTGGGAAAGGTCTTAAAACATTCCCTCATAAAGTACAAAGCAGTAACGGTAGAGATCGTAAATATTGAAGTAGTCTCCCCACCTATCCATTGACTACAGAGAAAATAAAAAATATCTGTTATAAAGCACCCAAAGTTGACATGATATATTAAAAGACAAATAAAAAGAAATTAAAATTATTTAAGTAAAATATATAGCTTAATTATATATAGATATAAAACACAAATAAAAAAGTAGCACAATTTTTGGGATAAATCAAACCTAAACCAAGTCAAAATTCAAATACAAATATCTAGAAAAAGGTTTAAATCGGTTCGCTAAAAACTTCTTTAAATGATTTTTACGATAAGTGGAGTTTCAGGTCCCCTCTTCTTTACGTGGGAGAATGTCTAAGCATACCCATCGTTCGGTGATCTACCGTACCTAAATAGTCAAACCAACCAGTAAACAACAATAAGAATATGTTGAGTCCCCGCAGGATTCGACTCCACGGCCTCCGGAGGCAGTTCACTGTAAATTACAGTAATTGATAATGTTTTGTTCTAACTAATTGTACAGGAATTTATACCGTCCTCTTTAATAAGCTTTGTAAAATCCTGATAATATTTTTAAAAATATGAATATTTTACAAAAAAACGAACAGATAACATATTTTTTTCGCCGTATTTATCTCGTTTGTAAGTTCCTTATTTTATTTAAATTACATTACAGAAATTGTTCTCTCTCTTTCTTATAAAATTAATAATTTTTCAAAATATTTACTTCCATAAGCACTGATATTAAAGTGCTTAAAATTTTTATTAAAAATGACATATTATACTTTTAAACTGATTTTAAAGTAGTAGGGTTTTCTGAACATAAATATATTTGCTAAAGCTGATTTTCAGTAGATAAGTAACCTAACCAATATAAAGTTAATAGTTAATCGATAATATTACCACAAACCGACTGAACGAAAAATATCCCTGTAAATTTTTGCTGTTTGTAAAAGCTCTCAATCAAATTTAATTGAGGTATTGATTGAACGACATAAAACGTACTCTGAACGTCGGTCGCTGTACATTGAGCCTTAACGCAATCTAGTAAAATTAAACAATATAATCGTATCTTGTTACTGTTTAAGTACATCGTATTTTCAATAACCAATCGTATAAATAAATTATAAAAGAATCTTAGTAATAACCTATAATACAACTGCTTTTCGTAAACAAAGTTTAGTTATTTATTAATATAGTGTAATGCATTTTCTTATCAGTATATAAACGTGTGAACAAACTTCACACGTTTATATACTAGTGGAGTCAACGGACGCCATGAATGTTAACGTGTTACAAGAAATACAGACCAAATAACCGGCGTTTTATAATCGGCTTAACCCAAAGTGCTCAGCAAGTATTCTCGGTATTTCAGTCATTGTCCTCCGAAGCGTTAAGAAGGATCCGTAAATACCCTTCAATGACCAGAACACAGCTGTTTTAACAAGTATACGTATATTTTATTATGAAAACAGTGAACGTAAACACAAAATCAACATAAATTATAACCGAGATACTTAAATCTTAATACTACATCATTTGTTTCTTTTGAATGCCCGTGAAATGTTTTATGATTTTAAAATGTTTACGTAACTTTTTTCTTTAAATTGACTAATCTATACTTTTGTTTCTGCCTCTTTGTAACTGCCTCCGTAGCCTAGTGGTATAGGCGTGTGGCTTAGAAACTGGAGGTCGTGGGTTCGAATCCTGCGGGACTCAACAAATTTTCATTGTTGTTTCCTAGTTGGTTAGGGCAATTTGGGCCGATCACCCAATTGTCTGAAGAGTAAGATGATCCATGCGTCGGATGGGCATGTAAAAGTCGGTCCACCCACCAAGCCGCATTGGACCAGCGTGGTGGGATACAGGTCCAAAACCCTCTAATGGATAGGGTGTATTAGGGAGGCCTATGTCCAGCAGTGGAATATCTAGGCTGATGATGATGATGATACTTTTGTTTTATTTATTGGAGAGTTAGAACATCTATATATTTAATACAATAAATAGTAATCTCCATCCTTACTTTATCCAAAAACTAAATCCTTATTTTAAAACAAATAACAGTTCGATGATACTAAGACATGCTTACACGTCATAGTAGTAAATATTAACAAGTTTTGAATTTTTTTGGAAAATACAATATTGTTTTTAAATATATCGCTAAAATAAAAATCATATAAATTTAACGCGATTTAATATATCATTCTACTTAACAACGTACAGTTTTGTGTCGTAAACTCTTACAACATTATTTCTTGAAAAAGCTTTCTTTAACTTGTGCAATTAAGTAGCAATTACACAGGCTAAAGGTTTGAATCTCTCCTAGTTTCAAGTTTTATCTGTTTATCAATTTTATCATTACCTATCAAAAAACATATTTGATTTGTATTCTATTAAAGTTTTCTATTAAAGCGAAATACGTAAATATTTTCTTTCTTGGATAGTAAGATTTAAGGAGTTAGAACACACACACAATATCTAACATAGCTACTTTATTTAAAAAAAAATTAAATGTTTAGCAATGTGTCACTTCTATTTTCAAATTTTGCCAAGTTTCTTGGTTAGTTATTAGGATAGTTTTAGTTATCATTTATAACTTCATCAGTCTTCTTGTAAATTTGTTAAATCATTTTGTCCATAGTGTGTAATCATATGAACAATTTTTATTCATAAAAACTTCAACATCTTACGGCTTTCTTTGCAATAAAAATAACCTTTAGCTAAGAACCCCTAATAAAATTCCTCAAAGTTTTCCAGATATCGCTTTTTCAGGCAATCAAAGGAATGTAACAAATAATCCTGTGTAACTGAGTTGTTAAGTACCTACGTATTTTCGGTCCTAAAGTATTCTCATTACAAATAAAAAAGTTGTTCATGAGTACGTAAAATAGATAGGAGTGGGTAATTATGTTAGGAAACTTTGTGAGCATTTGATGTTTTCTAAGCAGTCTTTGCTATAAAAAGAATATAAATCTTGTTATAAATCTAAGCAGTAGATAATGAATCCTTGCGAGCTTCTGGGTTTTACAAACCAAAAAAATATCAAGTTTTTAAGTCTGATTCATATATTTTATATTTATTTTTATATTTGCGGTTTTTAAATGTTTTGTCCAAATGGCTAACCTTTTTTTCTTAAGTACCTTTTAAATGAATGTTACACAATATTTTTCTTTTAAAAGTTATAAATCAAATATCGTTGATGCGATATTACAAGAAAGTGTATTTTTTACTATGAAAACAAAACATTTTTTATGAAGATATTTGGGGCCTGAGTACCACTATTGTTTCGTGCTGAAATGTTATTAAAAATTATAACATTAATTGTTTAAGATATTAAAAAATGTCGTATACACCGTAAGCGCAAAGACACAATCTAGTCAATGATACCCTACAACAAATAAAAAAAAATACTTATGGTAAAGTAATTTTGTCATTGCATTTATCCATACATGCAATGAAAATTTGTTGTTTGGCTAACCTCTTAATACATCATTGTGTGTTTTGTGAAAAGTTAACTCAAAATATTGCTAACTAAATTTTTGTATCATTCTTTTGTACAAATTAAACATCTCATCACATCACATCACACATCATCAGCCTTTGTTAGTCCACTGCTGGACATAGGCCTCCCTAATACACCTATACATTAGGGGTTTGGACCGTATCCACCACGCTGGTCCAATGCGGGTTGGTGGGTGGACCGACTTTACATGCCCATCCGACGCATGGATCATCTTACTTTTCAGACAATTGGGTGATCAGGCCATTGCCCTAACCAACTAGGAAACAACAATGAAAATTTGTTGCGTCCCGCAGGATTCGAACCCACAACCTCCGGTTTCTAAAGCACACGCTCATACCACTAGGCTACGGAGGCAGTCAAACATCTCATATATTATTGAATAAATGTGTCCAAAAATCACAGTAGGACATCAGGTTCTTTGTTTTGTGGTTGATGTGTTTTGTTTTTTTTTATTAAAGCAACGAGATGGGCCTGATAGCAAGTCTTGACATCAGGCGAACATCATTAGAAAAGCAGCACGATACCTTCCATGTTGAAAGTAGAATCTTGCGAACAATGAAAATCGTTAGTTTTACTTTGGTATATATTTACATGCTTCTCAACTGCCAACCTAAATATATAATACTAGTAACATATACCAACTACAGGACAGATTGCTATGTCATTATTAACATTTACTTTACCTTTAATTTTTACTATGCATTTGTTATTGCGTCTATTACAAAATGCACCTAAAACTAATTTATTACAGTATGGTGTGTCATGTAATTGATTACTTGTTTTATTATTAAAACCAGTTAGCTAAATTTTTCATTCAATTAATTTTGTGCAACAAGAGCAAACATTAAATTTACAGAGGAGACGGATAAATGTATGGTAAAACATCAAACTGCTTAAACATTACCCGTCGCCGGATGTAGCATTCGGTTAAAAGTTAATTTATATGCATGAGATCCGTAAAGCAGTCTTGATCTGTAAAATGTTTGGCGATGGTATTCAGAGAATTTGACTTCTAGTAGAATATTTTTAAATCTATTTTTTATATTATGCTGGCGAATAGTTTGTTGTAAATATAAACAAAAATAAATAATAAACTGAGGGTCATCTTAATTTTAACATAAGCAAACTTTGAAAATGCAGTTGACTATGTATGTATTTATTTAAATAACTGTATGAAAAAAGTTAACAAATATTAAGTAAACAAAAGGAGGCAACATATTTGAACTCTACGCATATACAAGCTTTTAATGGATGAAAATAAGACGGGCATTATGAAAAAGAAACCAGTCAAGTAAAAGAGCCTCTGAGTTAACGCGGCATATTTTACGTCGAATAAATTTAATTACATACATGAATCATAACAAAGTACATCAAAATTTTCGATGCTTGATTCAATTATGAGTGCTATTTTAAACTTCATTACAAATATTTTGTGAAATTCCTTGAAAACAAACTCAGGAACAAAAACACCTGCTAGTAACTGACATTTTATCAAAAATAATATCAGCTTATATTATCTTAGGGGGCATAAGGGGCTTCAAACAACATTTTGGTGCCCCAGCTAACCCACGTGGTTCACCCTGCCAAATAACAAACGAGACTTTGGCTAACCGCCCACTAACCCGTATTTTACCAGCGTGGTGGAGTATGGTCCAAATCTCCTCATGAATAGAGGAGAAACTCCCTGGCCTCCAGTTCCTGGAATCCTTGCTATTCTTGGCGAAGGCGGCAGCCACAGTAACGGTATTGCGGCGGAAGCTTAGAATCACCTGGAATATGTAGCTCATCGAAAACTACAGACAATACGTACGAAAAACGTACGCTACGGCTATGTTTTATTTGGCCCAACTAGAAAGAGGCGAAGCGTATAAGATGGTACATTCTAGGATTGAGTGCAATTTGTAGAGAGGGTCAGGATACTGTAACCCTGGAATCGGGCCATCTTCTGTGTTTTAGACATCCTTTTTAAAAGCCTTGAAAAAAATGCTTATTAATTCTCCTAAGAAAAATGCCTTGTTAAAAACATTTAGTTTTTTTTAGTCTGCATGTGTCTTCTGAGAGGATTTACCTTAATTTCGAAATTTTACTGTTGTCAATTAACACGTCAATGTATTGTACGTCTGTTGTAGTTACTTTGTATATTTGAAACGTAATAAAGTACTAATAAATATTTATAATTCACACATTCAGAAAAACGTCTGGTAATATTTCCTAATTTATTGAAAACTACATAGAGGTTCCATTTAGTTCATGTCGAAGTGAAATAAATATTTACCATTCCCATTATCCGCTCAGCGAGCTTTAAACAACAGTTTTAGTTGATTGAATTAGTTCCTTCAGTGAACTATTTGCTTTTGATGTATACGAATACTATTGAAAGCTAACGACAGCTGTGTTATTAATTAAAAACAAATTAAGTTTTACAATTAGACATTATTAATTCATTGAAAAGATAAACTTTATATGAAGGATGTGAATAATAGCATAATAAGGTACAAAAGTATTACCTCTTTTTTTAAAGCTATCAGATGACAAGTACGTTGTCAACCCTAAAAGTGCACTACAGTTTTAATATCAAAGGAATTGATACTATGTCAGTATCCTTGTGTATAATTTTTATAAAAGTGTAAAACGTAAATATGCGAAAAGTAAGTAAATATGAATCTGTATAATTTAAAATACTTGAAATAAAAAGACTTCATATTTGATCGAAGCGTGTCAATTTTACAGCATTCATTTCATCAATTCATCAGATAAGCGTAACTGACATAATACGAATTCTGTTCCTGCAGACTCATAGTCTGAAAAGTGTTTTTTTATTTCTTTTATTCACGCGTTTTTCTAGTCTGAGTTGGTACTACTAGTTGAGACTAAGTTGGTATATGTTCATATACCAACTAAGTCTGCCCCTAATCATGGAGGCTGGAAAGAATCCGAAACGTCGGAAATAAATATATTTAAGTAACGCGAAAAATCCATGGACAAGTGTTTTTTTAATTAATTTTTTAATAAAAAAATGGATTTCTTGATTTGTAAGTGGTGCGTTTTTTAAATGGTTGCCAATTGTATGAGCTACTTTCTAAAAGTTTAAAATATTTAAATTATTAATTAATTAGAAAGGCTTTAAGTAGCTAACGTTAGGGAAAAAAGAGTCAAACAAATTTCCATAGAGAGTAAATTTAGTTTCAGTAAATTTTTTTTTACCCCTTAAAACTAATGAATAAATGCAGAATGACAAAATTTAAGTATAATAAAATTGCTTTTTAAAATATTAAAAATTATGTATTTATTTATACTCTTTTATTGCAAAATCTTAAAATTATATTTTACAATAGGTGGATTTGGTACCATTGCGCATTTTCGTTCACTTGTCAATCTACATATAACAAAATATCTTATATTAAACAAAAAATGTACAACGTGCAAAATAGACAACAATAAAAAAAAAACAAAAAAGACAACAATAAAAGTATGGTTTTAAAGAGCGGATAAAAATTAGTAACGATATAACAAGTATTATATGTTTAGCAAGCGCAAACCAAAATAACAAAAATTTTAGGTCAACGTTGTATGCATTTAATGCTTTTTGACTTATAGAACAAAGTCTATACAGACTAAGTTACAGGAAACAGCTAGTATATTTCATCTTTAGACGACGCCCACAAGTATTTTCTAGGGAAATACTTGGTTAAATGGAGGAGCTGCTCATAGGAATTTATTTATGCTAATTCAATTGGACAGCTTTTCCAGCCCATCAAATTTAATGGAATGTTGTAAGGAATTATGGCCATCTTGTATTTAAGTTCCTGAAGTATATAACAAATCCACTTATTTTATCTCGGATATCTTTATATTTTTAATTCGTTGTATTGGAGACAAAAAATTCGTAACAGTAACAAAGAGGGAGGTTTGTCTTCAGTGTAGTTTATGGTGAAGGGTAAATTCTTTCGAAACTTGTATACCGATCAATTCATGAACTGTCTTTATATCCATGTTTAATTTAGTTTCTCAAAAGATCAGTGCATGATTCATATTTTAGAAGTTAAATTTAGGTAAAAATATTTTAAAAACCAAGTAGTGTACTATTATATTCCGACTGATTGTTTATTACTAAAAGTTGAAATGTAATTTCATTTAATTGATTTTATTTTTCCCGTAACCATTATGAAGCGATTATTTTAATATGCATTATTTCTATAAAAACAACGGACGATAGCTTTTCTGAAGCATCATTTATAGTAATTAGCGGCATTTCCTAACCATTTAAGTAATTCTTTTGTTGATTTATTTTAGTATTCTCTACGCAACTGCTATAAACACATTAATTTAAACGTTATACGTTTTGAAACCTTTTGCAATTATTTTCGTGTTAAAAATCTTACATTCTCAATATAATTATGTAGTACTGTTATGTAGTTGCATTACAATTATGTAGGCTATTGCTGTGCTAAAAATGCTAAAAATATATTGGTTGGATCATATGCACATATTTTGCAGGAAATCTAAAGAAACTAATTTTACCTGATATACTTCTACCACTGCTACCACCGCGGTGGCTATTTCTCTATCTAATGTTTCACGGTAGGCAGCGCGTTGATAATACCATTGGTATTGCCAATGTCTATAGGCGTCAGTGACCAACTTACCATTAGGTGGCATGATCCTTCGTCTGCCTTCGTAGCCAATAACGCGTTTTGCGTTATCGCCCCTAGATATTTATTTATTTGTTTTTTAAATGTAACATTCATCATTTGATTATTTTGCATTAATTGACTTTCATTACAATTTATTACGCGAAACCGTTTCCGATAAAGAGACTTGGTCTTGTGTACGCCTCGTTTATTTCTACAGCGAAAGTATATTTACATCGTATTATTAAGTCTTTTAAAGTTCCCGGCGGTGTTTTCATTAAAAAATAATTTTATTTTGTTACTTAATTTATGGCGGACACGAAATCTTTGAAAATTTTCTTTTTCGTATTTAAGACCTTGAAATAGTTTTATAGATTAATTTATCGTGTTAGCACCTGACGAATTCTCTTTTATAATTTTGGTTTAGTCTTATATTTAAATTTAGAACACAATACATGCACATATGATAAAAACCATATTTTTTGGACATTAGTATTGATTCAACCCTAGTATCAAATACCCGGCGGATTTTTAAACCAAAATACCGTTGTTCAAATTTTCAAGCGTATTAGCTACTCTTTGTAGTGTTGCCGCGACTACGACCGATTAGACACTCTTATAAAAGGCGCCAGAATGACAATGTAACGTTTATACATACAGTCTGCTTGTTTTTTAATTGTTCTTTGATAAATTGCATATCTTTTGTCACAGTTTTCCTAACTATGTCTTATGAGAAAAAACAAAGAGGACTTCTAGCTTTGTTTGAATAATCTAGCACCAGTGACCATTAAAAGTACATTTCAGACACTTACCAACCAACAGCCGTACTTACAAGTAAAACTATGACCTGCCCTCCGAATAAAAGTTTAAAAACATATGCGAGGTGTAACACTGTCCTTCTACCAAAGATAAAAAACAAGGCATAACCATCATTAACGTAGAAAACTAGTATTGACAGATACTTGATGCAGTGTACAGTAATAAACATGGGTTTAGTAGCCACAATGATGCCGGGTTAAATAATCGTTTTTATAAATTAATAAATATCATATCAAATCCACAAATTTACGGATTTTTCGCGTTACTTAAATATATTTATTCCTGACATTCCGGATTCTTTCCAGCGTCCATGATTACGGGCAGACTAAGTTGGTATATTATATTATATATATATAGTAACAAATATCAGTTTACAATAATATCCATTACAAAATTGGAATTTCGTAATAATTAAGTTTCATTTATGTACGTCGTATTGGTTTAATAATAATATAGCCAATTAATTATTTTCTGGGTATCCGAAAAGTACTTTTAATAAATTATTTGTTCAAATTCAAACAAATATTTTGTAAAAGTGATCAAATAAAATGTTTAAATGGACATAGATTCTACTCTTACTATGTCTTGCATAAACTTATTTAACTGACATAAATATTTTTGAAATAAACTTTTTCTCTAAGGAAGGGAAGAAAGAAAAACAGTCTCAGTTATAACAGCGATTTAACGGAATGTCAAAACAAATCATCTCACCCACCAATCCAATTAGGTTAAATTACTTGTCGCCTAAAGGAGATAAAATTAGGTGATTTTCTATTTTGCTAACCAGCCTATAGAAAGAAATTAAAAATTTAATTAAAGAAACACCTTGATTTTTTATTCAAGAAATGATTATTCTCGATAAAGATAATTAGAGAACTTATTTAGTGTCTTTATTTCTAAATTATAACAGGTTAATGTTTTTATTTTTTTACCAGTTAAGGTTAGTGATAAAGCGATAATTTTATATCGGAAAAATTTATAATTAGAACAAATTTAGTTATATTGATATTCTTTCTAAATTTCTATAATGTCCTTCCTATGAAACCCTGCCAATACTTTCTTCATTTGTCGATAGAAAAGGGAACCCTTTTCAGTTGCATTCAATATGCATCCGATATTAAGTCTATAGGCTAGCTTCTCATAACTTTTTACAAGGCTAGTTATATGTAGCTACTCCTAAGCCTCCTCACTAGTTAATCGAGTCCTGAGGCAGAGTAAAAATGTATATGTATTTTTCTTTCTATTCTAAAAGATGACAACATTCACACATAGAATTGGAAGTAATTTTAAATTGGTTTTAAAACGTCATTCAGGACGTTAACTCTTCCACTCATTAAAAAAGAAGCCTATACGTTCACGCGTAATTTAAAGCCTTGGTATTACATTAAAGTTAGTCATTTACTGAAATATAAAATTTTGTTCCATTAATTTGATTTGGGTTCCAAACAAAATTTCAGAAACCCAGCCTCACCCGCAGGTGGTGCACCCTGGTCGAATCCGAGTGCATGTGCCAACGTCGGCAAACCTAGAAAATTATGTCGAAGACATTTACCAGGACATCTCGAGAGCCTTACTTACTACCACTAAGGCTGACTTGAACTTCATCATGGGGGATTTCAACGGCAAAATAAGAGTAAAGACTTGGCGGGGTCATATGATTACGTGAGGAAAACGTCATACGGGGAAAATGCTAGGCAATTTTCTCGAGGGGGAAGTTTGTTTTCAATAAACTCCTTCTTCAAGAAACAGGACCAAAGGAAATGTACGTGGTGGAGCCCCGATATTATGATTAAAAATAAGATAGACTTTATTATATTCGACCAAAAGTATAAATTCCTCATACATCAGCTTGGAAGAAGCAATTTAACGAATTAGACCAAAGAAAACGGAGTAGTTGTTGCTTGGAGACCAGAGGTTTTCTCAGAGGTTGAAAGCTTTTAAAGCCACGTCTTTATACACGTCGTACTTGCTACACCCAGAACCGGATAAGAAGTATTCTCGAGCCATTTTAAGCCGCCACGTGTAGGAGCATCTGCTAGTAATCATCCAACATGAAATCGATTTGGTTCTTGAACAACTGAAAAATTAAAAAGCCCTGGGAGAGGACGGAGTCACGTCGGTGCTTCTAAAAGCCACCGGTAAACTGGTGCTGAAGAGAATCCGACGTCTATTTAACTCTGAAGGACCGAATAGAAAAATATGTCAGAGAACCAGAGTTACTGATATAGCCCACCAGATTAGAAAGCTGAAAAAGCAGTGGGCTGGTCACAAAAGCCGCAGAATTGACGACTGCTAAAGTTGGAAAGTTCTGGAGTGGAGGCCAAGGCTCAGCAAACGTACAAGATGGAGTGAAGACATTCGCAAAGTGCCCGGTGTGGGCTGGATTAATAGCCGAAGGTAGGCTAGGGCTAGGGTAAGGGGAGGAGTATTTGATTTTAAAAAGATGTTTATTATAATAATGTTATACTTTACTTTTACTTTTAAAGCCTGGAAAGGCTTTGAAAGTAAACTTCTTAATATTTGAATTTATGTTTTTATAACTATATATACATCACATCACATCACATCATCAGCCTTTGTTAGTCCACTGCTGGACATAGGCCTCCCTAATACACACCTATCCATTAGAGGTTTGGACCGTATCCACACGCTGGTCCAATGCGGGTTGGTGGGTGGACCGACTTTTACATGCCCATCGACGCATGGATCATCTTACTTTTCAGACAATTGGGTGATCGGCTAATTGCCTAACCAACTAAAACAACAATGAAAAATTGTTGCGTCCCCGCAGGATTCGAACCCACGACCTCCGGTTTCTAAAGCACACGCCCATACCACTAGGCTACGGAGGCAGTTGTATATATACATACTAATAATAAATACGAGAATACGAGAAAAGTGTATCTACGTCAAAATTAAGGTTAAGAATTTTAAACGTTTCTTAATTTTTATCGACTCGTTTTTTGTTAGTGCTTATAACTTTTATGACTTAAACAATTAAAACGATCCAAAAATTTTAAAAATAAATTATTTCCTAGTACTCTAAACCCAAGGCTGTTATTTTCATTATTCTGATTACTTAATCAGCTATACAAAATATAAAAAGATATTTCAATAGCTTTAACGTATAAAAGAGTCGTAGTAACGTTTGAAAAAGAGTACAATTTTCCTCAACTGATGTTGAATTTCTAGAGTGCTTTTGTGAAATGAAAAACAGATATCACATTCTGTTTCATCAGCGAACGGTAATGTTAGCCGAGAAAACAAAACAATGACATCGACCTTTTATGTTGTATGCGGATTTTTTTATTTTAAAGACGCAATTTGTCATACAGAGAAACAGCGCAAGGGAAACTATTATATTAAGTTTGGGTCAGTTAGGTATTAAAGTAAAAAAGTGTTGTCAATCTTTACATAACAATATCCTAGAACTGTTTTAGCTGATTTACTTTAACGTGCCTTTTTGGACTACATTACATACCTATAACAAACTATCAAATTAATGATAATAACAAAGAATCAAATTAATGATCACGTCTTTATATAAGTTTAAAAAGATATAGACATTGGGCGCTTGTGGGCTTAGCGAATGCCGTAAATGTTTGCGTGTCACAAATAATACTCTCAAAGCTGCGGCTATTTCACAATCGGCTTAACTCAAAGTGCTCAACTCTTGGTATTTAAGTCAATGTCCTTCAAAGCGTAAAAAGTAATTTCCTAACATTTACATAACATCGCTTTTATAACATATTATTAGTATATATGACGGTTTATTAGCGATGTTATATATTAATTATTTATTCAAGACTTACTTCTTTATTAAAAAAATCCTCTAGAGTATAATGTAACTGTTATGCTTAGTAGCCAAAGTATTTCTTGTCCGTCCTGTTTTTTGTGATGAATGTGCATAAAAGAGAAAGCTATATAATATTTTAGGTATGTTGAAAAATCTAAAGCTCTATTACGACTATCAAAGAATATCTGGAAAATCTTTTGGGATAACACTGCAACTTCCAACATTTTTAGCAATTTGAACAAGTAACAGTAGGCAATATCACAAAATTTATTTTTAAAGTATCGTATATTTTATTGTATATTTATTTAAATAGTATAATTATTATAATATTGTATATTTATTTAAAAGATAAAAGCGAATTTCGCTTTTATCTTTTAAATAAAACTACGCACTTTTTAAAATTTCATGCATAGAAATATAGTTTCAAACGAATGCTATATTTTGCGACTCGTATATTTAAGGTGTCTGCAAAATCGGGCGTTTGGACCAGTGCATTGCTTTTTTATATTATAAATTTTATCTTTATTTTATTTTTAATACATTGACTGATAAGTTTTACCCATTAAATTTATTACGCTACGTCATTTTGACGTATTCAATTTTTGATACCAACGCAGTAGTTGTATGTATATTATGTTCTCGGACTGACTATGACAAGCTTTGTCTAGATCTTAATGTATTTTTAAAAGCCCTAAGAATTTTAATATGACACTTCTTTATGTATTCTCACTTTTCATGAGTTTAAGATAAGTTAGAATTTATTTTAGTCGAAATATGTAGTAGTGTCATTTGATATTGTAGTTTTTAATATTAATTGATCTTCTGCTGATGTTTAAGTTTATTATTTTATAATATATAATAAAAAGTGGATTTGATATATATAATAACCGTGTTTATAAAAGAAACAATAGACCATTAGCTGTTTAAATCCTCTCAATGAAAAAAAATGTTTATAAGTTAAATAAGGCTTAATCTTCTATTATGTTTTGTGTACTATTTTTCACAAACTGAGTAAGTTTCAAGTTATGGAGAAGATGCTTTCCATAAAGGTATCAAAAGTTGGAGACTTCGAGACTAAATTATATAAATAAACTGAATACATTCACTACTTAACTCTGCAAATATCATCTATGGCCCTAGGCTGTTAGCTAAAACTGAACAAATTATTTAGCAAATTCAGAACGCATGTGCACGCTTTTGTTTCGCTGAACCTTCACACACACGTCACACCTAACATAAATGAAGCCTATTTATCAAAAATGATGCTCCGTAGAGAGCTACATATAGTTACCATAACTTGTATGGCTACCCACTTATCGATATAAAGCATGCCAAAAGTCAGTACTTCGAATGCAAAAACATCATTCCGCTTCGTTTAAGTCTAAGTGCTGGAATAATATACACTCATCGCTCCAAAGTTTAGCAAGTTTTAAATATAAAATGAAAATGTATCTTTTAGAATATCAAAAGATCTCAGCTTTATATAGACGAGTCCTTGCTACGTATCTCACGCCTAGTGAGTAACATATTAGGCTTGCCATGGTATTCGTATAATGATGTGTCAACTTTTCTTTCATTGTAGATATTAATCAAATTGTGTAATAAATTCATGCGCCTCTTATTATATACTGTTCTCTTTATAAACTTAAGTTATCCATACCCTATGCCAACTGGCTCCACTGAAGCGTTCAGCGATGCGACTAACTGCATTTTTGAAGAAAACACTGTATGTTATTTTGTAAACTTTTTTTTATTATAAATTATATTATACATGTATAAAAGCAAAATATAATTATCCCTGCGTATACATATATGTGTATATATATTGCCAATTAAACAAAGACTAGCATTTTTATTTAAGTGCATTGTTATTTTTTTTCTTATATGTAAATGTCTTTTTGTCGAAATAAAGTTTATGTCTATTTCTATGTCTATTCGCAAAACTTTAATGTAATATGTACATATGTCGAATTAAAGAACTTTTTAGCATGTCGGCCATAACTCTTTATAGCAGTCTATTATATTTCATGGGCTGGAAAAACAGTCCATTTATATTAGCATAAATAAATTTCCACGAGCGCTTTTATTCACTTAAGCACTCCCGTGGAGAATACTTGTGTATGTCATTTAAAGCTGACATTTGTACAATAATAATAGAGGTGGTTTCAGAGACTTTTTCTGTGTAGACCTTTTTAGGGAATGTATGTAATGCATTTAATAGTAGATATTAAATGTATTTCCTGGAGAGCGATAAACACTGGATCGAGTTGCAAGCGCGCGTAAGCCCATGGGCTCAAAATCCGTGTGCAACATTGTCGTTTTTGCAGATGACACTTCTCTACTGCTAAGGGTAAAAAGCATATACCAAATAGGGCAATTGATATTGTGTAAAACTGGTTTGCGTCAAATAATTTAGTACTTAATGCGCACAAAACCAAATGCTTGCGTTTACTCTTTATAAGTAGCCGGATTTTCAAAATATTAAAATTGACGATAAGGTCATTCCTTACGAAAGCTCCACTGCATTTCCTGGATTTTCTATTGATTCTAAGGTGCAGTTGGGAGCAAATATTGACAAACTTTCTTAGAAACTCAATACTGTAATCTTTGCCATACGCATGGTTAGGCAACTGAATGATGACTCAACTGCAAAACTAGTTTATTACGCTTACTTTCACAGCCTTATGTCTTATTGGCTTATTACTGTGGAGATCTGCAGCCGCTTTGAACACAATATTTATACTACAAAAACAGGCTTTTAGGGCAATCCACAATCTGGGTTCACGGGTTCTTTACGTTATGTTTTTAATAAAACTGAAATTTTAACTTTACCCTCCCCTCCCCCCATTATACATATTTGAAAATATTATTTACGGCCGTAAAAATATTCATCTATTTCCTAAAAAAGATATTAAGCCGCGCGGGGGTCGAATTGAGCCCCTAGAGCTTTAGACTGACCAGAACTAAAAAATATTAGTATAAGATTGTACAATAAATTAAATAACTACCAAATGCAACTGAATGATTCGAGCTTTCGCAAAATTGTTAGAACAACGCTTATAGAAAAAGCCTGTTCTGTTAAAAATTATATTAAGGATCAAGATGTGTGGGAGTATTTTATATTCTGTACTTGCAAATCTTCTGGTAACTTAAAAAAATTATGTATTGGTCAAATTTTGTAAATGCTATTATTAAAAAAAAATACCGCAGAGTTTCTTGCTGGTTTTTCTCTGGACAGGTTGAGTTTGTGAACCGGTGGTAAAGGGAAAATTTTTGACGTTCATAAGTGCTCAGTAGTGCCTAAATTGAATAAAAATTTTGATTTTGACTTTGAATTAACTTAATTTAGATGTTATTTGCTGTATTAGTATCATAATATGTTATGAAGATTGATTTAGTAATATTATTTCACGTTATTACTAACTAAATCGACCGCAATATCAAGCCACCGAAATGCTTCGCTCATCGATTCGATGCATATATCATGTTTTATATATTATTTATTAATTATTTTTTTTAACGTTTAAACTTACTATTTATATATAAGAAATTTCACTGATTCAAATTTGGTGGCTTATAAAGAGTTACGGCAGTCGTAGTCCTTTACTTATCTAACAACTATATTTTCGAAACGATTACATAATTGTGTCTTTTGGATGCCGGTTTTATTTTTATTGAAGGGTTGTAAATCAAAAATTGACAAAAATTATAATAAATTGACATAAATAAACTGTGATAACTACTATAAGATTGTCAATGCTATAATTGATTACATTTCCACCAAAAATTAATTATTCGTGGGAGCCGTTGTTTAATACCTGCTTAATGCACAAATAATTTGCATAACTGATTTTCAATGCGGAAACTCGGAAGTGGTTACTGTCAACATTCATTCGAAAATTTAACTTTAATGTTTTATTTATTTATGTCTATTACTTGAATAAAACAACAAAATATTCAATAAACCTACATCAAATTATTAAATCTTGATGCACAATTTGCTTCTTTTTGTAATCAAAATCCGAACGACGGTTATCTGACATGTTTATTTCTATACAAATCTTACTAAACGGACCGTTCTTAGTAAAAACATTACTCGCTAAGTGTTTTGGTTATTTATTAAAAAGGAATATTCGAATCTACTAAGAGTTATATATGTGTTTGTATTTTTTACAAGTGTCAGATTTTCATTTCATTTTAAATAATGAACTTTTAGATTTCCACTCTAACCGTTTAAAATTATTTCATTTTTCAAATATTTATAATAATTTCAAATGGAAATTGCTTACATTCTTTTCCTGAATTTAAGCTCGTTCGGGAACAACTATGGTTTCAGTATAATGTGAGAGCTAACTTTTAGTAAGTTAACTGTTAGTTGGTGGTCAGTACCCAAAAATTTGAAAAGCAAATAGTTCACTTCAATTAACTAAAACTCTAAAAAACTTAAATAAGATATTTTTTATTTGACCACTATTACTATATTTAAAACCATCATCCTCATCAGCCTATGTTAGTCCACTGGTGGACATAGCCCTGCCCTAATGCACGCCTTCTCCATTTGGGGTTCTCGGCCGTATCCAACCACACTGGTCCAATGCGGGTTGGTGATGATGGTTGATATATTAATAGTTGCAAACGCGCAAATTTCACGATAAATTTTTATTCAAAGAACCACTAAATACTAAAAACTTTTGTAATTTTCGCATAACACATAAGGGAAATTTTGTCTTTTTTTAATAAATACCTCTCTAAGATGATTTATTTGGCGCCATGCTAACAAAGCTTACTTGAGGCGAAGTTGGTTCTATTTATGTTTATTAAAAAGTGAATACTTTTAACTTCAAGCAATAGATATCCATTAAAATACCAAATTGAGTTCGACGTCGTTCGGGGGAAGTCATCGCTCAGTGCTGGGCTATAATTTTAATTAACGGTTAACTTACAGTACTTAAGAATTTTCATAATAATTTAATTCTATAGTAGGGACGTTCCTGATAAAATTTTTGATTTTTTTTCAATAGTAAGTACAAAATAAAAAAGATTTTGAAATATCCCTTGAAAGCAAAAGATAACAGACATTGATCTGTCATGACTATTGTGGTATTAATCGCTAATCGGCCAAACTTCAAGGATGTAGTTGTTATCTTACCATCGAAATAATGCATTATATTATTTTAAAATAAAATAATCTTTGGGTTTAATTCATTGATGCATTCAAAAATACATATTTTAATTAAGACGTAACTAGAATCAAATCTTAGAAAAACAGGCAACTTTTTCATTTTGAATGAAATAATAACTATAACGAACCTCATTAAATAAATTACTTTAGATTTTATCGCGTTTAATTTTTTTTTAATTCCCGACGTTTCAACACTTTCCAGCGGCTGGTCACGGGAGACTGAGATGTCAGCGTCTTGTTGCCAGTGATGAAGCGGAGGTCTGTCGATCTTAGTTTTATAATTATATTTAATCTGTATCCGACCTATCAAAACGAACTGATTTTATCTTTGCCAGCAGTGGTCAGTTAGTGGGTTTAAATTTAATTTCATTAATTATGGATCCCAAGAGGTGTAGAACCTAACCATCTTCCTATTGAAATTTGGATGTTTTTAACTCACATAGCCTCACGGATCATCCTTGGTAGGAATCGGTGTTCTTAGCGAGGACTTGTGGTCGATCAAATCTGATGTAATGGTTTGGGTGATTTAAGGCTAGGAGTCCACACTGCGACTTGTTGGGTCTTCTATGTTTGATGTCAGCTATATGTTCCTTTCACGCGGGTTCTTATTGCTCGCTTTGTTTGTCCAATATAAAGAGGCCGCAGTCACAATCTAGGTAAAAGTAACGTAAAGTAATTTTATTTAATAATGTATAATATCTCGCAAGCTAATAGAAATAATTATATAACGAACCTCAGTGAAATGGTTAATATCACACCGTGTAAAATTGCTCGTATAACCAAATACTGTTGTTACTTCCTATGTCATGAGAACACATCTGTGGAAGCCATGTGAAAAAAGAGCGTATCTGCAACGAAACCGCTCTTCTAATCGTTGCATTCGTAGTGATGGACAACACATACCAACACATGACATCGTCCGAATTGGTGTGGTTTAACATAACCCTTTGCCATATGACATTGTAGCGTAACATCACACTAGATAAAAGCGTTGCTAAAGATTCTTGCGCCATTTTTTCTTCCAGCGCCAATGCTTTAATAAGTAGAAGTCATCTTAGCTAGAGCTCTTCAAGTCATGAAATAGTTACTAAACAAAACTTCTGAATCGAGCCCAGGTTTCGCCTACCTGGTCTGCCCTCGATTCAACATGTTAAAAGAAAACTACAAAGTGGCCCTAACCCGAGGCTCCCACTAAGGTGCTTCAAGTCACTCTGTGTGAAAGCGAGCCTATAGCAACCCCCCACATCTGGATTGGCTTCTAGATATAGGCGTAAAATAATCGTATCAAAGATAATTCTCGTGCAAGCCACTCGGTATCAAAGCATCTCAGTAGCTGGATTATTCATGCCTAATAAATCAATAACTAATATGGTTTATAGCGTATTTCTTGGTTTTAAGATGTAGTATATTAAGGCATTTATGTCTCCAGGTTAGTCATAGTGTGTACTACAACTCCTACGGAAACTTACAGTAACCTGCAATAAACCGGTACGAAGCTTAGAGGTGCAATCTTTTATTTGCGCCAATTTATTCATGGGGTAAATCGTGGGTGGTCTTGAACATTTCACAGTTATTAAGATGAGAAAAAAATAAATTTATTAAATTAATAATAATAAAAAAAAATCCCTCCCCACTGCCTGTTTGAGGCACGACATTCACATTATGCGCTCTACGGGTATGCCCAATTAAAAAACTCTTTGGTTTAAAAAGAATGGTTCAATGTCACACAATCCATTTTCCGCACGAAAATCATAACAGTGATAAAGGAAAATAAGTTATGTAGAAGTTTGTCGTACCTATCTGATAATGGAAATAATTCAATCAACGCAGTTACCTCATGTAGGATTGCAGCAATATAATGATAACGCACATTTGTAACAATCGTATCTATAGCAACATATTAGCATAGTACAGCACGCGTTATTCTTGTGCGTTCTCTCTCAAGCTCTTGTCTAGTTGTTCTCCGCGTCAAGGCGTAGACGATAATTTTCTAGGACCCATCTAATTCAATTCAGCTTGAAATTTCTGCGTTAAGTCAAGACGTAAAGTTCTAATAATTAAACTTTAAGGGCAAGAAGACTGATGAAAACCACCATACACCTTAATGTAGAATATCTGCGTTATTACTAAAGATATTCCCATCTCTCTATCATCAGATAGTTTCGCTTGTTTATATACCCTTTTGATAAACAAAACGTTTATTTAATCACTACATATGGACATTAGGAATGGTTTTTTATTATTAATTAGTAATAATAATTACTTAAAAACCATGGTAAGGTATTTATGTAACACAGATCTAAATTATTGACTCTGCAAGTTAATACATAAAAAAAAAATATAGGTATGTGGTAGAATATACAATTTTTAAGGTTTAAAGTTTATTAAATATTTATTACGTTGCTATAAATTTTAGTTGCTTACTTAATTCTATTTTACTATGAGCTTGTTCTTCTTTGAAACCAGAGTAGTATTAAGCGCTCCCAAAACATTTTTCAACCAGAAACACCATAAATTCTTTTAACTTCAAAGAAGTAAATATACTGGCAACTCTTTCAAAAGATTTGAATAATGTTTCTCAAGAGAGCTGTTTGCTAAGAGAGTAAAAAAACTTTAGGAAAATGCTTTACAAAATTCTATTATAAACTTTCTACCATGCACCCCACGCTTTGTGCTCACAGTATTTTATTAAAATTTATTTGAATTTATTTCCTATTTTTTAAACTAATGTTTTTATTAATTTGCGTAGAGTTACAATAAATAACTTGCTTATTTATTTACCTCACATTTATAACACTTGTGCTAAACATTAATCCCTTTTGTAATTACAATTAAAATGGATCCCAAATCAGATATAGAATCACTAAATAATATTACTGTAAAGAAATCTCTTTGTGAATTTTTAATAAGAAATGTACCAAGGTTAGATAGAGTGAAAATTTCAAGAACCGGTTTTTTAAATATTTATCTTACGAAACAGTCAGTTCAGTAACAGATGTTATATTAAATAACAAATAACATATTATTGCATAATTAAATTCATTCAAATAGCTTTCTAAAAATATGCTAGTGGGATCATGCCACAATATAAAAATGTGTGCGTGTACTAGCGTACACTCGTTAGAAGTGAAAATTCTTTATGACATTATTTTTCAAAAAAAAAAAATTGTTCCAACCCTGATAAAGAAGTTTTACTTCAATTGGTACCAATAAAACGACAATAGAGGACTCCACTATACACATTTGTAAATTGTAACATGTCAAGAAGCCGAATTAAGCAGAAATATTGAGATTAAAATATAAAATATAAACATAAATTCAGCCCATTAATTTTAAGATAAAAATAAGATAAATATTTCAAATATACGTAATTATTGTTAAAATTTTAGTATGCGACTTTAGCAAAGTTCGTTAAATTAAACGCTAGATGGTGCATAACATAAATTAATGATTAGAAAAAGATGGCGCGTAACGCAAAAATATGACGCGTAACGAAAAAATGTTACACTAAATTTTTTTCCAACCCCGATAAAAAAGTTTCACTTCAAAAATTTTAAGCGTAAAGCTGGAGTTTCTATTACTTTATCACAATTTGACATGTTGCAAATTACAATATTAAGTGTTAATTTAATAATTGCGAATAATTATCGTTTTTTTACATTTAAATCCTCTTTTCTGGTGACTTTTTGTTACAAAACCTTTAAAAAATCAGGAGTCAAATCTGTAATGAACGTCATAAAATCTACAAAATGTCTTTCATTTCAATATAGTATTGTATTGTCGTACATTAAAATATACAGTTTCACAGACGTCCTATGTTAATTTAAAGTTATGCCTTAATATTTGTTGTTACAATCTAAGGATTATATATTATGAAAACTACTCAATTAGACTGTATAGGAATAGAAACGAGTATCCATTGTGTGTATACTCTAGCTACTAAACTCAACGAGCTCAAAATATCACTGAGTCGATACTAAAACTAATCTACAACTGCAGGTCGAGGCCATTACGGCATTTAATTTATGTGGTCCGGAATTTTTATAACAACTCGAAATGTTTCCTTTGAAATCAAACGCAAGTTAATTAAAATGTCAACTTTACGGTTTTCAATCCAATGTAAGACTACTGTTACGTTTCTCAAGTCAAAAACAAGCAACAGAATATCTAGCAAAACTACTTTTAAGTTCGTTTTCCAGAAATTGTAATCACCGGTTATATAAAATAATAATACATATCTTATGTTTAAAGGCTACTGGATTTGTGTCGGACGTATCAGATAACATCAGGTGGATGTCCTGCTGGTCTCCATGGGTCTATGAAAAAAATTAAAAAGGACCTTGCCATTTTCTAACTTAAAGCTGTACTTTTTCAAATGTTTTGAAATTGTAACAATAAATTATGACGTTATAAATTCAAGCAACAGGTTAAGTGAGAAAGGCCATATAACATGTTGGTGTATTTTATGCAACATAGTCGAAATAACGACACATGTATACAACAGAAAATATACATCGAATAAACCAGTGATTGGAAGACGATAGAGTGATACGTCAATAAAATTCAAAGAAGTAAGTTAAAGTTACTAAAGAAAAAATTACCTACGCTTATCTGTTAATGTTACGATTCCGAAGAAAAGCTTGTTGATTTCTAATAAAAACAATTTAGGACCGAAAAAACTTTGCTACTTTAGCCATTTCATTACACAGAATAGCTTGTTAAGATATATTAATTGCCCGAAATGGATCTGTCTGGAAAACTTTGTCAATTTCCATCGGAGAATTTCTTGTAATGGTTACCTGAAATCATTTTTAGGCGTCAAAAGTATTAATAAATTGTTCATTATTAACTTTTATTTCGGATTGCCTCATTAGAAATTTTGGTAGACATGATTTTGACCGACTTCCCAAAACAAGGAAGTGCTCAATTCGGAGCGTATGTGTTTTAATATGTGTTACTTTGTTACTCCGCTCCTAGTGGTCCGATTTTGTTTATCATATCGTATTTTTTTATAGCTAACGCAGGCAGACTAGCAGTCGGGCCACCTGACGGAAAGTGATCACCGACACCCATAGACTTTGGCAATACTGGTATCACCAACGCGCTGCCTACCTAGAGACAGAGGATGTTAAGTCTCGTTTACCCAGTGAATACGCTGGCTACGGTGCCCTTCAAACCGGAACACGTTAGTGTTTTCACACTACTGATTTGCGGTAAAAATAGGCACTGTGGTGGTACCCACCCAGACGGTCCCATGTAAAAAGGGAACCCACCACCGGTAACTTTAATAAGTGATAGATTTAGGATTCCCACTGGTTAAATTTTTTTTAAATAATTTTGTGTTTGGTAATTTAAAAGATATTTTAACGGTTAAAAAACATACGGCACCAAAAATCACAATCTCGTGCGATTAAATTACAAATGCTGCCAAACCGTAGAAGATAGACATAAAGTTTGCTCCACGTAATTGTTTTTTTTAAACTAGTCTATAATAAAGCACTAGATTGCATATATCTATGTTTTCAGAATAATGCAGGAAAACCATTTCAATTTAATTAAATAAATTAAAAAAATGCAATTAAGCTTATTAAGGGTCAAATAGTGTAAGTTCACATAAAAGTTGAAAAATACAAAAATACATTGAAAAACTTCTTCATTCTAATAAGATATAAGGAGCTTTGTAAAAGCTTACTTATTTAAAATAGAACAGCATTTGCACACTGCACACTGCCTTTATGACGAATTAGCCTTATTCTCTGTAAGGTGATTAATGCAAAATTGTATTTTTTCTTGATTTTGCTGTATAAGTTATAAAATTTACACATTCTTAATTACCTTCGAGGTGTTTATGACTTTAAAAGAGATTTTAATTGTTTGCTTAAAACAGATTTTATCTGTTTTTCATTCGCATTGATTTATTAGATTAGGGTAACTCCCTCGTAAAAAGGACCAAAATGTTTGTAGCACTCCATTATATTTAATAGGCCGGAAAGACTGTCCATTTACAAAACCATAAATAAGTCCTATGACAGCTGTAAAAAGATTACAGTAGGCTCCAGTACGGATGGACATTTTAGAAGTATTTTATTGATGCAAGTCGTTTGATGATGTTAAACGAACGTGTTGAAGATGAACTTATTCACACATTCGATTTGGACTGCTTTTTCTAAATCATTATGATGTAAGTAGCTTTTTAAATATTAGTGAAATATGTTATACACTAATGCCGTCGATAAACAAAATTTGTGTATATATTTTAATAAGTATCTTTTTATGTTTAAGTATGGATGTTATGTGTTATTAGTTGTACTCTTATTTAATATCTAACTATACACATAGATTAGGTTTGTCTAATTTAGTATTTTAAGTGCACCAACGCTAATTTTTTCTTAACCTCCGTAAGATTGGCTAATTAAGCAAAAAAAAATATTAGCTTACTTCAAATGTACCGTACCTTAACAACTGCCAGAAAATTTATATATCTAAAAATAATTACATATATATTTATAGTAACAAATTGCAAGATAAATGATTTTGTCATAATGTAAAAAATATAAAATTCAAAAAAAAATATCTTTTTAAGACAATATAACACTTTTTACATTTTTATACCGACAACTACGTTCTAATAAAATCTAATAAGATAGCTTCTGCTAAACTAGAGTATTATCTCGTATCAGGAAATTGGCTTTAAGAATTATTGCCAAGCGAAGTAAACAGAGACTATAACAGAGATGAGATATAAACATGAGAACTCATGGCAACATAATGGCATTATACATCTAGCGTTGCAATTGTTACCGAAATGTCAGTCTCTAACAATCGACTGTTGATAATCCTATACGTACGCGTAACTTTATTGCCATGAGTCCAATTGTTAAAATTAATTCCATGTCCTCGTTCATTCTAGTGCTACAATACATAAAAGCCAAATTTAAAGTTACTACGAAAATGCTAGTACGCACTAAGTATGTTTCTCTTTTCTAATAAATGATTGATATCATTGCAATTTATTGACACTTGTCTACCTTCAATCTAATACAACGCCTTTAGTTTTATGTTGTTTTGTTTTAAATTTATGAGTATTAATCTTTTCTTTATTAATGCGACTATAACACATCATCACACAACATTTTAATCGGTATTTTATAAAAAAGTATATTGTAATAAAAATTAACTACCCGAGAACCACTGCTGCATTACTGGTACAATAGACGATAACAGCAAATATTAATGTGTGGAACATTATTGTTCCATCAATTCATCGATTTATTATGTATTGTTTATCTTTTTAAGGATTTACTAGGCCTTAAAACTATAAACCAACTGTTTTTGTTATTCAATTATTATTAACAATGTAAGCGGGAAAAACTTCCTAGTTCTTAATTTACTAATTTAGTTTTACATTTGAATAAAAACTCTGAGTCAGGTCAACAAAACTTCTTATCTAAAAACACAATTAAACTAAAACCACATAACTGTTTTTGTACTTTAATTTAGTACTTTATCCAAATTTCGAAATATATTTCTTTTAATGCAGTGATATTTATTTTTTCAATTATTTGATTGTCGCCTATAATATCTTCGTTTTAAAATTATTTCTTTCATCAAATTGCGAAGGAAGGATAAGTTCAACTCACACATACTAAAATCGCCACGTTATTTCATTATTTTTTATTTTGTGGGGAAATGCCTACCATGGGCAGGCTACTTCGAAATGGCACCGGCAAGAACCACCACGTTGTTCCTTCCAGACGCCTAATGGATGGGGTTACAGTAACGTTTCGGCAGTCTTTTATGACCCTACCAGCGCTGGTCACCGAAGCAGCTCCGTCTCGGGCGTACGCAAAACTTCATTTTCAAGCGCACTTCTACGGCCACTCCAAACTGCATTAGCCACACCTCAAACAAAATAACTTACTACTCTTCCCCGTGACTCCTCTTTGGTGCAGAGGGTAAGGATTACAGTTACCGAGAAAAGACGGTAAACAAGGCAGCTTGTTTACCGCCTTCCATCTCGGTAACTGTATCCTCTGAAAGCGCGTCAGGCTGCAGTTCTTCGGCCAGCTTTGATGCAGCCTCCACGTCCGGCCTTATTCTTTGCTTTGTCGGTTCCTGTATGCTTTCCCGCGCCTGGACCAGACTTCAGTTATTGAGCTCCACCGGCAACGACGAGACTAGAACCTATCGAAGAGACGTTGTTCAATTCTGTGGCAACATCTTTAAATAAGCAATATATTCTTTCGAATCTTTTGTTCAGTAGCCAAGAGAATAAAGTTTTCGAACACAATATTCGTAACGAAGATTATTTCTGTAAAAAAGTTCCATGATAGCCCTTTTTCGATTGCAATAGTAAGTACGACATTGATCAAACCACATTAAATGTGCCCTTCTTGGCTGATGATGATTGATATAGCATACCTATAATCAACAAATTCCTGCAACCACTAATAAATAATTATAATTTAATAAAATTATGGTAAAATGTTTTTATTTGATTATAAAACGATCAAATCCTTATATAAAACATGTCTATAAGAACATTTAGCATAATTAATATAATTATCTCTAATATGTATTAATAATTATTTCAATACACTTTTAAGTGATGATAGAGATATATAGAAATTTCTAATTAATTTTATAAAATTTAAAACTTAATCTCTTAATAAAATTTACAAGAAAACACGAACTCAGACTTTCGTGTTTTGACGAGCACATAATAGAATACAAATATATCTAGCTCTCACATGTAAAAGTAGCTTTGCCCTACGTTCTTTAAGTGACTATAACAAAAGTATTAGGGTATAAAGATTAAAATAAAGCTAGCAAAATTTGACACGGAAACATCCTTAAGAGAGTGATGTTTTTACTTTACTTCTAAAGCATTGCAGGCTCAAAAAGTTCCATAACAAAATTGCCTAAGATGTTTAACGTACTTATTTCGGAGAAAACTTTTTGATTTGTTTTGAGAATACTTTAGGACCTTTTTGGTCCTACGTTGGCAATTTAACAACTCAGTTACACAGGATGACTTTTTAGAATTCGTTGATTTCCTAAACTTATTGCAGAACTATCTGGAAAACCGTGAGGAATTTCATTTAGGATTCTTTGATAGGTTATTGTTATATGCAAAGAAAACTTCTTTCATTCTTAGACGATAAATATGTTAAATAATTACACAACAAAATATATTGTTTTGTTTTTATTTATTAACTATAACTTCATTCATTATTCTCTTGTGCACTATAATATCCTAAGCCTGATGGTGGGGTTTAAATACTAGAACTGCTGCCCTAGTCATAATCTACTGATTTATATGATAAAAATGTTAGTTTTATTTATTTTAATTTTATGTACTTTTTATACAAAAAAACACAACCTATGAACTAAATCTTATGTATTGTATATATATATATATATATATATATATATATATATACATGAATTGCTGTTCGTTAGTCTCGCTAAACTTTGAAAACGGCTGAAGCGATTTGAATATAAATATTCTCGGAATTGAAAAAAATTGTGATAAACGATACAGTTGTCGCAATAATAAATACCGATACTCATGCCATAAATCGTAGAACTTGGTAATAATAGGTAATAAATAATAATGTTTGTACAAGTGACACAGCTAATAAATATTTTAAAATTTTGGAGAATCACTTAAAGTTGGAATTAGGACTAATATTACCTACTTAAGAAAGAAAGTAAGATATTAATGTAAAAATTCGAGCAATCCTGGTTATATTATATCAACGAACAACCACTGTATAAAAGAAGGCATAAAGTTAACAGAAAAAATAAAGCTAAAAATATAATGAACTAAGAAGCCTCTTTAACAGTGGAAATTAAAATCTAGTAATCAACTTTAAGTCCCGAAATAATAGCTTTGAGTTTCGAATTGAAAAGGCCGTTGCCGAAATTCATGTTTTATACCAGAGAATTGCATTCAGCTCTCCACTTGAATTATTAATTCTGCCTGAAAATGGAATGCAATTGAAACGGTTGTTTTGGAGCTCATACATTGCGCAATCTAAGCTTTTCGTCGTAACTTTTGAATAGGTTTGCTAAATTGTTAAATTAACTTGTTTCTCTTCATTTTCTTGACCTTAAAAAACATTTGACACTATATCTATACCAATCCTATTATCGAAGCTTGAAAATATGGGCATACGTGGAATTCCATTAAAGTGACTCCGTGACTATTTAACGGATAGACAAAAAATAATAAAAGTGAACAATTTATTCAGTACCAGTTCAAATATTAAATATGGCATACCCCAAAGAAGCACTCTTGGCCTGAAATTGTTCTTGGCATACATAAATGATCTCTGCAACCACAATTTGACAATGGCCACATTATAGCATTTGCAGATGACACTGCACTAATTTTTGTGGTAAAACATGGCACAATGTTCAGGAGTACGCAGAGGCAGGCCTTAGGCAAGTTATTAAGTGGCTTGAAGATAATCAAAATATATTTGTTTTAGAAGCACATCTGAAGGTTCGAAACCGCCAATCCACTTTTCTATAAAAGCTCATTTATCCCTATGTAACTCATAGACTGGCTGTAGTTGTGTTCCATTAATAAAAACCGATAATTATATGTACCTGGGAGTAATAATAGATAAAAACCTGAACTGGAAACCACAAATATCATCCTTAAGCAAGAGGGTAAGAAAACTGTTACCTATTTTTAGAAATCTTCGTGATATCTTAGATTGTACACTAATTAAAAATATATATTATACACTTTGTCAATCGTCACTAACTTGCTGTATCACAATATGGGGCGGTGCGGCTTCTTCAATACTTCTAGAGTTAGAAAGAACTCAAAGGGCGGTGCTTAAAGTTATGTTATATAAGCTCAGAAAGTTTTCTACAAAAACAACTTCATGAAAAAACCGAAGTTCTTACTGTAAGACAACTTTATGTGTTCATTTGCGTTCTTCGCCATCACAAAAGCATAGATCCTACTCAGTTACCACAAAATAAACGAGAACTTCTGTTCCGATTTTTAACACAATCTTTGCCAGAAAACAGTATTACTACATGGGTCCATTTGTATATAAATATTTTAATGATTTAAAACAAATAGTTAAATTTAATAGACCGCATTTGAAAAACATATTGAAAAATAGTCTGATGATGCTTGATTACATTAAAAACGAAAAAATATTGACTATTACATAGTATTATTCCATTCATATGACACACACCACACACAAAGACAAGCATACACAAACACTAACATGCACGCTCGCAAACACACACACACACACACACAAATACACACACTCACTCACACACACTCACACACACGTGCGCGCGCGCACAATCTACCACATACTTTGCACACCACAGACGCTGTAATAATTTTAATAAAATTTTACTAACACACATCTTTGTATTCATTCCGCAGCTTATCTACACCATGAACACTTTGTTTTGTTACTTATTTTGTTGCACACTTGTTTAAGAAATGTATAACTTAAAAGAGAAAGTTCTTACGGGTTGGAGGGTTGATTATTTGAGATACAGAATACATCCTAGTTCAAGTATCAACCCACCATTATCTGTCTGCTAATGTATTATTATTGTATTTTTTTTCCCCTTTTTTATTTTATTCTATAAAAACTGTAAGATTATGGTGAGAAATAAACGATTATTATTATTATTATTTGTATTATTAATTTTTATTCTATTTATTTCTTTCTAATATTAAACTTTAAGATTATTTTAATACGAAACAGATTTTAGCTAAATTCCACTTTTACTTAGTTTTTTTCATAAAGCTAAAGCGATAAGACGGGTTTGACATTCACTTGATACTAGTGGCCATAAGAGTGCAGAGTACGATATCACAAATCTTATCCCTGAGAATTAGGATTTTATATGTCATTTATTCAAAAATTACGCTGGCCACGCCGGAAGAATGGTTTTGTTTTAGCATACTAAAACTGAAAAAAGCACCGCGGTGTTACTAATCCAGACGGTACCATGTACAAGTGAAATTTTAACAAAAAAATATGATTTTATTTTTTTTGGGACTGATGGTCACAGTTGTTTTAAAACAGAACAGAAAAAAATTCTGCGTTAAACTACGATGCAGCTAAGTTGTTACATATACGAATATTAAAGTATATTTTTGACCGACTTTCCAATAGAAGAAGGTACGCAATTCGTAGTATAGGTTTCGTTTAAATATATTACATCCGTTTCTAGTGCTCCGATTTTGACCATGTTTTTAAAGTAAGATAGTAGCTGTCACGTGGTTCAATTTTTTCATTATTTTGTAATTAGTACTTCAGTAGTATATTTTTTTTTAAAAATTGCAATGAGATATATAAGTTATAACAGTACATAAAAGTTAATGCATTAAAAAAATTATATTAATAAAATGTGTCATACATGCTGTTTTGATTAAATGAATACCTCTTTGTTAAAAATTCGTTTGTAATATAAACTGTTTCTAATAAATATTTTTATTTAAATCTTTATTGAAGCTACCTTATCAGTTAACTTACCTTAAGTGTATGTTTTGAAGATATGCAACAAAATTTAAAGCCCTGCAAGTATTTTAACGGAAAAAATTACTGAGTATTTATTTATATTTAATACTTTTTATCACATAAACTCTATAGATTTCATTAGTGTACCATACCTTGTTCCGTCACTTATAGACAAAAATTTATGAATTTAGAACGAAAATTGTTTGAGTAATTAATTTTAAAAGAAAATAAACTTTTGCCGTTCCAAAAGAAATAGACTGATATATCAAGAATACATACTGAGCACGTTAAAAAAAGCCGCTTAAAATATTCCCGTAACTTTGCCAGTATTATTTGGGACAGGTAAACATTAACGGCATTATCGAGGCTTTTCAGCGTTCAACATTTTTTATTTATACTCTCTTAAAGTGTTTATTTTTTGATTTTGGTAATATTAAACAGCAACACATAATGACAATGTGTAAAATCAATATATATTTATATAATCAAGTTGTAACGGATGTCTAGATTGTATCTGATTAAAATGTACTTGTACGTATATACATCTAAAGAGCATATTTATTTTGAATAAACTGCAACATTTGTAGACCATTTTTCAATACAATTGTTTTGTGTATGACAATTAATGTCCTAAATATGAAAAATCCCACTACATTACGGAACGTATATCTCATTGTTTTGTGTACTCGGCTAACATTTTACATTTGCTTAATAAACAGATCCGAATATCGGTTTTACATTTCACAAAAGCACCCCTCGAATGCAACATCAATTAAGGAAATTTGTGTTTTATTTTCGTACGTTGCCATTCGTTATATATGTTTTTGTATTTCCACATCACATTGCTACGTTTAATTTTATTTTAAAATAGTTTGATTAATCAACAAATTAGAATAAAGAAGTTAAGTTAAAGCTAAGTTGAATTAAAAAAATACCTATTTTATTACAGATAATGAATATTAATGACCAAGCCGATAATTTTCAACAAACATAAACATAAATTACTAGGAGGTTTGGTGTCAATCGAGACAAAGATATTTAATAAACAAAGTACCAAGTGTGTTTAAAACACTAAAGACATAAAATTTAATAATATATACATATCAAGAAACATTTTAAATACTATTAGCAGAACTCCTTATAAAGAACAACTAAAGTGAAATAAAAAAAATATATTTTATACCAAATACGTAAAAAAATAATTAACTATTAAACAAACTTTTATTTTTGTTAAATTTATATGAATGAATAATAAAAAAATGCAAGCTCTCTTTTCACATTGTTACAAATCAGACAGTCCACAAATACCATAAATGTTTATTTGTGTTAGTGAAAAGAAAATGATGTTCCCTAAAGGCTTTGAATAAAAAGGGTTAGGGCATTTTTCCTTAAGTTATAAAGAAAATAGCACAAATAATGTTTAGAAAAATTATTAGCTTTAATATTATCTGTCATTCTTGTAACTTTTAGTGTGCAACATTAGTTTTGTTTCGTGGTGTTCCTTTTTATGCTTCTGTTTTTGAAAATATCATTACAAATTCCTTAATAAACTTATTAATTTAGTGAATCGAAACTGAATCGTTAAGATCTTCTTTTAGTATCGGTAAAATGATAAATTTTCTTCATCTGTTATAAATTTAATGTCTTTTAAATTCAATAAGGATTGCATTTTTACAGTTGCAAAAATACAGAATTTGTCAAGTCATACCTATATTAGAAGATAATTAAATAAGGGATTCAGAGAAGTTCATATTTTTATAAAGGTGCCACTATCTTGCACCTATTCACAAAAGTGAGTCCCGCTGAGCTTCTAACGCGAATTAAGCCTATAAGCGAAAAGCATAGTTACCTACAGTCAGTTCCGGATGAGAAAATACTAAGCTATTTTCGCTAAAAGATCCCAAGACCAGGTGACCATAAAAATATATCGCATGACAAGTATTATTTAATGAAGGTAAGAAAACAATATGCGTCCGGTATATTGTTATATTAATTAGAATGTAGTAAAGCAAGCTATGTCCAAGAAAATCCTACGTAATAACGTTTCTTACCTTGATCCATATTCTGGTATGTGTCGCAAATCCAATCATTAATCTAGCTAGAATGTCCGAACCAGAATCATTTTGGAACTTGCATATTTTCTTTTCAAGCAGGATTTCTTTAACATTTACAAAATCGAAGATTAATAGTTACTAATCTTGGAAAGTTTCCCATTCAGAAAAAAGATATCGAAAATACTAATGTCATGATTTTGTCTTAAATAATTTTCTGCTTGGTTATCTTTTTTGCGCTATATGGATTGCAGCAAGCTTTATTTAGTACAATTATTAAAAAAAAAACATGTTTAACATAAACCACATTAAGTTAAATTAAGTCTTTTGATAAGTAAAAATATACCGTTTATATTATTAACATTTATCTTTTAACATAGACTACTTCAAGGGTGAAACACTTATTTGAATGACTTAAAATCTTTTTTTACAGCTAGCTATTAATGCAGCTTATGTTGTAGTTTTTTAATGATTTAATCCATTAATAGACGTAAATATGATAATATATTGTAATGTATTATAATATTTCTATTCATTTATATACAATATTTTAAATAAATTATTTAATTTTACCATATGTATGAGAAAATTATAGTGTCTAAAGAAATTAATTTAACAGTGAAAAAGCGTATTTAACTTCTTTTTATTTTCTTATTGTATATCACTTAGATACCTGAGTGATAGGAAATAAAAAAATTAGTAAGGATTACCTATAGAAACGTGTCCAATTTGCCACAGCTTTCAAAAGTTTATAAAGTACACAATGTACTTAATTTACTAATTCGACCAGCCGTAACTTACTTACGTATCTGAAGTTTAGTAAACGGATAATTGAGTTCGCGTACAAAATTTTCTTTATTAGATGTTCATACTTCCTTGATGGGATGTGTCCTACTCTAATCCTAACGGCCAATTTTAACAAATATTTACTTAATTTACAGAAGGCAAACCATGGGATCTGAAGAGGCTCACATTGTATAGTCTTATAACAAATACCTTTGGTATCTGTATTTACAGTGGTACAATTTTTGTTTCATTGGCCTTCTATGTGAAATGTTATACGTGTATGAATAGTCAATGACTATTATTCAAAATACATCTCAATTTCATTTTTTTAATAGTATTTAGCAGAAACATTTTCTTCACGCATCATGCAAATTTTTATTTTAGATTTTAGTTTTTATTTTAGATTAATCATAGAAAATCTGAGCAGGCCGGTGTAAGATATCTCTTCCGCAACAAGTCAATTAAATAATAAAAATATATAAAGTTTTCCTTACGATAATAAAAATAGAAGTATCAGATAATTATATAACACAGAACATTACCATGCACAAGGACAATCAGCATAATATCCATATTTCACATTTTTTTTGTCCAATGCAGACGGTGACTTATTATAAGCTTTGCGAGTTTACGAAATTATTAAATAAGTCAAAACTACGTTTCAAAACTTATTTGAATAGGTATTATTAATATTATATACAATACAGATAATAGTAAATTTTATATGCAATATCCATGGACGAGAAATTTTATAAGAACGGCCCTCTGTATGAGGAAAAATCTCTGTAGGTGCGGTTAAATGATGCCTTTGTTTAATGGTTGATGTTGTGTCAATTTAAAATACATCATAATTTACCTAAAATAAAATGTTGATTTATTGAAAGTTGTTGTAGGATCAAGCTGCTAGATCAAAAAGTATGCTTATTCGAGTGATTTTACTTAATTCGTAGCAAATATCTTTTATGACCAACTTCACATTATTTTTTTTTTTAAACAAATGTAACCTCGTTGCTCCAATTTAGTTTGTACTTTTTTAAACGATTGGTATAAGCTTTTCATTTAGTCCCTTTTAATAATTTTGTGACAAGAAAGAAATAAAGAAATATTGCAGTGCCAAGATTCACAACCTTACAAGATTAAATTGCAAACGCTAGCATAGCCTTAAAAGATAGAGTTAAACTATGTTCCATATAATTGTATTTCTTGGAAAAGTTCTGGGATATCAATTATATTTTGTGTAATAACCACTTTACCATTGTGTAAAATTGTTATAAGGCATATTCAAAGCTCATTTAAGAAATTCAGTGTTAATACACAAACCAGTGTTAGTACACCAAAGATTTAAAATGGGGCGCAAAAATTAAGAGGCGGAGAGTACGTTGCTATCCGCTTATATTGCGCAAAATAGTATAGCGCTGTTGGAAGTTGATCATATTTTTTTGTTAAAATTTTAATTTTTGCTTCTTTATTTATTTGGATCTAATAACCAGGCTGTTTAGTTAAGTAATGTAAAAAATATAAATACTCTTCACTTAATTTATGACATATTAATTTTATACATTTTGAAATTTAATTAGTATGAAAACCCCAATGTGTTCTACAATATAAAAAGAACATCCAGTTTTGAAACAAACTTTTTCAATATCTTACATGTTCAAAACACAAGGATGCTGCTGGAAACAACATACTTCAAAAGAATAACCATTAAAACGATGTAACTTTTATCTTCATAACTTGAAAACAATTCTGTTATGTGTTTTATATATTAAACGGGATGAAATATTAAAAACACATATGTTACAGTTAACTTAATAGTAAAATAAGAAATTCCAAAAAACAATACAACTATGGTTTACATAATTTAATGTTACTTTGGGGATAAAAATTACGTTTAAACGATTTTTTTTTTCTAGCCATTGTCTAATATTATAAATCCTACAATAAATGTAACGGGTATTCAAAAATTAAGAGAGAACACAGTTTTTACCACCAGACCAGGACCAATTACCTCCAAAATATTCTACAAATTTCATTAAACTTGAGATTTGATATTACGGCGAAAGAAATCGCAGGATGGTTTTGTGCAAAAATCACGTTGTTATGAGCTTATATTGCGAATGGTGGCTTAATCTTATAGGAATTTAAAAATGGTTTCCGAATAAATATATCCTGATTACTCTCTACTTAGTAGATATAAAATATACAAATACATCTACAGTCTGTCTTCTGTTAATACAGTTACAATTCTTATTTAAAAATATGTATAAAAAGATATGAAATGACGCTTACGAAGCTAAGCAAGTAAGACTACAACTTTTTTATGCTTATTTACTTCGTGCATAAAATTGGGGCATGAAATAAGCACGCACAACTTAATACCGATTGAAATATCTATCAGCCAATCCTTATTTTTATTTATTTATTTACACTTTAAGCACTAATTGTACATAGGCGGACTTAATGCCAAAGGCATTAAGTCCGAAAGTACTGATTAAATATAAGTTACATAGATATAAAGATACCAATGAATAAAACAATATATATTATCATATAGATACATATGCATATATATATAAGTACACGTAAATATATATAATTAATATATATAGTATATATAATAGTATATATATATATATATATATATATATATATATAATTATAAATAGTGTGATTCATACAAATTACCACATAAGTTTATACATGACGACAACATAATGTAATATTTTGCAAGTCTTTTAATAGGTGCTCTTTGGTTTTCTTTTTAAAAGTAATATAGCTTTTGGCTATCCTGATTTCAAGAGGTAGCGCAATTCATAAAAGTACAGACTGGATAAAGAATGTAGAGTGCATGAAGTCAGAACGGTGAACGGGACATTGAAGCTGACGATTATGTGTCGATCGAAGGTTTTTGTTACTGACTTCATGCAGATACGAGAAATAAGAAGATACATACGAGGGTGTTGTAGGAGAATTTAGAAAGGAATAAAGAGTGGTCAGGGCTCGTAAGGAGCGTCGCTGATAAATGGGTAACCACTAAAGTTGGGAACGGTATGCAGAAATGTGGTGTTTTTACGTAAATTGAAAACGAATCGGATGCAGTTATTGAGAAGTCGGTCAAGTTTGTTGAGGTGATCTGCATTCAGGTCAAAGTAGCACATGTCACCATAGTCGGGAAAATTAAGGTCTGCACGAGCATGACTTTTGTCTGAATAAGTAAAAAGGTTTTAAAACGATAAAGGCATCGCAGAACGCCCGTCACTTTCTTTACAACACTTGCAACTTGAGATTTTTATCCTCGGTGCTGAGTGGAATATGGCTGCGATTAAAAGTAATTTGAGGAAGTGATGCCATATCAACTTTTCTCAAAGTGCGTGCACTACCTATTAAAATAGCTTGACACTTTAAGGGGTTAATGGTTAATCCAAACTTACCACACCATATTTTGATAGCCACTAAGTCGTTATTTAGCTTTAGGGTCGCTTCCTTCTGGTGGTAAAAAGATAATTAGGTATATTTCGATAATAAGGTGGATCATAGACAAGGTGGTAAAAAAATAAAAAGTTAATAAAGTAATTGCAGAAAACAAGCAAAAAAGGAAACATGATTAGAATAAATATTGGATTCTTTATATTATATGACATATCCGATCTTTTCAACTGCTGTTGAAGACCCTCAAATATATAGCGAGCGTAACTGAAGGTAATGCACCGGCATTACCTTCAGTTACGAAACTATACTGTAAATATACCAGTGGCATACAAATAACATGCATATTGAAGTTCGTGATTGATAAACTTGAACAGAAGTCAAATCTAGCCAACTTGAAGACAAGTCGACAGAAAACGCTGCCTGCCAGTGCGTGCCCTCTGAGATATGAGAAAAACTATTCAAGTATTTCATGGAAAACCATTTGAATAAGAGAGGACCACTAATTTACGGATTTTCCGCGTTACTTAAATAAATATATTTATTCCCGACGTTTCGGATTCTTTTCAGCATCCATGATCACGGGCAGACTAAGTTGGTATATGTCTGTATCTCAATGTTTTGGAATAACATTGGTATTTTTGGTAAATACCTACTGGCTAAAGAACATCGATTTATACCAAGGATGATTGTCGCGACTTTGGAAGAACCTACTTAAAAAATTTCAGCCTGTGAGTGATGATTATTACTTGAATTTTATAAAACAATGATTAAACAATAATTAGTACGTTAAAATTTATGTAGACATAAGTAAAAAATTAAATCATCGAACACATAAGAATCCATGAATTTAAAGAAATGTATTCACTTCCATTTGATGTAAACGAACCTTGCTTTTAATTTCAAGGTAATTCTTAGCCGTCCTGATCTTCGTGTGGCTCGTTCCAAAAAAGAGATTGTATGAAAAAGATTTGTGAATAAAGTCAGTACGGTACGGTACGGTAGTAGGGACATTACACAATACGGTTAGACTTGGAACGGAGATGTTTAGTGCTTGCAAAACTAAGAAATTAAAAATTTGATTACAAATAAAGAATTAAGAATAGTCTAAAGGATGGTTAAAAATCTCCGTTGGCAAATCTTTAACCATTGAAGCTGCGAACGATATGACGACACGTCGTCAAATTAACGGAGATTGAAACCCCTTTTATATGGTATTAGCCTCTAAGAAGCAAATAGGTTATCGGATTCTGACATGTGTAGTTATATAAGTAATATGCAAGTAGATCCTTATTCTTTTCAAACCGAGACAGAAACTTCTAATTTTGTATTATAATGTTTCTGGCATGGGTTAATTGAATATAACATAAAATAAAAAGAAAAATATAAATTTAAGAAAACTGTGTTATATTAATGTTTTAAATAATTTTGTTGTTCTAGATTGCTTCTTGTTATATTTGATAATTTTCATTGTAGACATGGTTTTAAAAATGCTGTTATTGTTGGTTTTGCTATAAACTTCTGGATTTAAGAGTTTTCGCATAGTTTTACAGCGTAAAAGTAATTTGGTATTATATAGTGTAGACGTAAAATAAAAACAAAGTTTTTCAAAATAATTATGGACGTAAATCTTATATGATACAAAACGTAATGATACAGCTCTCTCATATCAAAATTATACTCTGTATCGGAGTATTAGGGCATGACATTTTAATAACGTATACACAAACGAAGGCTAAAGCTTCACTCTAAAACAAAGTATCAAAGCGGTTTGAAGTCCGCGATACTATCGTTTAGGTAATATCCGCATTAATAAACCCGACTAGAAATATGTTCTCTTAAATTAACGACTTACAACTAGGCAAATGTTTTCTAGTAACTTTACCTAACACTAACTAACTATATATTTTTATTAATACTACCGTACTTGTAAATTGTTGTATGTACCAATGACACGAACCAATTAAATGTTTCTCTCAAATGAAAAAACTTACAGTAATAAAAGTAAATACATATGAAGTATATTATGCACTTGTTATATTTAAGTATTATTTTCGTTTTCCTTTTAATTTTTGCAGTTTTTTTCTTATTTTTGTGAATTATTACGCTAGTTTAGCTTAAACTTTTTTAACAAACCTTTGTTATTAAATCAGTTTACTGCTTTTGTTAGTCCTTTTTTTTATTTATTTTTTTTACCGTGGGGAAATGCCTACGCATACCCGTCCTCGCGGGGGCAAGACAGGTTTTGTCGGACTCGCACCGACTAAAACTACCACGTTGTTCCTACTTGGCGCCTTAGAGATGAGATCACAGGAACGCTTGGCAGTCTGCTGCGACCCCACTCAGTGCTAGCTGCCGTAGCAGCCCTATATCAGGGATTCCTATTAAAACTTAATATGATCAATATTGTAAAAGCTTCTTATTAGAGATGGTAATAGACCAGTATGTTACACTGTTATTATAACGTATATTTATTTTGTACAATTATCATCATCAGCCTTTGGCAGTCCACTGCTGCACATAAGCCTCCCATAATACACCCCTATCCATTAAGGGTTTGTGGACCCTATCCCACCACGCTGGTCCAATGGTCCAATGGATCATCTTACTTTTCAGACAACTGGGTGATCGGCCCAAATTGTCCTAACCAACTAGGACACAAAAATTAAAATTTGTGTTATTAATAAAGACTTAATAACTATTTCCGATGTCTAATGGTATTGGCAATCTTTGAATTTTTTGACATCAAATCCTAGAAGTCAATATAATGGCTTAGAAGGGGATAATTGTTTAAAACTGTTTAGTCGCATGTTTCATGACCGTACGGTATGATTGATGTAATGTTTCATGTATGCTGCTATTTGATACAAAATATTTTCGTTATGATTCAAAAATAAAAAGGCAAGAAATGTTACAAAAAGAACTAATTTGTTGGTAGTTGATTGAATAAAACCTTTAATTATGTCAAAGCCAACTATTACAACTTAACAAAATACAAAAAATGGTATTATATTTAATTGTATTATATTCAAACGGGCTGGACTTCCCCGTGACCACGGCCGCTGAAAAGTGGAAATTTAAAAATGTTAAAATAATTGCGATAAAATCCGTAAAAAGTCCTTTTATTTAATAATGTGTAGTATTCAAAGTGAAGCATTAAGTATTATATTTAATGTTTTTTTTTAACAATATTTATAAGCAATTATATTACCAGTTTAAATTATTGTCATAGCCTAAAAATATATTTCAATTATATGGATATATGGAGTATTTCCTTATTATTTTTAGTTTAGTTGTCATGATCATTAAGAAGTTAACAAAGCCTTTTGTTTTATGTAAATACACTATTTATTGCAAAGTCATTCGACCCTTTCATATTATGCGAATCAACATTACCCTCATCTCGCTTTATGTTTTAGACACAAGAAAAGGTTTGTTACATTTGAACATAACTGAGACGGTGAAATATAAGATATCATATCAGTGCATACTCACTAACTTTACCGGAAGATGAATTTATTATTCTGCAGCGCAAAGTCATAAGCAGAGTTAAGCTGAAAGGCTGCAATAAAACCAGTGACTTGTTTACATCTGAGCATAGCAGTTTCTTTGAAATCCATTGACTTTTCAAAGAATTTTCTATAATTTATTTTTTAATTCATTTTCCTCACGTAGGGAAATTCAATTAGCAATAAAAAACTAATACTGTTAATGTACAACACATGACATTTAATATGTAAAATTATAATTTATTGCAAGCATTACATATTAAAGCAATTAATAAATTATGTATAAAATAAATGGCAATTTTGATTTTTAACTTTGTTAACCTGGGGAACTGACCTCTGGCTTATAAAGTGTCAGCACCATTATTCCACGGTAATATTATTATTTACAATACGCGTAGTACTTCAATTTAACGTTATTCGATAAAATAGAGTAAAAAAAGGTGAAATCCCTTTTTTACTTATGAGCCGTCCAAACAAGCTTGGATTCTCTCTTTAATTAGTATCGATGCTTCAATCATAACTTTCTTCGCCTGTTTCAAAGTAGATTAGCGATATTTAAGTGTTCCAATGCCTTTATGTCACATAAAAACATTATACAATTATTAAATTACCTTCAGAAACATCAATTAAAGCTCGAAATAATCAATGTTAACGTACATTTTAATCACAATTTTTTTTTAGTTTACTATTAATGAATGAGCTATAAATCTAGAGTAGCAAACTGTTTCAAAAGATGATATTTCGCTTTTTATCAAATCTCCATATATAAAAATAGAGTACTTCTCTAAGGCGTCGGCAAAAGCTAATTGATTTTTTTAATTATAATCAATTAATTCTTAGATATTTACATAAAATTCTGGAGTTTCTAGTGCTCTAGAAGCTCAGAAAAAAATACATCCCTTTAATCTATATCATAATCTATACTAAATATGTATACAATTACTGAATAAAAGAGGCAAGCAAAGCCTTTAGAGCACATGCATATTTTCATGATCCGGTCATCTATTCCAGCGACAGTTTTCGCAAATATTAGTTTGCTTGTTATGCTCATAACTAGCTGTTTCCCGTGACTTCGCCCATGTGATAATAGAACGGAAAAAAATATTTTTTCTATAAAAAAGTAGCAAACTATCATCCAAAAAAAGTCTCGTCAAATTCGGACCAGCCAAGAGATTAACTAGAAAAATGCTTCTTTATTATAGGTGCCGATTTTATATTAAAATCGGTTATTTTAAAATTACAAACAGAAACTGATTTTTTGTATAGATAAGTGGCCTTTAAGATGCCTGCAGTTCCCGAATGTCCACATCTATGAAAGATTATTCAAATAACATTATGAAAAATACAACAATCATTAATTTGGAAAATTCATGTAATTAAACTTAATCCATTGTTCTGACACCAACATTCATTAAAGAATACGTTTGATATCATTAAATGGACAATATTAGCAGTACCGGTTTATCTGTAGTAAATACTACGCCATACTCGTCTCATGGGAAATTTTCCCAAAAATTAGGAAGCGCAAAATTGCATGAAGCGGACCTTGGTAAATTGAACAGTTATTATAGTGAACAAGTGAACATTTGCTCATTGAAAATAATATAACCCGTTTAAAAATAGCAGTATGTTTAGGATTAACAACATGCTTTTTTTACGTCCATAAATAAAGAGTGATCTCTGATGACCTGGCATTTTAAGTCATTTAATATATTTTAATGTCAATTTATGCCAAAATAGTTATAACATACTGTTAAATGTTTATTTCTTGATAAAGATTTACTTACCCAGAAGTTTAATAGTAAATTAATGTTATAAGCGCATCGGCGATAATAGGCCAACGTTGAAAAAAAAGTTTTACTTCTAGATAATATATTATTAATAGCAAGAATGCAGACACTATGTTCGTTTTTAGTAGCTACTATTAAAAATATTAAAATAATTACGTCACAGTCACTGTTAATAACATGAATATCGAGAAAAAAAGACTACACCAAAGCAAAAAAGGTTCAAGATTATTTATTAATCTCTACAAATAGATAATAAATAACTAATCTTTACAAAACAATAAAAATAGCGTGTCCGTTTTTAACATCAAAATAAGAGTTTTTAAATGTCTGTCTGTTTGTCTCTCTGTCTGTCTGTCTATCTGTATTAATCTCAGGTATGACTGTTCCGATTATGACGAGATTTTCACCGGAAGATAGCTGAGTAACTAATTTTACTTAAAAAGAACTAACAAGAGCATTTTTTATATCACTACTTCGTACGAAATCGCGCGCATAAGCTAGTATTTAATAACAACGTATTAATGTAAACTTTAGAATTTAGTAAATAGTTTCGGATAATTGCGGCACCTTACATTCTTCTGAAATTGGACAAGCTTTATACGATTGGACTATAGTACGACGGGCGTCATAGTCATTCTAACGATCGTATCGTGGATGTTTTCTTATTAAACAGGCAATATTTTTTCATTTTTTTAGTAAATGTCGCTAACTTCAGAGCAAGACGAGAGCATTGTTATAGTCGAAGCTAACACAGCCGGCTTAGATTAATGGAACCACAAAAATGCACGTCGCTTTTCCCTCGAACGCTAAAACAATTAGTTTTAAGGTCCTATCGGTGACTCTGAAACGCTTCTTTGCTTTAGTCGACTTTTTAATCTAAGTTTTAATTGAACTTAAATGTTAATTTCAACGTTCTTCTGTCTCTAAAAGACTTTTGCAACAAGCGACAATTAATCACTTACTTGTGTAAAAGAGTAACTTTATCGGTTTACGATACTAAAACATAAGAATTAATATTATTTATGTCGACGACCTACTTGGATTAATGGTTAGTGACTGCTGTGTCAGTGAATGTGGGTTCGATTCCCAACACGTAAATATTTTGTGATGAGCATAGTATTTCCTCGTGTCTGGGTGTCTGTATCTATAGCATATATGTTAAATAATCGTATAATGTTTATTATAAACTGTAACTTAATGCACTTGCCAGCCAAGGAGTAGAAACTGCTACGATTGGGATTAATAACTCAGTTTTTGTAAACTGACAATATAAATAAAGCCCCTTGCCAATTTCTTCCGTAATGCAGTAAAATAATTATTTAATATGCTCCGTTTTAAAGTGTATCGTAGTTAGTGTAATCATTGGATAACTGAGGAGACTAAGGATCAGATGTTAGTGCAGCGAGTGGATAATTAGCAGAAAGTACATGATTAAAATTTGATTTGTGTTTTCTAACTTTATGTTAGGGATTTCTGACGGAAAGAGTGCGTTTTTCTTGTCTCCTCCACTTTACAATAATCATGATATATTGATTTGAATAAATTACGTTTTATTTTGAAGAACATTAGAAGTTAAAGTAGGTCTATCACGAGAAGGCAGATTTATTGCTTATTGCTTCACGATCATAATGTTGTAACATGAGTAATATATGACGCTTGGCCTTGGTTGTGAGGATTAATATAATTTTTGTTTTCTTACGGATTGTTTAAAATATTAAGAGGATAGATTCCACACAAAGAATTTTTTAAATTAATATAAGTGCTATACAAAATTGTTTTTTTTTTTCCAAATGTTTTAGTTCTTTTCCATGTTAAAATAACATTAATTGACATGACTGATTGAATTGATTAGACACCGCTTCTTACTAAAGTGTGGCATAATTTTTAAAAATATTATTTATAATCTTATTACTTTACACTTTAAAAAATATTAAGCTGTATGTGAGATTTATCAATAGATAATTTTCGCATTAGATGCAGAACCCTACGCGTAAGTTACATTAACGTGTTTTCGTTGTCCAATGATCATTACCAAGATAATTTGACGGTTTATAAAACAATATCATACTAAGATTGCTTATACTATGACCTTAAAATGTACTATTTTTATCAACATAACAAATAAGAAAAAATAAGAATGCACTATAACTAAGAGCACAAAGTATCTGAAGATTAGTAAATCTGTTGCATGCTGCTAAATGTAAATTGTACTGTGAGTGTTCTCATTAACAACATGCACATACAAAGGTAGAACAGTTGCTGCGCTTGCTAATTTTCTTTGATCATCACAAAATAATTTTCATTCAACTTTTTGTGGCAATGATTGTGCAGCTATGGAAAACATTTACTAAAATTATGTGATTCATCATAAAGTACGGATTTATCAAATCCTTTGGTTTTGTATTATGTTAATAAAGAATCAAGGCAACGTTTAAAAACTTCATCATCATGTCAACAAAGATCAAACTCCAAATAAAATAAGGAAATTGCTACAAAATAATCATACGTATCTTTGTATACACTGCCAACGGTAAGCAAATTTTGAGTTAACGAACTTTGCAAAAAGCCTTCTGGAGAACTGGTTAAACAAAGTCGTTGTTTCATCGAAGTTTGTTTAAAATGCTAAAGCTGCGTATAGGGCAGTTTTATTGCAAACTTTGCTGAAAGCGTTCACTTTTGCGTAAGTTTACATATGGCAGTACTTGTAACATTACTATTTTATATTATTATTATTTTATATTTTAATATATTAGGAAGGAAGCGATAATATTACCTTTATTCATTTCAATAATGCCATTTTTTTAGGTTACGAAATTTTATTTACATTTTTAGATTGAGTTTTATATTTCGTCTTAATTCGATAAATAATATTACTTATCATATTGAAACTTTTCTTACATAGTAGAAAAAAATTACCACTACTTTCTCGTTTTTAATTTTTATTTGTAATTTATTATTATATTGATTCCCCTTATCTTTGGTACAAGTATACTGATTTTAGATCGACGTCCTAAGAGGAGAAGGTACTCAATTCGGAGCGTTGTATTTTTGGAGTCTTTTTTTATACAGGGTTAAAGGTAGTGTAAAAAATTTAGAGGCACTAAAGTAAAGTTTGTTTCCTATCTATTACATAGATGGAGATAGGTATGGAATACCCTATCCAAAATCGATGGTTCCGGAGTTATTAATTTTTCTTATATTTTTCAAAAAATCCCAATTGTCTAGGATAACACATATGAATCCAATAATTTATAGAAATTTACCACTTCCATTATATATAAATGAACCTTGCCTTACCTTACTTTCTTAAATTCTTTGGTATCCTGATCTACGCGGTTAGCTTGTTCCAAAAAATAATAGATTGTTTAACAAAAGATTTGTGATAATTATTTCTATTGCTTGCGCGAATATTATACATTATTAAATAAAATTACCTTACGGATTTTATCGCGTTTGTTTTACATTTTAAATTCCGACGTTTCGAACACTTTCCAGCGGCCGTGGTCGCGGGTAGACTGAGATGTCATGCGTCTTCTTGCCAGTGCTGAAGCGGGGTTTCCAGATCTTATTTTTATTAATTATTTTAATCTGTACTCCGACCTATGCAAAATGAACTGATTTTATCTTTACAGCCAGCAGTGGTATTATGCTTGGGTTTCAATTTTAATTTATTAATTATGGGATCCCAAGCAGGTGGTAGAACCAACCATCTTCTCTATTGAAATTTGGATGTTTTTAATCTCAATAGCCTCACGGATCATCCTTGGTAGGAATCGGTGTTCTTTAGCGAGGTTTGTGGTCGACCAAATCTGATGTAATGGTTTGGGTGATTTAAGGTATGGTCACACACTGCCGACTTGTTGGGTCTTCTATGTTTATTGTCAGCTATATGTTCCTTCACGCGGTTCTTATTGCTCGCTTCGTTTGTCCAATATAAGAGAGGCCACAGTCACAATCTAGCTTGTACACTCCTGGGTCTTGTAGAGGAATATTGCACTTGACAGGTGGTAGAATTGACCAATCTTCTTCAGCGGCTTGAAATAAGTTTTGATTGAAGCCCGCCTCAAAATGTAGCCAATCTTGTCAGTTACGCCTCTCACAAAGGTAGAACAGCAGGTACTCGCTCCACTGTGGCTGCCTTCACTCGGTCACTGTGACGCTGCCATGGCGCAGCGAGCTTGTTGTCTCGCAGCTTGCTTAACATGGTGTAGCTCAGCCGCCAGGTGTTCATCATCACTGATCCTCGTGCTCTCTGAAACAAAGATTTGCCCACGAGCTAACTGGGATGGATGGTGGTGTGAATTGCCATTTAAATATTTATTTGTATGTGTTGGTTTCCTATACACGTATGGCTCAAGGTGTTATCAGGATTGCGAATAATTAAAACATCAAGAAAAGCTAAAAATTATTATTTTCTAACTCCATAGTAAACTGTATTTTGAATTAATGGAGTTAAGGTGGTTTAAAAATGCATTTATTTTATCATATGGTAAGATGGTAAATGTATCATCCACATAGCGTTTATAAAATCTTGGATGAATGGGAGCAGTGAGTAGGCGACACGATAGAACGATAGGAGACACCGGACAACCCATCGCTACACCATCCATCTGCATGTAGAACTCATCTTTCCAGAATAAATAGCCAGATGTTAGGCAATGTTTTAGTAAAATGCATATTCTATTGAGATGTTATTTTACTACGCTTCCTATTTTTCTACGCGGTGCAATTGAAATTGAATCCTTTTGATAATACTTTCAATGTCACTGGATGAATCGACAGTATGAACTTATTGCACGTAAAACTTACGCAACAACAAAGAACTAACAATTCCGAGCAGACAAAGGTAATTCTACGGTGATCATGGTCTATTCCTACCACCTGTCAAGTGCAATATTCCTCTACAAGATCCAGGAGTGTACAAACTAGATTGTGACTGTGGCCTCTCTTATATTGGACAAACAAAGCGAGCAATAAGAACCCTGTGAAGGAACATATAGCTGACTGTAAACATAGAAGACCCAACAAGTCGGCGGTGCGTGACTCTACCTTAAATCACCAAACCATTACATCAGATTTGGTCGACCACAAATCCTCGCTAAAGAACATCGATTCTCCAAGGATGATTCGTGAGGCTGTTGAGATTAAAAAACATCAAATTTCAATAGAGAAGATGGTTGGTTCTACCACTGCTTGGATCTCATAATTAATAAATTAAAATTTAAACCCAAGCATAATACCACTGCTGGCTGTAAAGATAAAATCAGTTCATTTTGCATGGTCGAGTAAAGATTAAAATAATTAATAAAAATAAGATCTGGAAACCCCTTGCAGCACTGGCAGAAGACGCATGACATCTCAGTATACCCCGACCGGCCGCTGAAAGTGTTCGAAACGTCGGAATTTAAAATTCTAAAATAAACGCGATAAAATCCGTAAAGTAATTTTATTTAACAAAAGATTTGTGAAGATGGTCGGTAAGGTGGCAGAGACATTGGAGAATACGGTTATACAAGGATCACGGAGTTATACGGAGATTCTGACTACTATAAGTTAATATTACTAAGAAATTAGAAATTCGAAGACAAATATGTTGGTGTGGATAAAGAGTTAAGAATAGACTAAAGCGTGGTTAAAGCCCTAAATTAACATGGCTGAGAACAGTATGACGGCACGTGGTCATATTTACGGAGAGAAACCCCTTTTCTATATTATTACCCTCTAAGAAGCAGATAGGTAATCGGAATCCAATAGTGTAGTTATCCGTGTAGTTATATAGGTCGTACACAGGCACGTATGTATGAACTGTTTCGGCTTTTTCGTACTTATATGCTATTAACATCATCACCAGCCTGTGAGAGTTCACAGCTGGACATAGGCCTCCTAATACACCCCTATCCATCTAAGAGTTTTTGGACCATATCCCACCACGCTGGTCCAATACGGGTTAGTGGGTGGACCTACTTTTAACATGCCCATCCGACGCATGGATCATCTTACTTTTCAAACAATTGGGTGATCGGCCCAAATTGCCCTAACCAAATAGGAAACAACAATGAAAATTTGTTGAGTCCTCGTAAGATTCGAACCCACGACCTACGATTTCTAAAGCACACGCCCTTGCCACTAGGCTACGAAGGCAGTATGTTATTTACAAATAAATGTATTCTAACTGAATTGTGAAAGAAAATTCTGTGCATGTATAATTTATGGGGATATGCCGTTTTGGCGTTCATTGATCAAAAAGGCCTATATCCAGTAGTACACTCATATAGGCTACTAATGATAATGATGAAGATAAAATTTACTCCACAAGCTTTTTTTTAATTACGTTTACGCTAAGGTTAAAATGATAAGTAGGAAATATAGTAAAGAACAAAGATAGTTTTTATTTAGAAATACCGATTTATGGAATAATATTTTGCTTTAAATTCTGTTACCATAGTTAAAATATCCATTATATAATTAATATAAAAGAATAATTTAACGGTAGTTGTCGAATTGTTTGCAGTATTTGGAAAAAAACAATTGTTTTGGTACTACAAAGGATTATTGAAAGCTATTCGTTATTTATGCATACCTTGTCATTTTACGAAGTTCCACACCTTGTGGGTGAAAGTTCGTATTCTCTTAGCTGACCTCTACTCGCCGAAAGGAATATTCCTACCAAAATTTAAGTCGCTACGCCTTATGGTTCCAGAGATATCGTGATAAATCTATAGATCAAGCTTTACGTATTCTGACGTGATTTAGACCCAGTCAAATAGCGTTGCAAAGTCTATATTTCACTGCGTGGGGTAATTTCGATGGTTTTATAATAGGCTTGAAATCGCAGACTGCTTAGATGTGCTAGACCAATTTAGATATGTACTACTCGTTTGCTTATCTTAATGGAATTTTTTATTAATACAATACTAATAAACTGATATAATAAAATAATAACATACTAAATAAACTTAAATATTTACTACTGACCATTATTGCGAGCACATTATTTTAGAGAAATAAATAGTCTAATAAATTTAAAAAAATCTAGTGAAGAAAGGTTCCTAATGTGATGTCTTAAATAAACACATTTTTTGCGCTTATACAACAAAAGCTCGCTGAATCCCACGAGATGAATCAAAATAATGTACTACGGTATTGTACATTTTGAACTAATCATCATAAAAGTCTATCATAATATATGTCTATCACTTAAGGATAACTCAAAAAAACACAATTTTTTCTTTTGCTTTTTACGGGAAAAAATTGTTTATATACGCAGTTATTTAAAAAAAAAATTGGTTAAAATAACAATACTATAGCATGCAATCTAAATGAATATTTCCGAAGAAATGACAGATATCATCATTTCAACCGTAAGAAGCCAGGGTGTGTCACTATTCATTTAAAAAATGCATAATCGTAATATTTCCTGGTTTCCACGCAATAACTAGTCATTATCATTTAAAACTGTATTTAAAATGATAATCATTCCTTTTTCTTTCAGAATTCTTTACTTTACAATTCTTTACTTTACAATATAAGTTTTAAATTGAAATACATTACTAGGTTTATAAAATGTATTGAACTTTTTTTTGCCCGTCGTTAGCTTTTGTTTTAGACTGAGCTTGGGCCATTTATTTATATTTTTATTTATACCTTTTGTTCATTCAGTTTTTATACAACCTTTAAATATCATAGACCCTTGTTACTTGGTGTTTTATTTTGGGAAAGTTTATTAAACATGCGTCGGAATTTCGCATCAGTTATTTAGACTACACTCGACAGGAAAACCGCTTAAAAACCGATTTACAAATTCTGGGACCATGTTAGAAGATGAAAAGAGTACAAACCTCAAAGAGTTTGGAGGAAAAGCTACAGCCGTCTATCATATTACATAACCATTAAACCAAACAATAAACAGCAAATAAAAAAACATATTTCATAAAACAAAATCATTCAATTAAGAAAATTACACAGAAATAGATAAAAAATATACCAACGAGCCTGTATTGCTTCTATTCTTCGTCCGTTATTTAATCATGTAGATTGAATAAGGCATGAATAAATAGAACTTTTCTTCAAGTTTTTCCTTTACTATAAAGGTAAAATTAGAAAGTTATATTTTATAAATAAGACAGAAAGAAGCACTTTAAGATACCTAGAAGAAGCATTGATTAGATCTTTCAAAGTTTTGTTTTGTTGCACTATACTTGCAATAAGCACATATTTTGCATAGTAAGTAAGACGTAGTCTTACTACAGAATATCTTATTGGAGTCATGACATTTTTCTAGTAAATAAATGATATGAAAAATCTTATTTTTAATACATTTTGATTCAAACTATGTGAAGTAATAATATACAAGCGATCTTACATAATATAAAATTAAATATTAAAATTAATTTTCTTGTTCGATATTAGAAACGACAATATTAAAACAAAATGTTTTAAAAGATTAAAACAAAAGGAAAAATTTCGTAGGTTAAAATTATTATTTAACTAATAAATAAGTCTGTAAAAAATAAACAAGGGTTTTCCGTAAATATGTCAGTATAATATATTAAATTAAAAATGCAAACATAATACAAATTCAAAAGAAGTTTAATGTAATCTAACAAATCCTAAAATATATTTTAGTAAAACTTTTAGTATTTTGCCTAAAACAGATCATCATTGTAACTACTGCTTTACGTAAACTATCTGCAAACTAATTAATAGATAGCGGCATAATCCTTCATATGGAAGTTGAATAGTCAGTGCCACAATCCATTTTTATTAATTCACCTGCTTTGAATTTCAAATACGGTTGACAATAATAAAAATAACTTTTATTTCGTATTTTATTAATATGAAATTAATTATTGACTAAGTAGTGAAATTTTAAATTTATTTATTTAGGTATGTAAATACATAAGGATAAATTTAGAAATATTTATTTTTACTTATTTTGTAAGATTAATGTCCATTTACAGGAGACAATTTTTTTTTAAAGATCCGCCCATTTCAAGTACACCGTATTCATTGCTTGTACAGCTACAAAGATGACAGTTTGCGAAGACAAGGCTAAATCGGTTTTTAAAACGAATTCCAACAGAAAGTAATTCTAGCAAAGATCTGTGAGATAAGAACTACCTACCTATTCAAAGTGATACAACTAAAGATATTGTTTCAAGTATAATGTAAACAAAACATATTTAACAGAGAATTCTATTATTTCAATACTTTATTATTCATGTTAAATTAAAATCGTTTTTAAAAGAATATATTGAAATATTTTATTCTATCTTTTGATCATCAACATGTTTCTGTTCGACTTCTCAAAAGATGAAAGTTTTAAATTCGAAGAGAATGATTTAGTAATTTTCTGTAAGATAAAAGTCGTTTCCCCGCTGCAACTAATCCCATTTTAAATTTTTTTCACAAATTGGAGTTTTTTATTTAGATCAATACTGCAATTTTTAGCGTATAAATTTATTAAACAGAAAGTGTCAACAAATATAACTCACGAAGAAAGGAGCAGTGAAGTGCTACGTCATGATTAACATAAACACACGTAATCAATAAATTATGAATTGCATATTTTAGTTTTATTACAAAAAACCTTTGGAGGTGGTATTACAGAAGGCCGTCTGGGGCAATACCACCGCGGTGCCTATTTCTGCCGCAATGCGGTACTGGTACTTGTCTGGTACTGTGTTCTGGTTGAAAGCACCGTTCCAGTAATTACTGAGTAGTAGCCTTAACATCCTATTCTCACGGTGGGCGGCGTTGATGATCCACTGTATTGCATGTCCTTGGCGTGGTAACACTTCATCGGTGGCGCGCTCTTCTGCCTTCTAACCGATATAAAAACTTATCGCCAGCTGGCCTTTAAATCATTCAAGCATGTTTAAAAAATTCTTACATTTTGAAAATAATGTTAAAACACAAATCTACGGTGCAATTTATTGTAAAAATATTGTTTAATGTGCGTTTTGGTTATGTGATAAACACGACGTTTAGCTCCCTCTGTTTTAGCATCAATTAACTAAAAATATTTTGCATTGTTTTCGTACAAATTTAAAAAACCAAGAGACAAAATAATAGTGTTTTCAATGGCAAGTCTCGAACAACTGTATTGTCGAAGTTTCAATCTGCTTTTGCTAACAAAAACATAATTACAACTTTATTGGATAGAAATTGTATTCGTTTTCAAACCTCACTCTGAAGCAACTCAATTCAAATGAGTTTTCAAATTTAGTTTTTATTTATTCATGAATGTTCTACAGGTGGACAGACAGTTTGCATTGCCTTTTAAAATTGCAATACATTCGAATTTTATGTCCTATTTAGTTTATCGAGTAATGTTTAGTTTCAAAATACCTTAAAAATAATGTAGGTGTTTTAATACGGAGTAATTTTTAATACCATATCAGTTATCACGTCCTCAGCGTTGTATGTCCTTTATTTGCTAGTATGTCTTTGTAAACTAACTAACTTGAAAAACCTTTGAGACATTAATGTTTATTTTACGCTGTGAATTGAAGTTTTGATGTTCGTAATTTTAATAAAAGTGTATTTACCGTGCTTTTCATCTAATTTTGAAATCAATTTATTACAATTTTGTGGCATTTGTGGTACTGTGAATTATTCTCAGAAGATGGGCATTTTTGATTGGTTCATATGTTAAGATGTACGAGTTTTATTTAATTTGATTCGATCCCATTGTTTTACATATTAATGTGATCCCAGATTTTTATAAGTAACATTGTGGGTACCATTGGCAATTTAAGCCAAGTACAATAATTGTTGATCATACGACAATAAAGTGATAATAAAATGGTTCTTTTTGAAAATTTTGTATTACGGGACTTTAAAAATTTTAAGTTTTCTAAAATTGTGTTAAAAAATTATTTCTTAAATCGTGACAAAAACTGCTTGGTTGCGCGGGCGCGTGGTTACTCAAGTTTCGTCAGCCAATTTTGATTGGACCAACTAGCTCGAGTGGCGAGTGACATAACTAAAATATTATGTAAAGCTATTAGATTACTGAAATTTGTTTATCTATACAAAATTATGCTATTTAACGCTTATTAAAAACCAATTCTTAAACTACAAATAAAAAGATTCTTAAGAGGTTTGCAGACATTATTAACTTCTAAGTTCTCTTGTAAGTTACAGTTTCAGCATCTCTTATATCTCAAACCTTAAAGACTAACTTAGGTTCAATTTTTTTTTTTAAAGATTCATGAGTTAGTGTACGGTGTAGATAAATTCAGTTTCGATAATATCAATAATTGATAAAACTGTAAAAAAATATCTTTCTTATATAGTGAATATAAGAAACGGTATAAGAATGATATGACACATTTATGTTTTTGCAATTATTAAATTATATTAGTTACACAAATATATTTTTAAAGATATTTTTTTAGTTTTAAAGACCATTTAAAATATTTTGCACGTATATTGTATATTTAGCAGTGCTTAATCAAAGTAACTAATGCAATTAACGATATGAGTTATAGAAGTAAAAAAAAACTGTTCAAAGCTCCTAGTTAAACTATAATAAACGAAAATTCATTTTGAATTTTATAAAAAGTATACAAATATTGCGTTACTGAAAAATTTGTATCAAATGCGGCGAAATTTAAGCTAATTTTCTTTTTGTTCGTCTAGTTAATCTAATAAAACGGCTGCTGTATTTTTGATTCACTTAATAAAGTCCTTTGTTAAAGTACTTTGTTTACATTTCTGTGGCTTACGTAAAGACAAACGTTGACAAACTAAATATAGTTAGAAAGTAAGGTTAGTCGAAAAATACGACTGATTTAACGACCTCCGGTTTCTAAATCACACGCTCTTAACACTAGGCTACGGAATCAGTCAAGCGTAACAAAAATAATCTAGTAAAATTAAAACTTAATTATTAATTTAACTTATTACTAGGCGAAGGGTGGTCACAAAATCATATCTTACAAAATGAATGTAACATACTTATATATTGGTATAATTTTGTAGTCCACTCAGAATCTTCATAATTTTTTTCGCCCTGCTCTTTTCAACTGTATGCTCATTGAGTTACTTCTTGTAATCGAATAGAAGACTGAATTTACAATTAAATAAAATAGTTTACGTATTGAATCGCGCAAAATTATATTTATAAATAATAATTAAAATTATCTGTAACAACGGTATAATCTCGTTCATAATGTAGGCTGACATTACTTTGAAGCAAATATAAGATATTAAGATATGCATCTGTCGGCAACACTCATACTTTGCCTGTATCCAGCCGTCAATTCCATTTTTCATCATGTCTAATAAACCGAAGGGACGGATAAATAAAAATGATCTATGTGAAATAAAGCCTATGAGAGAGGTAACGCCTAATAATTTATATTTATTCGTACGTGCAGACAGCTCCATCGAATTATAAAACGTTGTCATGTCGTTGTGGCTCTTCATTTTAATTTAACCCAGAACCTGATTACGAAACTTTTACATATACAGGGGAAAAATCTATTACTAATTTGTATTATTTTACATGAAGGGATAACAAGTCATGTCAAAAATTGCGCTGGTATATTTTTTTTGCTAATTTTAGCGGCTTCCATCATATTTGAGCCTGAAAAACTGAAAAAATTAAAAATCTTGCACTAGTTGAACTCTTCTCAGCACAATCATTTACAATGAAATTGACTTAAGCCTCAACTATAACCTTAAACAGCTTGAAAGACCTTTTGTAGACATGATCTGCTAATCATCCTTTCATGTTCTAAAATATTCCAAAATAATAACAGATTTTTTCTTTATCATTTCCACGTAAAATTTTGGTTATCAGGGTTTGAGTTCTTAAATTTAATAAAGAGTTATAATATGGCATGAACTTTTAACACGTTATTTGTAATTGTTAATTTTAGTTTCTTAACATAACAAAGACTGTACATTAGGTTGTACTTGTAGTAAATAAATTAGTTGGCTTGAAAATATTTCAAACCATTTTTTGTTACTAACATGGTTAAATAAAACGTAATGTAAAGTTTTTACCTACAACCCAATAATAGCTAGTAGCATAGTATATACTGTATTGGATGTTTGGGCCACTTACTAATCAACTCAATTATAATTAGTGGGGCACTAGGGAAACAAGACAACATTATAAATATATTATGGTCAATACACTATATTATAACAGGAGGCATTTGATTTTCTAAAAATACTTTTATAGTTCAGTGCTTTTTGAATTTGCATGTTTTAAGCATATGAATAGCATAGTTTAATTATGAAAAAAAATGTAATCTAATATTGCTTATGCAAAAGTGAGTTTAGATTCTTCTTTTGCCGGTTAAAGGTACCAATTTACGTTACTTTCCTAAAACCTCTTTGTTACGATAAAAATTTTAACACAAAACAACAACAACTAATAATTGAAAACTTTATATTATATTTAAACTAAATAAAGAATGAAAGAAAAGAAAGAATTGGCGATAAAACAATGTATCTATCTCATAGTGTATGTTGCTTTTAAAGCATGGAAATAAAAGACGAATGAAAAACGCACGTTCTTTTGGGTCTTTGCTGATAAAACTAAAATATATTTACGTACTATAAAACTATCCGCTTACCAAACTTCGAACGTTGAAGAAACTTTCTAAGCTGATCGAATTTGTTACTTAAGTGAACTATGTGCCTCTCAGAACTTTTGGAAACTAAGACGAAACTGTCTCTATTACTAACGATTTGCTGCTTTTTAACTTTTTAGAAAACTTCGTGTTTGTTTTTTTTTAAATAAAATAAAAATCAAACGAGTCAATAAAAAACACTTTTACAAATAACTTATTATTGGTAATACCGCTTAGTGACAGTATAAATTTATGTTTTCTATGACAGAGTAGGGATATTTGCTGTTACTATGAAGATATGTTGCTCCCTCCGTCAACTACAAAAACAGGTACATATTTTTCATAACCTTGTTTCCAACATATAATAATATATTTGGGGTTGGCCAAGTCCACATACAGTCCTTGCAACCTTCGTCCCTTACTCTGAGTCCCTGGGCGGCTGGCAAGAAGGTGTCCGCCGCCCCTGAAAAGGGCTCAAGAGGGGATGCCGTGCTATTTGCTCCGGTATGGCACCTAAAGTGACGGTCCGGGTGACCCAAAACACCTAAAAAGAAGAGGCCTGCGAGGGCCACGTCGTGCAGGGGTCGCCGAAGACTGTCAACAGTACCCACGGCCCCAGCTAAAGCGACATGAAAAAGGAGCAACCGTTATCCAAATTTTATTATTGTGAAAATATAAGCTGCAGGGAGTGAAAAAAAGTACCTGGATATAAATTTCTCCCATTTCATTCAAACTTTCTACTAAGGTATGGGCGGTGACCAACATTAATTTAAAAAAATATTTAATTTATTTTTAATTTTTGTAGGACACTCATACTGTTCATTTATTTTTTCTTGTATGTTCATACTCAACACTTATTAATTTAACTAGAAAGATTTAGGAATACACACACAGCGTGGTGGGATACGGTCCAAAAACCCCTAATGCGTGCCGGGCGTGCTGTAGGGGAGGCCTATATCCAGCAGTGGACTAACACAGGCTGATAGTGATGATGATGATGGTGATTTTTTTATTAAGTTTGGTTCTAAGTGCAAGTTGAGGTAAGTATCATTAACCAATCATGATAATAAATTTTTGTGATGGTTGTACTATAACTATTAGACTAATTAAGTATTTTTCATTATCTTTCCTTCGCATTTGTTATAAGCATCAAGGCATAGTCATTAAAATATTACGTTATTTATTCTACTAAAAACACTGCGATATTACTAACAAACAAATTCAACTCACATTTTTGTACCTATAGTCGATCTAAGGAATTAAATATTTTTTTAACATCATTAGTTAAATAGTTTTATTTATAACTATTTTATGGCAAAACTGCATTAGTTCTATGTTCCCAAAATATAACACACTGCAAATGAAAGAATTCACAGTTTTCATATTTAGTTCCACACAAGTCGGAAGTATATTCAAAAACTAATTTATTTAGAGCAGCTTTGTAGGTAGCTTACAAAAATCCACGCTTGAAGTTGTGTTTGTTTCGCATTTTTGGCAGACGCAACTCGGCGCGGAGCTTTTGCTAGATCTAAATTAAAATATCTTATATAGAAAAGTCTGAGAGTGACTAACACAATGAATAAAGACTTTTATTTCGTATTTTCGATTTATGATGGTTTTAGAATGGATTAATTACAATTTATTCAACTTGAATGGCTCGAACTTCATAAACGACAGGTTCTACAAGAGGTATTTAAAAACAATCATAATTAGTAAATCAGTGCATTGTTTACTTATACTTTTTAAATTTTAATTTTCAATTAATTAATGTTTATTTCTAAATACCTTTGAAATCGGCAGCCTAGTATCAAAGGCGTGTGCTATAGAGACCGGAGATCGAAGCTTCGAATCTTGCAGGGATAAAATTTTTCATTATAGTTTCTTAGTTGAAGGGAGCAATGTGATAAACATCCGATTGTATGTTAAAAAAGATAATCCATGCATCGAATAGGCATTTTAAAAGTCAGAGTGAAGGCATGCAAAGGAAAGGAGTGCACCAGTATTTGCTGGTAAACTTGAGCACTATAATATCTCCTGCACAACTGGCTGATCTTATTAGTTAATTAATTACTTTAGATTTATACATAAATAACTACATAATTCTATTATTTTCAGCCGAATATCAAAATCTTACATTTGGTATATCCTAATCAAAGGTAAGTATTATTTGAAGTGAACAGGAACGGATAATTTCTGCCCATTCCGACTTTACTTTCAGGGATGTTCAATTTATTAAGTGTTGTTAAGTGACCAATGAAATGGATATAAAAAATACACAATACTCGCAAAATTGAAAATAATGCGATTATATTTCACGTTTTCCTTTTTTAGCGCAATAAAATCTCACATGTACTTATGTTCAAGGATCCATTTATTTAAGACGTGACTGACATATGAACATTCAACATTCAAAATTTTACGTTTATTTATTTTTTACACTCAATATGTACGCGGTTGTAACAAATGACGCTATTTATTTCATAACATCTGACACGTTGTATAATGTAATAATGATGTTGTTGAGTGCATGCTAAACAACAATAAATAGTTAATTATAGCCACACACAAACACAGTTTTGTTTTATTGTATTTGTAAATACTGACGTCATGTTTTGAACGTCATAATTTTTTTCATCATATAAAAAAAAAATATTTGAAAAGCTAAAATTTGTTTCGTTTGTTTGAAACTACAAATTGTTAGTAAACATTAATACTTAGACTGATAATTTCTATTAATAAAATATCAATGCCGACCCTTATATTAATTCCATTTATACGTATATTTCCATGTATAACGCACGGTTTGAAATATGTTTATGGAATTAAAACCAAATATTTAAACCAAGGAAACGGTAAAATTCCCATCCGTGTTCAAATTATTTTATCAGCAAAGGTTTCTCAAATAAACATAATTTTTTTCACATTATGTGAGGACCGTAATAAATTTATTCATGTGCCTTTAAATCATGTTATTCTTGAATAAATATCCGTCTGTAAGATTTTGAGATATAATTTTTGATGTTTCTTCTGTAGTAAAAAGAATGTAAGGCTGGTTTACATCTGAAATACTGTCTGTTCTTTTAAACTGCCTCCGTAGCCTAGTGGTAATGGCGTGTGCTTTAGAAACCGGAGAGTTGAGTCTCCGCAGGATTCGAACCCACGACCTATCTATGTTTAAAAAATAACTTACAATAAACATTTTTAAACACAGAATTGAATATTTGTCATACTAAACTTATTACAGCAAACGAAGTTTGGAATTTAGGTGTCATTCTTGATTTTAAATAAAAATTTTCAACCACGTCAATAATATTAACAAAGAAGGTAATCCAATATTAAATTTCACCATCAAAGACTTAGAATTCATTAAACAATATCTAGGATCTGCCTTAAGTATAATCAATTACATGTCCGAGACCTCGATATGTTTAGCGACTCCAACCAAACTTTTAGAAAAAAGGTGCATAATCTCATTACTTAATACTGTTTATATCTTCTGCAATGATGTTTTGTTCTCTTTGTATAATTTTCTTATTAACACATTTTTTTACTTTTCGTTAAATTATGGGACTTTTTTTCTTGTTAATAGTGTTTATATTAAAAGCTGTGTCTGCCTGTACCTGACAAGCTTAGTTAATAATTAATACTAAATAAAAAAAATCTATCTCTTTGATTTCAAGTAATTTCGACTTGAAGTGCAGGCAATCACTACATTTCTAGAAAATTTGCCAGTTTTTCTTCCTTTGTTAAAATCAAATAAAATGTAATATGACATATTTTTATTTCATTCATTCATCAGTAAATTAAGCCCAATGCTTTTTTCTATGCAATAAATAACTTAGACTTATCTCAAGCAATGTTTCTATGGTAAGATAACATCTTCCTCAAGATTAGTGTCACAATAAACATGTCAGATCAATGTCTTTTATGTTTGGCTTACAATGGATATTACATTTCTAAAACGATATGGATAAGTGACTGTAATAGTCTCAACATATATTTTATTTTCTACTATCTATTAGGAAAGAACAGTAATTTTATTCAATCGTAATAAAATCAAGCCTCTGTTGAATAATTTTTCCCTACTTGGGAATCAAATTATTATGGAAATTCTTCAACTAAAATTATAGTAGTATGATCATTTGTTATTTCAATTTATATAAGGAGATATGCATATACATAACTGCAACAACTGAATTTGTTTACATACTATCTGTCGGTTGTAATGCTGATACCGCGATGAAGCTGATATTAGGTCGTTATTTCGTTGCCTAGCTGAGATAAGATGATTAATATTCAATCCATTATCCATGTATTGTAACATTTTTCAGTCTTTGTCTACTGTCACTTACGCTGTTTTTATGGGATGTCAGTTCCTATTGAGCTTATCAGCATCCTTTAGCAGTCCTCTGTTGGACATAGGCCCTTTTCAACGAACGCAAAAACGACCGATCCCTTGATACTTGCTTCCAACTGGAACTAATTATTACGTAGAGATCGGCATCTCGGCTGGTCAGTGGTCGATTCCTGACCAGCTGCGATGCCTTTGGTCGACCAAAGATTTATATTTCCGAACGCGGCCTCTACCTTTATTGCCCTTCGCCCATCGATTCTTTTACCATATGACCAGCCCACTTCCACTTCAACAAGCAACTTCACGAGTAAAGGTATCAAGGCGGTAGGCAGCGCGTTGGTAATAACATTGGTATTGCCCATGTCTATTGGCATTGGTGACCTCTTTCGAAACATTATACATACATACCATCATCATCGCCTTTGTTAGTCCACTGCTGGACATAGGCCTCCCCTAATACACCCCATATCCAGTAGGGGTTTGGACCGTATCCACCACGCTGGTCCAATGCGGGTTGGTGGGTGGACCGACTTTTACATACCCATCCGACGCATGGATCATCTTACTTTTCAGACAATTGGGTGATCGGCCCAAATTGCCCTAACCAACTAGGAAACAACAATTAAAATTTGTTGCGCCCCGCAGGATTCGAACCCACGACCTCCGGTTTCTAAAGCACACGCCCATACCACTAGGCTACGGAGGCAGTTACGAAACATTATTACATTAACTATATTTTATTGTGACTTGTATGTTACTAAGGGTTATCACTTTTTTCTTTTTAACTTCTTGATACGCTTTACGAGTTCGGGAAACACATAATGCGTTTATTATTGATACTACCATTTACCCTTTCTTCTAAAAGCTAACGTCGTTTAACAGTTAAACACCAAATTTCACTAACAATACAAACCGTTGAACCTTTAAACATACTTAATTTATTTATAACTATAGAAGCCATCACCAACTTGACTCCTAATCAAGATGAACCTTACCAAAGACATAATATACATAGGTAGCATAACATCCTTGGCAAAAACAAACATTACAGAAGTCGAACATTCAAAATTATTTCTAATATCTTTATTTCTTCGTGTTAATCAACAGCTTAAACTGTATATGGGGATAGAATGTTACATATTTTTAAGACAGTGAAGAGGTCGAATTTGCATGTAGTCGTATGTTCTTTCAACGACTAAATTATGACCACAATTCTGCTTACTTTTTTGCTGCATAGTACTAGCATGAAAACAGTAACGAGTTCTGGTATTAAGGCACCGTAACTACTATATTTATTGGGTGAATGCTAATGTGTATAGGGTGACATTGCCATCACATATCTAGGGGCGGCTAGCGGACTTTTAGTCTTTTATGATGCAGTTCCTATGATTTTAAAATATTAATTACTATTCGGTGAGCATAAAATAAATTGATCACTTTATTTAATAGTAAATTTCCAGTATTTTTAAAATAATAACAAACTAACTGTAGCCCTCGACTTCGTCTACTTGATAATGCTACTAGCTACTATAAAGATCCATAATATGAAGTTTATGTTTATAATACAATAAATAAGGACTTATTTAATTAAATTCACAACAGACATTATCACGATTGTAAGCTCATAATATAAAAGTTTAAACCTTCAATCTCAAAAATTTAGTGTACACAGACATTGGCGAATAAGCTAGTCTAGAGCATTGTATCCAAAGGTTGCATCTCTATTAAGCGATGATGCTATAGCATTAAAGGGTAGATCAGTCATATAAAAAAAACGCAAAATGATCTAAATTATTTTTTGTTGGAAGCTATAAAACGGATAACACAATAACAGTTAATAAGGTAATGCAAGTTTAATAAATTTTATTCCTTTCAATTCAAGTAACCCCACAATTTGTAATTTGAGTAAGTCTCGGGGAGTAAAACAACAGACGTGTCCCATTTAAATATTCTTAATAAATACGAAACAAATAAATGTCCCTGGATTCGGCTAGAAATATTTCATTTTGTAAAAATCGCTGTAATAACAATTATTGTTTTTCTTATGAATCCTATATAAAAAGAAACTTTCCTTAAATTTCCCCTTCTTTATTATTTATTAGTTGGACACATTTATATACCTTCTATTGCGATTAGGCGTAATAATATACAGTCCACACTAAAAATATTTTATTACAATAAAAATCTGAACACCCCACTTCAGCACTAGTCTACCCCGTGGCCACGGCCGCTGGAAAGTGTTCGAAACGTCGGGAATTTAAAATGTAAAATAAACGTGATAAAATTCGTAAAAAGTCCTTTTATTTATATTAGTTGGAAAAACTTTTATTTGGCGCAGTTTATACTTTCAAAATATCATATGAAAATAATTCTTTTGTTATTGCTAAAAAGGCCTATGACAAACATAGCAGGATAGCAAAATGTCACGCTAGGAAGCATATTTAGCCATAGGTTATAGCATAAAGCAAGAAACGCGGCAGATACGTAAAAAAATTAAAAATATGATGCGTAACAGTATATGTAAACCTTGAATATAGTGGATCAGAAAGTTTCAATAAACAAATTAGAACAAGCTTTTTGAATAAGTTCCGAAGAAAATGAGGAACTCAATCCAAAGTGTATGTTTAATATTAGCATTAAATTAAGTTTCTTACATTTTAAATCGACCTAAATTTATTTTTCCTTTGAACTGTTGTATACTTCGTCTGTTTAGATTCAATAAATTTTGGCATTTAGGACTTTATCCTGAATGACAAAATTTATTTAAACATTTAATCGCGCAACCTAAAAGATGACGCCTTTATACGATGTACATAGTATAAAGGCGTTGTACTCCAAAGTGATTGTAATACAAAGATATTGTTAATGTTAAGAAAAGGTGTCGTTCTTCTTGAGTTCGTTTTTAAGGAGTTTCTAATGAAACATATATTTCATAGTTGAAGCCAGTATCGAAAGTTTTGAGGTACTTCGTTATGATTCGTGAATGAAATTAAGTTTATTTTCAAGTAAAATATCCTTCGTTAACTCAGAGGCTTGTCAGTACTTTCATTATTATTCGTTAAAACCATTTCTCATTCACTACTATTAGTAACCTTTTATAATGTCTCTGTTTGCCAAATACATAATTTACCTACGATCTCCGCGACCTAAAAACTCCAAGGCTAAACCCATAGATAATTGTGGTAGCTGTGGAGGACTCGCCCCTGCAGAACATCATCATTTTTTTTGTTGTTTACACCGTCGACTCATAAAAAAACAGCCTAAATATTCAAGTACGCTAGTGTCGCACGGGCGATTCTTATTTCATTACTTTGCAGCTGGACTGTGCAGACAATTGGTTGATCGGCCCAAACGTACGTAAACCTAGTATCTTAAATTTTACAATAAAAGAAATGCCCCTATCAAAAAGGTAGCTAATAAAGTTGGTACGAATTCAATATCAAAGATCAATAATATTTTCGGCTCTTGAAACTTTTATCACTTTTTAAAAAAAGTGATTCTAAAATCATCTAATTTTATTATTTATCATATTCATTGCTTTTACTACATATTTTAAGTGGCTCAGGTATTTACGATAAAAAAACTATCGTCACCAACTTACTAGATTTGGCCAGAGTTACACTACAATTGTTATTATTTCTATGTCACTTATTCTGCCGTCATTTATATACGATTCAATAACATATCAATGACAGTGACATTTGTTTTAGTTCCGAATATAAAGCAAACAATTAAAACCAATATAAAAATAATAAAATGCAGGTTAAACATATTGAATATATACAGATTAATATAAAAAAGAGAATCATGAATAATAATAGGATGCATACTTGAATAGTATTCTATGTAGGAGTGTTGCCATTAGTTGCTAACATAATGTTCTTACTGTAATAAGTTTCATGTTATATATGGATGTTTCATATAAAAAAATATTGAGATGGATTATTCGAGATTGGACGAGTTGATTTATAATTGTTTTTAATAAATGTTACGTTGATTGATAAGTGTAATTTAGGATTAAAGGTAACAATAACGATCCAGTGAAAATACAAATTATTACTAAATAAGCGCGACCGCAGCCGTTACAAATAAGCGCGCGCTGTCTTGAAGGTTATAAAATTAGTTTTTGCTCCAGGAAAATTCATTAAGAAAATCTAAAAATACCAAAAGGCAGAACTGTGTTTCGAATGGTAAGTATTTTAAATAAAACAAAGACTTTCATTTATTGTCCTATATAAATAGTTTTATTGTATTTGTTCTTGCTTAACCATCCATTGTAAAGGACAGGTATTCTCAAAAGCCTCAAAAGAAGGTTACTTATTCATTCTCTTAACTATTATTATTATAAATTATTTATTAAATCAATTTTATTGTTTTAAAAGAACTATTAAAAATAACTATATAAAGATATTCTTTTATATCTAGTTCTATCTACTTAACACGTGAGTGAAAGAACCTTAAAGAAAATATATTTTAATAACGAAATTTTAAAACGAAATAAATTAATATTTATTTTCAGTAAATACAGTATTAAAAACCGTTTAGGAAATGCTAATATGCACAAACCAGTTATGCTTCACTGATATCGGAATAAAACAATTGCTATAAATTTGTCGAGCGTTTTTTACATATGAAACATTTCATTTAAGTTGTTCTCTTGTTTATTCATTTTTTCCTTTATTCACGTGTAACGTCAAAAGTGTATATTCTTACATAAATTTTGTCACTTTTCAATAAATGGATCGACAAAATATACAATTATGTCATATACCTGTTTTTTTTATTTTCATCTTTCAAATGAATTTATAGTATGTATTTATTTTGTTATTAGAAATTGTGCTAATTTTATCATATTTCGAAAAAACTATATCCCCTTATGTAATGGCCTTTAAATTTTGATACAAAAGCTATATTATGTTCAAATTTCATTTAAAAATCATCGAGTTCGTTTTGAGTATAACAAAATTTTAACAAAAAAAACCGACTTCAAAACAAAAAACTATTTCAAAACAAATTAAAATGCACTAAAAGTAAAAAACTCCCCATTCAAAATCCCTCTTCATCCTTTCCCCCTTTCGATCCTCACGTGATTTACGGACGGCCCTTAGCCGATGAAAGATTCCTTTGAGTATCGTTAATTTGCTCCTAAGATTTGAAGAGTTCCGTCGCTTTTTATGGATCCCATTATCAGAACCTAACCAAACTCTTGTCAAACTGCCATCGGATTATATTCTTTGTAATAAAGAAATAAAAAGGTGTCATCGAAATCGATTGGCGTGATATTGAGTTACTAATTGTCCATTTCATGAGCACATACTTAATATAAATTTGAGACTTATTCATTTCTTTCATGGATGTCGAGGTCAGAATTAGACCAAAATTGCTATGGGACCAAACGAGAAGCACGAGCTTTCAAAATTCATTTCCTTTAGAAAAAGCGATTCAAAATTTACAAATATCAAAATAGAGATATAAATATGTTAAGGCATAAACTTATTTGGTTTTGTAAACCACAGATCCCTCAAAAGAACGTAAATTACTGCTTACATTTATAACAAGGTAACGTCTTTCTTTTTATAGCAAAGACCTTACTTAGAAGCATCAAGTGCTCCCAAAGTTCCGAAACATAAATACCTACGCCTAGCTATTTAACGTCCTTATGGAAAACTGGATGTTTGTAAAATATTTTTTGAACAACCGATGTTTAGTAGTAAGCAGTAAGATGATTTCATTTATTTTTTAAAAAAATTCGCAATCAAACTTCTGTATCGAAGTAATAGCCTTGAGTTTCGATTCTGAAAAGACAAAATTGATGTTTTATACCAGTGACTTGAATTCAGCACTGCAGTTTAATTATTAAATCTGCCTTCCAACGGAATGCGATTGAAACGGTAATTTTCATGGTCATGCATTGTGCAATTTAAGTTTTTGTTCTAACTGGTTTGCCTTTTTTATCATTTTATCATCTGGATAATACTAAGTTCACAAAGATATCTGATATAATATGAAAGCTTTTGGTAAATAGAAATAAAAGGTAATTGAAATGAGCAAATTACGCAAACATGATCTTGCACGAAAAATAGTGTCATAAATTAGTAACTATTGTTTATAAACATCAAACTATACGTTAAAAAATTTTATATTTTGAATTAAATCATAAATTGTTAAAAAAAAATTATAAGAGAACTTAAAATAAAACATGAGACTAGGAGATATGAGACTCTGACCTTTCTGACCTGCGGGGACCTAACAAATTTTCATTGTTATTTCCTAGTTGGTTAGGGCAATTTCGGCCGATCACCCAATTGTCTGAAAAGTAAGATGATCCATTCGCCGGATGAGCATGTAAAAAGGCGGTCCATCCCACAACCCGCATAGGACCAGCGTAGTGGGATACGGTCTAAAACGCCCTAATGGATAGGGATGTATTAGGGGAGGCCTATGTCCAACAGTGGAACATCACAGTTGATAATTATTATAATGATGTAATTAATATGATTGTCATTTAACCAATATATTTTAAGCAACAATATTTTCCGCCAAGTTCTATTGCATTGTTCTTTGGTTTTATACATTAAAACACAAAAGCTTGAAAAATTAAATTAAAATGATTTTTTAAATCATCAATCAATAGATTTATAGTTTTATGCTAATACTATAGTTTTACTATCTAAAGATAGAATTTACTAAAATATAGTCAAACATCAATGGCAGCTGGCGCCAAAAAGTCCAGCACTGTCGTCATCACTACCTATATAACCTTTTGAAAAGAGTTTACTATTAATTTAAAAAATTCCGTATCTAAGAACGAAATTATGTGTTATTGTATTAATTTGCCATACAATTATTTATTTATTTTTTGTTACCATTAAAGATAAATACATATTTTTATGAACATGATATTGCAAATTTTACGTATCGCATTTTTGCACAGTAGACAGGACAGTGTTCGCTCTATGGGTTTCCGATAGTAAAATTTACCACATAACAATAATGATAATGTTTAAAAATCTTATATAAACTAACAGCATATTTTAAATTCTATAACTAAAACTGAAGATTTTGCATGCTTGCATACATATTTCATATTGGTTTAACGACCTTTAAATAAATCCAATGTCGTCTAAAACTAAAAGACAAAATTAAAATACTGCTATAGAGACAGAACCAAAGCAAAGAGACATTCTTAAACAAATAATGAAATTAAAGTGGAAGTGGAAGGTCACCTACAAAGAGTAACTGACAACAGATGGTCTCAAAGGGTTACTAATTGGCATCCCATATATAAGAAAGAAGAAGAGGCAGACCCGTCAAAAGATGGAGCGACGATATAGAGGAAGTAGCTGGAACCCTATGGGCACAGGTGGCTCAAGACAGATCTTGTTGGAGTGGCTTGGAGGAGCTTTTACTGCTCTAGGCGGCCCTTACAATTAACTTAACACTAACACAATTTAATTAGATATAAGTAATACTAACTATACTAATAAATCAAATAAAAATTTTGTCACTGTCAAATGTATAAGGGATAAAATAAAAGCTTTATTATTTATTATAATGTCGTCTAAGCTATTTAAGACGCATTTACAAATAGCCTTCAGTTACCGGAAAATAACGGATAGTAAACAGTTACCATTGCTGTTAGGCAATATGTTAGTCCCAAAATTAAGACAAGAGTATTATTAATACCCTTGTTGTTTATTTATCTCTTTAAAACAAAAAAAAACCTCCATGAATGTATTATTAACAAGGTCAAGTAAATAAGTCAAAGGAGTTAAAAACTGTGTTTGTTTGACAAATTAACTGAACACTCAAACCAATTAGTTTTATTACTTTTTTTTTTTTTTTATCCAAAAGTTGCGGAAAGTTAGTGATTTTACGAATCTTAGGAACAGTATTTTAGAAAAAGAATTAATTTATGGACGGTAGAGCAAAAAATACCAAGTGGGCTTTTCATGCGATTTCTTCTTGCGCGTCATAGAGATAAGATCTAAGTGCCAATAAATGTTTTACTATTATACTTTTTACTGTTTGATATTTACAATAAATATCTAAAATATTTTATTTTCTATTATATCAAATAGTAATTATATACTAGCATATATAGTTATTATCTTTTTAGCAATGTTTGTTTAAAACGCATATCGAAAAACGTATCCGGTTTAGTGGATTATAAAAATTAAAAAAAATAGTTAAATCATAAAGCCATAAAAACTTGGAACATCACTATTTAAAAGAAAACACATAAGCTTTTTAAACAAATATGCGGTTGAGAATATCGGTATCGTTTAATTAAACACATTTATTTTCACAGAGATATACCATCTAGCAAAGTTAAGAGAAGTTAGTAGTGACATTAACACGGCTCTTTTATTTTGTTTTCAGGAGATTGGAAGAGCAGGTCCACTTAAGTAACTAATTCGATCAGCTGTAACTTTCTTCGATGTTAAAACTTTTCAAAGCCGATAATGGAAAATGTATTTATTTAACTTCCAGTAGGAACAGTTCTACGTAGCTTACATTTGACATTTTCTTTTTTTTAATTCTTGGTAGTTTATTATTTTCGTTTGAATTTTTACCGTTTTATAATTAGTTACTATTTGAGTATTTTAATGGGCAAATAAAAGTTAAAACTTTATTTAATCGCTTTATTCCTCTAATATATAAAACATATAATAACTACCACTATTTTAAATCTGCTTATATATTACTATCCGGCATAAAATTTAATTTGGTAAATAAAATTTTCATACATTCTTTTTAAAAAAAATTCATTAATTTTATTTTACATATTTTAACGGCTTCCATCGTTCTTTATTAACATGTAAATATTGTTTAAAAAACCAAATATGTTAATTGTTTTTCGACGTTTGTTCATTTGAAAACAGAAAACATTTACAACTTAAACGTAACAATTTTTATTTTGAAAATTACTTTAGCTTTCATTTGGGGCTATTTACTCTAGAACTCGTTGGAAATGTATCCATTATTTTAAATGCAATTTAAAGCTACTGGAATTGTCTTTACATTGCTATTTCTAAAACTACAATATTACATACTTTTAAATTATTTTGTTTAATAACAAGTATTAAAATGCGTTGCAATTAAGTTTTGTTTTTTATCTTAGTTTTTTTGTATATTTTTAAAACATTGCTTGTAATTAATTTACATTTATTCTTGTTCAATCAGAAATATTCTAGGCATATTATCAAGAAATTGATAAAATCCAGAGAACAGTTTTGTATATAATTAATTCATTATCATCATCAGGCTGTGATAGTCTACTGCTCGACATAGGCCTCCCTAGTACACCAATGAGGGTTTTGGACCGTATTCCACCACGCTGGTCCGATGCAGATTGGTGGGTGGACCGACTTTACATGTTCATCCGACATGGATCATCTTACTTTTCAGACAATTGGGTGATCAGCCCAATTGCCCTAACCAACTAGGAAACAACAATGAAAATTTGTTGAGTCCCCTCCGGTTTCTAAAGCACACGCCTATGGTACCACTAGGCTATGGAGGCAGTTATTTAATAAAGTTGTAATAATTTAATTCATTATCAGAATATATATATGTACAGTGCAAATTACTTAACAATATATTTACGTAAATAATTACACTCTATATATTGTATTTCTGTGTACTAACTTTAAAATGACATCATTACAAAAGAGTGGTTATTAAATATTTAGCAGTGATCAAGTGGCAGCTCCAGCAAACTCCCGTCCCTAAAAAGTTTTTCTCAGAAAAGCTAATAATTTGAAGGCACTCAATTTTCCGTAAAAAGCATACAAATAAATCATCCTATCTTGCCACTGACAAGAAAATTATTTTACGTCCGTCATATTAATTAAGTACATCTTGGAAGATATAATTCAAAATCTATTGATCGGCAGTCAGCAATCCCGAAACTTCTTGTAATGCAAAGCTGAGTGGCGACCTGTTTGGTGCATTAACATTATATGCAAATTTAATAACTATTGTGTAGTTATTTTATGATAAATGTTTATTTTATGTACCAAGTAAATGTCCTTATATAGTGTAATATTAATTATAACAGCGATTTATCAGTAATCATTTCAAATCCAATCTAATTACTTAAACGATTTATGGAAGAAACGTTTCTAATATCTGATGTTTTTTCGATTGTTCAAAATTATTAAGAAAGTAATTTACGTTCAATCTTTAACCATTGTAACATATATTTTTTTTAATTTTCTATTACCGTAAAAGCTACTCTATCCTAACAGTAAATTTGAAGTCGCCTATAAGCTCTCAGTGAAAGGCGTAATTGGTGGAGAAATTCTATTACGGATTTCTCATTTTCTGGATTGGAACATTGTAAGGGTGTAAAGACATTGTATAGAGGTTCAGCAAAAGCGGTATATTTCTCAATATTTTGTTTTGGCCCAGATTTGGTCTCGTTTCTGTATTGGCGGAATGTGTTCCTTGGGTCACTTTAGGTTTTTTGTTGCATGTTAGAGCGAGAGGTTTGTGTTTATCCTTATGAGGATTAAGGCGCGCCAAATTATTTTGTAGAGTCCCGTTTTCGTATTCTCTGATCATGACTTTTAGTTCTTCACTCGCAGTCCTTTTATGAAATGAAAAACAGATAATACATTATCTTTTATCAGCAAACGGGAACGTTAGCGGAGAAAACGAAACAATGATATGGACTTTTTATTTAGTATGGGGATTTTTTTATTTTAAAGATGCAATTTGTCATACAGCAAAAATAGCGCAGGGAAAACTTTTATTTAAAGTTTGGGTCGATTAGGTATTAAAGTAACAATGTGTTGTCAATCTTAACATAACAATATCCTAAAACTGTTGTAGCTTATTTAATTTAAAGTGCCTTTTTAGATTACATTGCATACCTATAACAAACTATCAAATTAATGATAATAACAAAGAATCAAATTAATGGTCTTTTCTATTATATGAGTTAAAGAAAGATATTGACATAGGCATACAATAGTAAGTAGAAAATAAAATAGATTTTGAAACTATTACCAGACACTATGAGACAGCATCGCTTTACAAATGTAAAATCCCTTGTAAGCAAAAGATAACAAACATTGATCTGACATGTTTGTTGTGACACTAACCTTGTGGATGAAGTTGTTATCTTACCATAAAAATATTGCATGAGATAAGTTTATATTATTGTTAAATAAAATGTCTTTGGGTTTTACTCATTGATGCATTCCAAATACAAATTTTAATTAAGACCTGGGCTGCCCTCGAGTCCGCATGTTAACGGGAAACTACAAAGTGCCTAACTGAGGCTTCCCTCTTCTGGCCCTTGGTGCTTCAAGTCACTCAGTGCGAAGGCGAGCCTATGGCATCGCCAATGACTTCTAGATATGGGCATAAAAATCTTAGCAAAGATGATTCTCGTGCAAGCCACTCGGTATAAAAGCATGTCAGTAGCTTGATTACTCTTGCCTAGTAAATCAATAACTAATAGGGGTCTTAGTGTATTCCTTGGTTTTAAGATGTGTTATGTATAGCGCTTATGTCTGCAGGTTAGTCATAGTGTGTACTACAACTCCTACGGAAACTTGCATTAACCTCTAATAAACTTGTACGAAGTTTAGAGATTCAATCTTATTTGTGCAATTTATTCATCGGGAAAATCGTGGGCGGTCTTAAATATTTCTAAGTTGTTGAGATAATAATTTAAGTACATATAGGCAGTAAAAAAAAATAAAAAAAATCCCTTCCCAATGCCTGTTGAGGCACTAAATCTACATTGAGCACTCTACGGGTATGCCCAATTAAAAAAATCTTTGGTTTAAAATAGGATGGTTCAATGTCACATAATCTATTTTCCGCACAAAATCATATCAGTAATAAAAAATAAATATGTAGAAGTTTGTCGTATCTGATAATGGAAATAAATCAATCAACGCAGATAGCTCATGTAGGATTGCAGCAATTCTATGATAACGCACATTTGTTATAATCGTATCTATAGCAACGTAATTAGCATAGTGCACACGCGTTGTTCTTGTGCGTTCTCTCTCATCGCTCTTGTCTAATTGTTATCCGCGTCAAGGCGTAGACGATAATTGTCTCGGACCTGTCTGTTTGAATTAAGCGTGAAATTGGCCTTAAATCAGGATAAAACGTTTCAATTATTAAACTTTAAGGACAAAAGAAAGGAATACTGATGAAAACACCATACATCTTAATGTAGAATATCTACGTTATTACTAAAGATATTCCCTTCTCCCCATTAAATCTCTTATCAATCGAGCGCCACCTCCATCTCTCTACCATCAGGTAGTTTCGCTTGTTTACTTACACGTAGCGGTATTTTAAATACAAAACTATATTTAAAATAACGTTATAATTATCACTACTTATTAACATTACGAATAATTTTTTTTATATAATTACTTAAAATGCATGGTAAGGTCTGCAAGTTAATATATAAAAAATATAGAATTTTAAAAGTATAAAGTTTATTAAACACCTTACCTTACTATCAATTTCATTTGCTTTTTATTTTACTATGAACTTGTAATTCTTTTAAATCAGAGTAGTATGAAGCCCTCGTAAAACATTTTTAAACCACAAACATCGTAAATTCTTATAACTTCATAGAAGTTAATATACTAGCAACTCTTCCGAACGATTTGAATAATGTTTCTCAAGAGAGCTGTTTGCTAAGAGATTGAAAAAACTTTAGGAAAATTCTTTGCAGTATTGTATTATAAACTTTCTACCATGCACCCCACGCTTTATTTGAATTCATTTCCTATATTTTAGTTTTAAACTACTGTTTATATCACATTTGAATTTAAAAAGTAATTTTATATTTAAATTACTTTAAATTGAATAAGATTTGATTTCTCATATTGCACTTCACGAAGACACTCAGGGTTTCATGAAAACAAAAATTGCTATTTCTGCATATAGTCCTAATAGTATGAATCGAACTAAATTAATATTAAATTTTCATCGCTCCTTTATAGGTATGTGAAATTTCGAGTTAATGCGACGTTTCGAAGAGTATTTTCGGAATTTTATTTATTCCTAATAAAGTTTAATATCATGCTCATAATAGAAGTATAGCATCAAATGTTTTGATGTACTTCATTATGATTCATAAATGTAATTAAGTTTATTCGACGTAAAATATGCCTTTAACTCAGAGGGTCTTATACTTGAGTAGGCTTCTATTTTAAGTTGCTTGTCTTGAGACATTATTTTCATCAAATTAAAAGCTGGTATATCGTAGAGTTACAATAAATAAGTTGTTTATTTATTTACCTCACATTTATAACTCTTGTGCTATACATTAATCGGTTTTGTAACTACAATTAAAATGGATCCTATATTGAGGGTTTTATTACTGAATGCATTTAAATAAAATTACTGTAAAAATCTCTTTATGAATTTTCAACAATTAACTAGGTTATAGAAAGAATATTTAAGAGACCAGATTTTTAAAATATTTATTTTACGAAACGGGCAGTCAGTAATTAGTGTTAGTTAGTATTGGTGCATAACTAAATTCAGTTTAAATATTTAAAAGCTTTCTAGAAATGAACTAGTGGGATAATGCCACAATATTACAAATTTAAGCATAAAGCTGCAGCTTCGATTACTTTATCACAATATGACATGTTGCAAATTAACAATATTAAGTATTAATGTAATAATGTGAATAATTAGCGTTTTTACGTTTAAATCCTCTTTTCTGGTTAATTTATGTTAGAAAACCTTTAAAAGGTCAGGAACAATCTGTCATTAAATCTACAAAATTTCTTTCATTTCAATATTGTTTTGTCGTAAAATAAAAATTATGCAGTTTCACAGAGCGATCCTACGTTAATTAAAACTTATGCCCTTAATATTTGTTGTTACAATCTTCGATCTATTTGTTATGAAACTACTCAATTAGAATGTATAGGAATATAATTTCGTACAATACAAATTCGTTTACAATATATAGGAGTAGAAACGATGTATTCATTGTGTGATAATCCATTGGTCTGACCGTTGAAAATGGCACAAAAATAGTAAGAAAGCAATTAACGCTATAATCAATAATTTTACCAGCCACTAGACTCAACGAGCTTAAAATGTCACTGAGTCGATACGAAAACTAATTCTTCAACTGCAGGTCGAGGCCATTACGGCATTTATTTTATGCCGTTTAGAAATTTATTATTACAAGCTCGAAATGTTTCCTTTGATGGTTTTAATCCAATTTAAGACTACTGTTGCGTTTCTCAAGTAAAAAAAAAGGTAACAGAATATTAGCTACTTTTAAGTTCGTTTTCAGAAAATGTCATTTTGGTAATATAAAATAATTATACATCTTATGTTTTAGGGGGCTACAGGAATTGTATCAAACGTATCAGATAACATCAGGTGGATGTTCTACTCATCTCTATGTATTCAGGTCTATGAAAAAATTAATTAAAAGTCACATTTTAAGTTAAAAGCTGAAAATTTTTAAATGTCTTGAAATTGTAACAATAAATAATGACGTAATAAATTCAAGCAACAGGTTAAATAAGAAAGCGCTATATAACTCATTGGTGTATTTTATGAAACGTAGTCGAAATAACGACAGAATACATATATACAAACATATAAAGAATAAACCAGTGATTCGCAGACGATAGAGTGATAGGTCAATAAAATTCAAAGAGTAAGTTAAAGTTACGGTATAAATTACCTACGCTTATCTGTTTTTACGATTTCGATGGAAAGCTTGTCGATTTCTAATAAAATACTATGACCGAAAATACTTTGACTTTACCATTTCATTATATAGGGATTGCTTGTTTAAGATATATAGATTGTCTCGATTAATTGTTAAGATATATGAATGGATCTATCTGGAAAACTTTGTCAATTTCTATCAGGAATTTCTTGCTAATGATTACCTGAAAACCTTTAGGGAAACAATCTTTAATAAATTGTTTATTATTAACTTTATTTCAGGGCCTTCATTAGAAAAATCGGTAGGCATGACTTTGGCCGACTTCCTAAAATAAGGAGATGCTCAATTCGGAGCGTATGTTTGCTTCATATATGTTACTTCGTTGCTCCGCTCCTAGCGGTCCGATTTTGGTTATTCCTTTTTATTTGATAAATATAGGGTTTCCCACTGGTCCCAGCTTTTAAAAATAATTTTGTGTTTAGTAGTTTGATAGATATTTTAATGGTTAAAAAAATACGGCACCAAAAATCACAACCACGCGATTAAATTACAAATGCTGCCAAACTGTAAAAGATATATATAAAGTATGCTCTACGTAATTGTTCTTCTTAAAGTGGTCTATAATAAAGCACTGGGGCGCATAATATCTATGTTTCACGAATAAGGACACCAACCATTTTAATTTAACTCGAATCAAAATAAAAAATAACGTCGGGAATAAATATATTTATGTAACCTGAAAAATCCGTAAATAAGTGGATTTGAAAGAATTTACGTTAATTCTCATTTACCTCACACATCACTCAATAGTTCAAAGAGGGTGCTCTGTTTAACCATAGTAACATATATTTTTTTAATTTTCTACCACCGTAAAAGCTAGTCTATAACTGTATCCTAACAGTAAATTGAAGTCACCTATAAGCTCTCAGTGAAAGGCATAATGGGTGGAGTGACTGAAGAAATTCTATTACGGATTTCTCATTTCTGAATCGGAACATTGTAAGGGTGTAAAGGCATTTTATAGAGGTTCCTAAAAGCGGTATATTTCTCAATATTTTGTTTTAGCCCAGATTTGGTCTCGTTTCGTATTGCGGGAATGTGTTCCTTACGTAACTTTAAGTTTTTTGTTGCACGCCAGAGCGAGAGGTTTGTATCCTTATGAGGATTATGACGCAGTCAAATTTTTTGTGGGTCCCATTTTCGTATTATTTGATCATGACTTTTAGTTCTTCACTCGCAGTCCTTTTATGAAATGAAAACAGATATTACATTATCTAATCAGCAAACGGGAACGTTAGCGGAGAAAACAGAAACTAATGACATGGACCTTTAATTTAGTATGGGGTTTTATTACTTTAAAGGTGCAATTTGTCATACAGCAAAACAGCGCAGGAAAAACTATTATATTAAGTTTGGGTCGATTAGGTATTAAAAGTAACAATGTGTTCTCAATCTTAACATAACAATATCCTAAAACTGTAGTAGCTTATTTAACTTAAAGTGCCTTTTTAGACTACATTGCATACCTATAACAAACTATCAAATTAATGATAATAACAAAGAATCAAATTAATGGTCATGTTTATTATATGAGTTTAAAAAGATATTGACATAGGCGCTTGCGGGCTTAGCGAATGCCATGAATGTTTGCCTGCCACAATAATACTCTCAAAGTTGCCACTATTTCACAATCGGCTTGACTCAAAGTGCTCAACAAATATTATTGGTATTTAAGTCAATGTCCTTCAAAGCCTAAAACGTAATTTCTAACAAATACATAACATCGCTTCTATACCATAATATTAGGATATATGTATATACGCATTGTCATATATTTATTATTCAGTAAAGACTTATTTATTTATTAAAAACAAAAGCTCTATAGTATAATGTAATTGTTACGCTTCGTAGCCAAAGTGTTTCTTGTCCATGCTGCTTTTTGTGCGAATGTGCATAAAAAGAAAGCGGTATAATATTTTTATTTTAGGTACGTTAAAAGGTCTAACTGTGCTTTAGAAACCGGAGGAGGAGGGTCCGAATTCTGCGGGGACTTAACAAATTTTCATTGTTGTTCCCTAGTTGGTTAGGACAATTTGGGCCAATCACCCAATAGTCTCAAAAGTAAGATGATGCATGCGTCGGATAGGCATATTAAAAGTCGGTCCATCCACCTACCCGCATGGGACTAGCGTAGTGGGATACGGTCAAAAACCTCCTAATAGAAAAGCGTATTAGTAGGCAATATGAAAATCATTATATTAAACGCATCAAATATTTTACTAGATATTTCGCTTTACGTCTTTTAAATAAAACTACTACTTTTAAATAAAAATTTCAAGCATGGATATAGATTTTCAAACGAATACTATATTTGGCGACACGTATATTAATGGTAGTCAAAACCTGAATTTAATTGTCTGCCATATCGGGCGATTGAACCAGTGCATTGCTTTCTAAATTATTAATATTCAAATTCGATTTTGATATTTAGTACAATTGATTGGTAAGTTTTTCCATTTCAATCTCTCTACACAAAATGACACATTAAATCTTTAGATAGCAACTGCAGTACTTGTATTTTAAAAGGCCCAAATTTAAATTTATACTTTTTATATATTCTTACTTTTAATTATAATTCTGGTAGAAATGACTACTAGAGTCATAAGACCTTGTTGTTTTTTAATAATAATTGATCTTCCGCTGATCTATTAAGACAAACTATTCGCTTATAATATGTCACTCTTTACAGATTTTAATTATAAGTAACAAAAGTGAATTTTAAATGTATAATAAACGCGTAAATAAAAAACCGTTAGCTGTTTAAATCCTTTCAATAAAAAAAAATGTTTATATCTTTTATGAAATCTATATTATATTTCGCCTACTACATTTCACAAACTCCATTTTGTCAAGGAGACGATGCAGTCGAAAGGTTGGAAACTTCGGGATTAAATTATATAATTAAACAGAATAAATTCTTAAAAATAAAAATATAATATGTACATATATCGAATTAAGGACCTTGTTAGCATATGGGCCATAGCTCTTTAGAGCATTTTATTAAATTTGACGGCTGGAAGGACAGTCCATTTATATTAGTTAAACAAATTTCCAAGCACCGGTGGTAGGTCCCCTTTTTACAGGAGACCGCCTGGGTGGGTACCACCGCGGTGCCTATTTCTGCTGCGAAGCAATAGTGTGAAAACACTGCTGTGTTCCGGTTTTAAGGCACCGTAGCCAGCGTATTTACTGGGTAAACGAGAAATAACACCCTATGTCTCACGGTAGACAGCGCATTGGTGATACCACTGGTATTGCCAATGTCTATGGGCGTCGATGACCACTTCCCATCAGGTGGCCCGACTGCTCGTCTGTCTGTGTATGCCATAAAACAAAAAGCACGCTTTTATTCACTTGAGGCATTTTCGTAGGGAATACTTTGCGTATTATTGTCATATCATTTAAAGTTGAAATTTGTTCAATAATAATAAAAACTTTCCTCTTTATAATATTAGTATAGAAGTAAAAGTAAACATTGTTATCGTAAAATATGTACATTACAAAACGGATATACACCGATCAAGAACAAACTACATATAAAGATATATATCGGAGCAAGATTATTATTGTTGTGTGTTTAATTATATTTAAAGCGGTTAACATGGAAGAAGTTGCAAGCGCCACATGGATTGCGTGCGTAAGCCCATCGGCTCCAAATCCGTTTGCAACATTGTAATTGTACTTAATTTAGGTGTTATTTGCTGTGTCAGTAGCATAATATGTAAAGAAGATAGATTCAGTATTATTTTTCACGTTACTACTAACTAAATCGACCGCAATATCGAGCCACCGTAAAACTCCGCCGATTCGATACATATATCATGTTTTATATATTGTTTATTTATTATCTTTTGCATTTAATTTTACAATTAATATATGAAAAATTCAGTTTTGGTGGCAGATGTCATACAGAGTGACGGCAGCCGGAGTCCTATATTTATCTAACTACCAGCTTTAAAAAAGGTTTATGTAACGGTGTCTTTTGGATGCCGGTTTTATATTTACGGAAGTGGTCACTGTCATCATTTATTCGAAAATTTGACTTTTTGTTTGTTAAATAAACACAACAACAAAATATTTAATAAACCTACATCAAATTATTAAATCTCATTGCAGATTTTTTTTCCTATTGTAAGCAAAAACTGAAAGGGATTATGTGATATGTTTATTGCCACACAATAATAATATTGTGGCCAACAAACATATCAGATATATTACATGAATATTAAAGATAAATATAACAATGGTTACAAAGGTGCAAATTTTACGATTGAGGTTCATTCAAAGAACCACTATGTATTAAAAAATTTTACTTTCGCATAACATATAAGGGACATTTTGTTCTTTTTAATAGATTCCCTCTGAGCTGATTTATTTGGCGCAATGCTAACAGAGCTTACTTTAGGCGAAGTTGGTTCTGTTTATGTTCATTAAGAAGGCGAATACTTTTAACTTCAAACGACAGATATCCATCAAAATACTAAATTGTGTTCGACATTGTTTGGGAGAAATCATCTCTCAGCGGTGAGCTTTTTATTTTTTTTTTTTGTAATTAATAATAGTGTACAGAATAAAAATAATTAATTACAATTAAGAGCTGGAAACCCCGCTTCAGCACTGGCAACAAGACGCATGACATCTCAGTCTACCCGTGACCACGGCCGCTGGAAAGTGTTTGAAACGTCGGGAATTTAAAATGTAAAAAAATAAACGCGAAAAATCTGTAAAGTCATTTTATTTAATAAAATCATAACAATAATAATAAAAATAAAATATGTAGAAGTTTGTCGTATCTGATAATGGAAATAAATCAATCAACGCAGATAGCTCATGGTAGGATTGCAGCAGTTTTAGGATAACGTACATTTGTTATAATCGTATCTATAGCAACGTATTAGCATAGTACAGCAAGTTTTGTTCTTGTGCGTTCTCTCTACGCTCTTGTTCAATTGTTCTCCGCGTCAAGGCGTAGACGATAATTTTCTCGGACCTATCTATTTCAATTAAGGCTGAAATTTGCCTTAAATCAGGACAAAAAGTTTCAAACATTAAACTTTAAGGACAAAAGAAAGAATACTGATGAAAAACACCATACATCTTAATGTAGAATATCTGCAGTATTACTAAAGATATTCCTTCTCCCCTTAAATCTCATATCAATCGAGCGCGACTCCATCTCTCACCATCAGGTAGTCTCGCTTGTTTACTTTACATGTAGCGGTATTTAAATACAAAAGTATATTTAAAAAACGTTGTAATTATCACTACTTATTAACATTACGAATAATTTTTTTATATAATTACTTAAAATGCATGGTAAGGTATTAATGTACCATCAGATCTGATTATTGATTCTACGGGTTAATATATAAAAACGAAAAATATAGAATTTTAAAAGTATAAAGTTTATTAAATACTTTACCTTACTATCAATTTCATTTGCTTACTTAATTATATTTTACTATGAGCTTGTTATTCTTTTAAACCAGAGTAGTATTAAGTTCTCCCAAAGCATTTTTCAACCACAAACATCGTAAATTTTATAACTTCATAGAAGTTAATATACTAGCAACTCTTCCGAACGATTTGAATAATGTTTCTCAAGAGAGCTGTTTGCTAAGAGATTGAAAAACTTTTAGGAAAATTCTTTACAGTATTGTATTACAAACTTTCTACCATGCACCCCACGCTTTATTTGAATTCATTTCCTATATTTTAGTTTTAAACTACTGTTTATATCACATTTGAATTTAAAAAGTAATTTTATATTTAAATTACTTTAAATTGAATAAGATTTGATTTCTCATATTGCACTTCACGAAGACACTCAGGGTTTCATGAAAACAAAAATTGCTATTTCTGCATATAGTCCTAATAGTATGAATCGAACTAAATTAATATTAAATTTTCATCGCTCCTTTATAGGTATGTGAAATTTCGAGTTAATGCGACGTTTCGAAGAGTATTTTCGGAATTTTATTTATTCAACTAAAAGTTTAATATCATGCTCATAATAGAAGTATAGCATCAAATGTTTTGATGTACTTCATTATGATTCATAAATGTAATTAAGTTTATTCGACGTAAAATATGCCTCGTTAACTCAGAGGGTCTTATACTTGAGTGGCTTCTATTTTACGTTCCTTGTCTTGAACATTATTTTCATCAAATTAAAGCATGTATATGCGTAGAGTTACAATAAATAAGTTGTTTATTTATTTACCTCACATTTATAACTCTTGTGCTATAAATTAACCGGTTTTGTAACTACAATTAAAATGGATCCTATATCAGGGTTTTATTAATGAATGCATTTAAATAATATTACTGTAAAAAAATCTCTTTATGAATTTTCAACAATTAACTAGGTGAAAGAAAGAATATTTCAAGAACCGATTTTTTAAAGTATTTATTTTACGAAACGGGCAGTCCAGTAGTTAAAGTTGTTTGTATTGGTGCATAACTAAATTCATTTAAATTTTTAAAAGCTTTCTAGAAATGAACTAGTGGATAATGCCACAATATTACAAATTTGCTGCAAAGCTGCAGCTCTGATTACTTTATCACAATATGACATGTTGCAAATTACAATATTATGTATTAATTTATTAATGGCGAATAATTAGCGTTTTTTACGTTTAAATCCTCTTTTCTGATTAATTTATGTTAGAAAACCATTAAAAGGTCAGGAGACAAATCTGTTATCTCGTAAATAAAAATATGCAGTTTCACAGATGTCTTACATTAATTAAAACTTATGCCCTTAATATTAGTCGTTACAATCTTTGTTCTATTTGTTATGAAAACTACTCAATTAGAATGTATAGGAATATAATTTCGTACAATACAAATTCGTTTACAATATATAGGAGTAGAAACGTGTATTCATTGTGTGTAATTGACATTTGTGTATAATCCATTGGTCTGACCGTTGAAAATGGCACAAAAATAGTAAGAAAGCAATTAACGCTATAATCAATAATTTTACCAGCCACTAGACTCAACGAGCTTAAATGTCACTGAGTCGATACGAAAACTAATCTTCAACTGCAGGTCGAGGCCATTACGGCATTTATTTTATGCGTTTAGAAATTTTATTACAGCTCGAAATGTTCTTGATGGTTTTTAATCCAATTTAAGACTACTGTTGCGTTTCTCAAGTAAAAAAGGTAACAGAATATCTAGCTACTTTTAAGTTCGTTTTCGAGAAAATGTCATTTTGGTAATATAAAATAATTATACACATCTTATGTTTTAGGGGCTACAGGAATTGTATCAAACGTATCAGATAACATCAGGTGGATGTCCTGCTCGTCTCTATGTATCAGGTCTATGAAAAATAAATTAAAAAGTCACATTTTAAGTTAAAGCTAAAACTTTTTAAATGTTTTGAAATTGTAACAATAAATAATGACGTAATAAATTCAAGCAACAGGTTAAATAAGAAAGGCATATAACTCTATTGGTGTATTTTATGAAACGTAGTCGAAATAACGACAGATACATATATACAAACACATATAAAAGAATAAACCAGTGATTCGCAGACGATAGAGTGATAGGTCAATAAAATTCAAAGAAGTAAGTTAAAGTTACTGTATAAAATTACCTACGCTACTGTTTAATGCCTACTGTTTAATGTTACGATTTTGATGGAAAGCTTGTCAATTTCTAATAAAATACTTTATGACCGAAAATACTTTGGTACTTTAGCCATTTCATTATATAGGATTGCTTGTTTAAGATATATAGATTGTTCGATTAATTGTTAAGATATATGAATGGATCTATCTGGAAAACTTTGTCAATTTCTATCGAGGAATTTCTTGTAATGATTACCTGAAAACCCTTTAGGAAACAATCTTAATAAATTGTTTATTATTAACTTTTATTTCGGGGCCTCATTAGAAAAATCGGTAGGCATGACTTTGACCGACTTCCTAAAATAAGGAGGTGCTCAATCTGGAGCGTATGTTTGTTTCATATATGTTATGTTGCTCCGCCTTAGCGGTCCGATTTTAGTTATTCCTTTTATCTGATAAATATAGGGTTTCCACTGGTCCCAGCTTTTAAAAAATAATTTTGTGTTTAGTAGTTTGATAGATATTTTAATGGTTAAAAAATACGGCACCAAAATCACTACCTCGCGATTAAATTACAAAATGCTGCCAAACTGTAAAAGATATATATAAAGTATGCTCTACGTAATTGTTCTTCTTAAAGTGGTCTATAATAAAGCACTGGGCGATAATATCTATGTTTCACGAATAAGGCACACCAACCATTTTAATTTAACTGAATAAAATAAAAAATAACGTCGGGAATAAATATATTTATGTAACGCGAAAATCCGTAAATAAGTGGATTTGAAAGAATTTACGTTAAATCTCATTTACTCTCACACATCACTCAATAGTTCAAAAAGGTGCTCTGTTTAACCATTGCAACATATATTTTTTTTAATTTTCTACCACCGTAAAAGCTACTGTATCCTAACAGTAAATTTGAAGTCACCTATAAGCTCTCAGTGAAAGGCATAATTGGTGGAAAAATTCTATTACGGATTTCTCATTTTCTGGATTGGAACATTGTAAGGGTGTAAAGACATTTTATAGAGGTTCAGCAAAAGCGGTATATTTCTCAATATTTTGTTTTAGCCCAGATTTGGTCTCGTTTCGTATTGCGGGAATGTGTTCCTTTACGTAACTTTAAGTTTTTTGTTGCACGCCAGAGCGAGAGGTTTGTATCCTTATGAGGATTATGACGCGCCAAATTTTTTGTAGGGTCCCATTTTCGTATTATTTGATCATGACTTTAGTTCTTCACTCGCAGTCCTTTTATGAAATGAAAACAGATATTACATTATCTAATCAGCAAACGGAACGTTGAGGGAGAAAACGAAACAATGACATGGACCTTTAATTTAGTATGGGGTTTTATTACTTTAAAGGTGCAATTTGTCATACAGCAAAACAGCGCAGGAAAAACTATTATATTAAGTTTGGGTCGATTAGGTATTAAAGTAACAATGTGTTCTCAATCTTAACATAACAATATCCTAAAACTGTAGTAGCTTATTTAACTTAAAGTGCCTTTTAGACTACATTGCATACCTATAACAAACTATCAAATTAATGATAATAACAAAGAATCAAATTAATGGTCATGTTTATTATATGAGTTTAAAAAAGATATTGACATAGGCGTTGCGGGCTTAGCGAATGCCATGAATGTTTGCCTGCCACACATAATACTCTCAAAGTTGCCACTATTTCACAATCGGCTTGACTCAAAGTGCTCAACAAATATTATTGGTATTTAAGTCAATGTCCTTCAAAGCCTAAACGTATTTCCTAACAACAATAACATCGCTTCTATACCATAATATTAGGATATATGTATATACGCATTGTCATATATTTATTATTCAGTAAAGACTTATTTATTTATTAAAACAAAAGCCTCTATAGTATAATGTAATTGTTACGCTCTAGCCAAAGTGTTTTTGTCCATGCTGCTTTTGTAGAATGTGCATAAAAAGAAAGCGGTATAATATTTTTTATTTTAGGTACGTTAAAGGTCTAACTGTGCTTTAGAAACCGGAGGAGGAGGGTCCGAATTCTGCGGGACTTAACAAATTTTCATTGTTGTTCCTTAGTTGGTTAGGACAATTTGGCTAATCACCCAATAGTCTCAAAAGTAAGATGATGCATGCGTCGGATAGGCATATTAAAAGTCGGTCCATCCACCTACCCGCATGGGACTAGCGTAGTGGGATAGGTCAAAAACCTCCTAATAGAGAAAGCGTATTAGTAGGCAATATGAAAATCATTATATTAAACGCATCAAATATTTTATTAGATATTTCGCTTTTATGTCTTTTAAATAAAACTACGCACTTTTTAAAATTTCAAGCATGGATATAAATTTTCAAACGAATGCTATTTGTAGCGACACGCATATTAATGGTAGTCAAAACCTTTAAAATTTAAGTGTCTGCCATATCGGGCGATTGGACCAGTGCATTGTTTTTAAAATTCAAATTCAATTTTGATATTTAGTACAATTGATTGGTAAGTTTTCAGTTCAGTTCAGTTCTTTGGCTTAATGGCGTTTCCTTGTAGATTTCGCCAAAGGTAAGTTTTCCCATTTCAATCTCTACACAAAATGACGCATTAAATCTTTAGATAGCAACGCAGTCATGTATTTTAAAACGCCCAAGATTTTATTTATACTTTTATATATTCTTACATTTAATTACAATGTTGGTAGTAATGACTACTAGAGTCATAAGACCTGTTGTTTTTTAATAATAATTGATCTTCCGCTGATCTATTAAGACAAACTATTCGCTTATAATATGTCACTCTTTACAGATTTTTAATTATAAGTACAAAAAGTGAATTTTAAATGTATAATAAACGCGTAAATAAAAACCATTAGCTGTTTAAACCTTTCAATAAAAAAATAGTTTATATCTTTATGAAATCTAATATTATATTTCGCCTACTACATTTCACAAACTCCATTTTGTCAAGGAGACGATGTCAGTCCAAAGGTTGGAAACTCTGGGATTAAATTATATAATTAAAAAGAATAAATTCGTAAAAAGAAAATATAACATGTACATATATCGAATTAAGGACCTTGTTAGCATATGGGCCATAGCTCTTTAGAGCATTTTATTACTTTTGACGGGCTGAAGGACAGTCCATTTTATATTAGCATAAACAAATTTCCAAGCATCGGTGGTAGGTCCCCTTTACAGGAGACCGTCTGGTGGGTACCACCGCGGTGCCTATTTCTGCTGGTAATAGTGTGAAAACACTGCTGTGTTCCGGTTTGAAGGCCACCGAGCCAGCGTATTTATTGGGTAAACGAGACATAACACCCTATGTCTCACGGTAGACAGCACATTGGTGATACCACTGGTATGTCTATGGGCGTCGATGACCACTTCCCATCAGGTGGCCTGACATAAAAAAAAGCACGCTTTTATTCACTTGGGCATTTTCGTAGGAATACTTGCTTATTATTGTCATATCATTTAAAGTTGAAATTTGTTGAATAATAATAAAATCTTTCCTCTTTATAATATTAGTATAGAAGTAACGGTAAACATCGTAATTCTAAATTCTGTATTACAAAACGGATATATACCGATCAAGAACAAACTACATTAAAAGATATATATCGGAGCAAGATTATTATTGTTGTGTATTCATTTATATTTGAAGCAGTTAACACTGGAAGGAGTTGCAAGCGCCACATGGAGTGCGTGCTGTCCATCGGCTCCAAACTGTTTGCACTATTGTAATTGTATTTAATTTAAATGTTATTTGCTGTGTCAGTATCATAATGTTAAGAAGATAGATAACCGCCGCAATAAACCGACCGCAATATCAAGCCACCGTTAAACTCCGCCGATTCGATACATTTATCATGTTTTATATATTGTTTATTTATTATCTTTGCATTTAATTTTACAATTAATATATGAAAATTTCAATTTGGTGGCAGATATCATACAGAGTTACGGAGCCGGAGTCCTATATTTATCTAACTACCAGCTTTAAAAAGGTTTATGTAACGGTGTCTTTGGATGCCAGTTTTATTTTTACGGAAGTGGTCAATGTCATCAATTATTCGAAAATTTTACTTTATATTTGTTAAATAAACACAACAACAAAATATTTAATAAACCTACATCAAATTATTAACTCTCATTGCAGAATTTGTATATTGTAAGCAAAACTGAAAGAGATTAGTGATATAGTTATTGCACACAATAATAATATTGTGGCAACAAACATATCAGATATATCACATGAATATTAAAGATAAATATAACAATGGTTACAAACGTGCAAATTTTTACGATTGAGTTTCATTCAAAGAACCACTATGTATTAAAAAAATCTATTTCGCAAGCACATAAGGGAAATTTTGTTCTTTTTTTTAATAGATTCCCTCTGAGCTGATTTATTTGGCGCAATGCTAACAAAGCTTACTTTAGGCGAAGTTGGTTCTATTTATGTTCATTAAGAAGGCGAATACTTTTAACTGCAAACAACAGATATCCATCAAAATACTAAATTGTGTTCGACATCGTTTGGGAAATCATCGCTCAGCGGTGAGCTATAGTTTTATTTAACGGTTAACTTACGGTACTTAAGGATTTTCATAATAATTTAATTCTATAGTAGGGACGTTCCAATAAAATTATTGATTTGTTTTTCAATAGTAAGTAGAAAATAAAATAGATTTTGAAATTCAATTCAATAAAATAGATAATGAAAATTCCCAAACACTATGAGACAGCATCGTTTTACAAATGTAATATCCTTGTAAGCGAAAGATAACAAACGTTGATCTGACATGTTTATTGTGACACTAATCTTGTGGATGAAGTTGTTATCTTACCAACAAAATATTGCATGAGATAAGTGTATATTATTTTTAAATAAAATGTCTTTGGGTTTTATTCATTGATGCATTCCAAATACAAACTTTAATTAAGACCTGGGCTGCCCTCGATTCCGCATGTTAACGGAAACTACAAAATTGCCCTGACCCGAGGCTTCCCCTGTGGTGGCCCTTGTGCTCAAGTCACTCAGTGTGAAGGCTAGCCATGGCATCGCCAATGACTTTAGATATGGGCGTAAAAAATCGTAGCAAAGATAATTTCGTGCAAGCATTAGGTATAAAAGCATGTCAGTAGCTTGATTACTCTTGCCTAGTAAATCAATAACTAATAGGGGTCTTAGTGTATTCCTTGGTTTTAAGATGTGGTATGTAAAGCGCTTATGTCTGCAGGTTAGTCATAATGTGTACTACAACTCCTACGGAAACTTGCATTAACCTCTAATAAACTTGTACGAAGTTTAGAGATTCAATCTCTTATTTGTGCCAATTTATTTATAGGGAAAATCGTGGGCGATCTTAATTATTTATAAGTTGTTGAGATGATAATTTAAATACATATACAGGCAGTAAAAAAAAATAAAAAAATCCTTTCCCACTGCCTGTTGAGGCACGAAATTTACATTGTGCATTCTACGGCTTATTAAAATGCTTAATTAAAAAAAAATCATTCAATAATTAAATTATGCTTAATTAAAAAAAAATCTTAGGTTTAAAATAGGATAGTTCAATGTCACATAATCCATTTTCCGCACAAAAATCATATCAGTAATAGGAAATAAAATATGTAGAAGTTTGTCGTATCTGATAATGGAAATAAATCAATCAACGCAGATAGCTCATGTAGGATTGCAGCAATTTTATGATAACGCACATTTGTTATAATCGTATCTATAGCAACGTATTAACATAGTACAGCACGCTTTGTTCTTGTGCGTTCTCTCTCACGCTCTTGTCTAATTGTTCTCCGCGTCAAGGCGTAGACGATCATTTTCTCGGACCTATCTATTTCAATTAAGGTTGAAATTTGCCTTAAATCAGGACAAAAAGTTTCAAACATTAAACTTTAAGGACAAAAGAAAGAATACTGACGAAAAACACCATACATCTTAATGTAGAATATCTGCGTTATTACTAAAGATATTCCCTTGTCCCCCTTAAATCTCATATTAATCGAGCGCCACCTCCATCTGTCTACCATCAGGTAGTCTCGCTTGTTTACTTACACGTAGCGGTATTTTAAATTTAAAAGTATATTTAAAAAAAAAACGTTATAATTATCACTACTTATTAACATTACGAACAATTTTTTTTTATATAATTACTTAAAATGCATGGTAAGGTATTTATGTACCACATATCTGATTATTGATTCTGCAAGTTAATATATAAAAAAATATAGAATTTTATTAAACGTATAAAGTGTATTAAACACCTTACCTTACTATCAATTTCATTTGCTTACTTAATTATATTTTACTATGAACTTGTAATTCATTTAAACCAGAGTAGTATTAAGCCCTCGCAAAACATTTTTAAACCACAAACATCGTAAATTCTTATAACTTCATAGAAGTTAATATACTAGCAACTCTTCCGTACGATTTGAATAATGTTTCTCAAGAGAGCTGTTTGCTAAGAGATTGAAAAAACTTTAGGAAAATTCTTTACAGTATTGTATTATAAACTTTCTACCATGCACCCCGCGCTTTATTTGAATTCATTTCCTATATTTTAGTTTTAAACTACTATTTATATCACATTTGAATTTAAAAAATAATTTTATATTTAAATTACTTTAAATTGAATAAGATTTGATTTCTCATATTGCACTTCACGAAGACACTCAGGGTTTCATGAAAACAAAAATTGCTATTTTTGCATATAGTCCTAATAGTATGAATCGAACTAAATTAATATAAAATTTTCATCGCTCCTTTATAGGTATGTGAAATTTCGAGTTAATGCGACGTTTCGAAAATATTTTCGGAATTTTATTTATTCCTAATAAAGTTTAATATCATGCTCATAATAGAAGTACAGCATCAAATGTTTTGATGTACTTCATTATGATTCATAAATGTAATTAAGTTTATTCGACGTAAAATATGCCTCGTTAACTCAGAGGGTCTTATACTTGAGTGGCTTCTATTTTACGTTCCTTGTCTTGAACATTATTTTCATCAAATTAAAGCAGGTATATGCGTAGAGTTACAATAAATAAGTTGTTTATTTATTTACCTCACATTTATGACTCTTGTGCTATACATTAATCGGTTTAGTAACTACAATTAAAATGGATCCTATATCAGGGTTTTATTATTGGATGCATTTAAATAATATTATTGTAAAAAAATCTCTTTATGAATTTTCAACAATGAACTAGGTTATAGAAAGAATATTTCAAGAACCGATTTTTTAAAATATTTATTTTACGAAACGGGCAGTCCTTTGATTGGTGTTATTTGTATTGGTGCATAACTAAATTCATTTAAATTTTTAAAAATATACTAGTGGGATAATGCCACAATATTAAAAATTTAAGCGTAAAGCTGCAGCTTCGATTACTTTATCACAATATGACATGTTGAAATTACAATATTATGTATTATTTTATAAAAGGCGAATAATTAGCGTTTTTACGTTTAAATCTCTTTTCTGGTTAATTTATGTTAGAAAACCTTTAAAAGATCAGGAGACAAATCTGTAATGAACGTCATTAAATCCACAAAATTTCTTTTATTTCAATATAGTTATGTCGTAAATAAAAATATGCAGTTTCACAGACGTCCTACGTTAAATTAAACTTATGCCCTTAATATTTGTTGTTACAATCTTAGATCTATTTGTTATGAAAACTACTTAATTAGAATGTATAGGAATATAATTTCGTACAATACAAATTCGTTTATAATATATAGGAATAGAAACGTGTATCCATTGTGTGTATAATTGACATTTGTGTATAATCCATTGGTCTGACCGTTAAAAAATGGCACAAAAATAGTAAGAAAGCAATTAACGCTATAATCATTAATTTTACCAGCCACTAAACTCAACGAGCTTAAAATGTCACCGAGTCGATACTAAAACTAATCTTCAACTGCAGGTCGAGGCCATTACGGCATTTATTTTATGTCGTTTAGAAATTTTTATTACAGCTCGAAATGTTTCCTTTGAAATCGAACATGAGTTAATTAAATGGCAACTTTACGGTTTTTAATCCAATGTAAGACTACTGTTACGTTTCTCAAGTCAAAAAAAAGTAACAGAATATCTAGCAAAACTACTTTTAAGTTCGTTTTCCAGAAAGTGTTTTGGTAATATAAAATAATAATACACATCTTATGTTTTAGGGGGGCTACAGGAATTGTATCAAACGTATCAGATAACATCAGGTGGATGTCCTGCTCGTCTCTATGTATCAGGTCTATGAAAAATAAATTAAAAAGTCACATTTTAAGTTAAAGCTAAAACTTTTTAAATGTTTTGAAATTGTAACAATAAATAATGACGTAATAAATTCAAGCAACAGGTTAAATAAGAAAGGAAAAATAAGAAAGGAAAAAAAAGTGATAGGTCAATAAAATTCAAAGAAGTAAGTTAAAGTTACTGTATAAAATTACCTACGGTACTGTTTAATGCCTACTGTTTAATGTTACGATTTTGATGGAAAGCTTGTCAATTTCTAATAAAATACTTTATGACCGAAAATACTTTGGTACTTTAGCCATTTCATTACATAGGATTGCTTGTTTAAGATATATATATTGTTCGATTAATTGTTAAGATATATTAATGGATCTATCTGGAAAACTTTGTCAATTTCTATCGAGGAATTTCTTGTAATGATTACCTGAAAACCTTTTAAGGCGTCACAAATCTTAATAAATTGTTTATTATTAATTATTCTTTCAGGGGCCTGATTAGAAAAATCGGTAGGCATGACTTTGGCCGACTTCCTAAAATAAGGAGATGCTCAATTCGGAGCGTATGTTTGCTTCATATATGTTACTTCGTTGCTCCGCTCCTAGCGGTCCGATTTTGGTTATTCCTTTTTATTTGATAAATATAGGGTTTCCCACTGGTCTCAGCTTTTAAAAATAATTTTGTGTTTAGTAGTTTGATAGATATTTTAATGGTTAAAAAAATACGGCACCAAAAATCACAACCACGCGATTAAATTACAAATGCTGCCAAACTGTAAAAGATATACAAGTGGTCTATAATAAAGCACTGTGGTGCATAATATCTATGTTTAATGAATAACGCACATCAACCATTTTAATTTAATTTAATAAAATAAAAAAAGGCAATTAAGCATGTTTAAAGCTCATTTAAGGTTAAATACTGTAAGTTGACATAAAAGTTAATAAATTGAAAAAAATCTTGATTCTATATCTTTATTCTATTATAATATATAAGGAGCTTTGTAAAAGCTTACTTATTTAAAAGAGAACAGCATTTGCATACTGCATACTGCCTTTATAGCATTTTATAACATTGAAAATTGTAAGAACATTGTTAATTACCTTCGAGGTGTTTATGACTTTGAAAGAGATTTTAATTGTTTGCTTACCACAAAACAGATTTTACCTGTTTTGCGTTCGCATTGATTTATTAGATGAGGGTAAGTCCCTCGTAAAAAGGACCAAAATGTTTGTAGCATTCCAGTATATTTAATAGGCCGGAAAGATTGTCTATTTACAAAAACATAAATAAATCCTATAACAGCTGTAAAAAGATTGCAGTTGCCTCCTTTATGGATGGACATTTTCGAAGTATTTTATGGATAAATAATGGCGAATGTTGATACTAATTTAACAATGTTTAATTTTATTATGTTAAACGATTTTATCTAGCACTCAAATTATAAGCTAAACGTTACTGAAAACTTAAAATGTATTTATGTTATATTTTTTACAACAAAAAGGAGGTATATAATTATTTTTCTTAAATATATGCCTCATTATAACGCTCATTATGAACTTATTTAATTAATAAATTTAATCCTTCCTTTTCTTTCCAAGGTGCTTGAGTCCTGTGTTCTGAAGTAGTTTTCCAACTTTGTGTTGTATAACAACGTATTTAGTTCATTTCAGTCTGATTTTCGGTCAAGTCACAGCACCATTACCGCTCTTCTTGAAGTGACTGGCAACAGCCAGGCTGCTATGGAACATACCAAAATCACAGTCTTGGTATTAATAGACTTCACTCACGATATCCTTTTAGCTATGCTCTCTCATTTATAGGTTTCTGGTAAAGCTGGCTCATCTTATCTTTGAGGTCGTTAACCGCCTGTTAATGCTAATGAAGTATTCTCAAATTGGCTTAATCTGGCTTGTTGCGTTCCTCAAGGCGGTATTCTCTCTCCAGTCTTGTTAGTTTACTATATTTATTAATTTCATTACTACTGCTCTTCGATGTTCGCACCACCTTGACGCCGGTGATCTACAACTGTACTTTGAAGACCTCCTGTTTACTTATTCACTTCAGTATAATAATTTGATGCCATTAAAGGTGGTTATAAAAGTTTTGCCTTATCGTCAATCCGAAACAGAGCCAGGCAATGATTGTTGGGAGCAATCGCATTTTAAGTAAAACTCCCATCAATTAAGTTTGACGCCGAGGCAATGACAACAAAATAAATGCATTCGATTTGTATTCAATGTTCGTAAATATGACCATGTGTCGTCCTATCGATCACAAATTCAGTGTCTGCCAATTCGACAACGTCGATCATCGAGGGCACTTACCACCCTTTTTTCCCATCCCTTTTTTATCCTCTTCTCCAACGTATTTGTCGTCGTAATTCCAATATCTCAGTGATGCTAGTCTTAAATATTTTCGTTCAACGAATAATGGCCTTCTTTTGTGTCCCGTACATCGTACCAACTTCATTCATAAATCTTTTTCAACTCATTCTATACTTCTGTGGAATGCGCTACGCTAAAAAAATGCGTAAATATTTATTGCAAGTGTAATCAGCAAAGTAACTGACACTTTAACATATTTGTATGTATTTATAATTTTATTTGTGTACAATATATATATATATATATATATATATATATATTTGTGTTTATTCAAAATTTGTGTATAATTTTTATATATGCCTATTTACGTTTCAGTATGGATGTTATGTTTTATTAGTTGTATTCATATTTAATATCTAAGTTTACACATAGATTAGGTTTGTCATTTTTCAATATATTCAATATAATTTTTTTAAATATTTGAAAAAAGGTTTGTCTAATTTAGTATTTTAGGTGCACCAACGCTAAATTTTTAATAACCTCCGTAAGGTTGGCTAATTACGCCGCCTTTGTACATTTGAATGTGCAAAAAGAATAATTAAATATTACCTTATTTCAAAAATAAAATAAAAATTTATAGTAACAAATTGCAAAAGAAATGATTTTTAAATAAATATAATATAAAAAACAAGTTATCTTTTTAAGCCAATACAACACTAATTACATTTTAATGTTCTAATAAAATAACTTCTGCTACACTAGATTTAGAAACATGATTTAGACCTGACTTTAAATGGAAAATACGAAGAATATTTTCGCGTAACTGAATTTTCAGAAAACGACGCATATTTCACTAATCCATTTGGTACGAGCATTATCTCGAATTAGGAAATTGGATTTAAGAATTATTTCCACAGCGAAGTAAACAGAGACCATAACAGAGATGAGATCTAAATATGGTAACTCATGGCTACATAATGGCATTATACATCTAGCGTTGTTATTGTTACCGAAATGTCAGTCTCTAGCAATCGACTATTGATAATTCTAATTCGCGTACGTATTCGAGTAACTTTATTGCCATGGGTTCCATTGTTTAAATTAATTCCATGTCTTCGTTCATTCTGGTGCTAAAATATGTAAATGCTAAAAGTAAAGTTACTAAAATTAAATTATTTTTAGAAAACCGTTTCGATGCACAAGTATGTTTCGCTTTTCTGATAAATTATTGACATTTGACAACCTTCAATGTAATACAACGCATTCAATTTCGTATTGTTTTGTTTATGAATTTATGTGTGCATTAATTTTTTTTTAATTGATGCGGCTATAACACTTCATCACACAACATTGTAATCGATATTTTATAAAAAATATATTGCTATAAAAAAAAATTAACCACCCAGAACCGCTGTTGCATTACTAGTACAATAGACGATAAAAGCAAATATTAATGTGTGCACCATTAATGTTCCATCAATTCATCTATTCATTACGTATTAGTTATCTATTTTTTAACGATTTACTAGGCCATAAAACTATAACTGTTTTTTTATTATTCTAGTTATTATTAACAATGTACGCGGGGAAAACTTCCTGGTTCGTAATTTAATAATTTAGTTTTACATTTAAAATAAAAGCTCTGAGTCAGGTCAACAAAGCGCTTTTTACACAACGCTATAAAAATATAAATCTTATCTAAAAACACAATTAAACTAAAACCACATAACTGTTTTTGTACTTTAATTTAGTACTTTATCCAAAAAGGTGGGCTACAGTAACGTTTCGGCAGTCTTTATGACCTTACATTCGTGTTTTGTCGAGCACATAATAGAAAACAAATATATTTAGCTCCCGCATGTAGAAGTTGCTTTGACCTGTGAAGTTTTTAGTGAAAGAAACAGAAGTTTTAGGGTATAAATATTCAGATAAAGCTTGGAATATTTAACACGGAAACATCCTTAAGGAGGGTGATGTTTTTACTTTACCTCAAAAGCATTTCAGGCTAAAAAGTTCCGTTACAAAATTATCCACGATGTTTACCGAACTTATTTTATTGAAAACATTTTGATTTGTAATAAGAATACTTTCGGACCAATTCGGTCCTACGTTGTTACTTTAACAAGTCAGTTAAAAGATTACTTGTTAGAAATCTATGTTTTAGACGAAAAAAATCTTTAATAATTACAAAACAAAATGTATTGTTTTGTTCTTATTTATTAACTATAACTTTAATTAAATGTATCTTCCAACAATGTAATGTTAAATAAATTAATCTAGGGAGATAAAGGTGTGATGTTGTGTGATACTGCATTTTTTTTATTTCATACGCAGGCAGACGAGCAATCGGGGCCACCTGATGGAAAATGGTCACCGACGCCTATAAACATTGGCAATGCTGGTATCACCAACACGCTGCCTACCGTGAGACATAGGATGTTTTGCCTCGTTTAGCCAGTAAATACGCTGGCTACGGTGCCCTTCAAACCGGAACACATAAGTGTTTTCACACTACTGCTTTGCGGTAGAAATAGACACCGTGGTGGTACCCACCCAGTCGGTCTCCTGTAAACAGGGGCCCTACCACCGGTAAAATAATTTTTTTAAAGAGTCTTTGTTATGACCACCAATGTTTATGCGTACTTATATGCGCTATAATATGTTAAGCCTGGTTGGGTTTAAATCCTAAATCGGCTGCCGTAGTCAAAATTTACTGATATATTATAAAAATTACAATTTTATTTATTTTATGTACTTTTAATGCAAAAAAACACAACCTATGAACTAAATCTTATGTTTTGTATATGTATATAAATAGAAAATTTATAAAAGAAAGTTAAATAAATTATATATATATATAAATGGACTGCTGTTCGTTAGGTTCGCTAAAATTCGAGAAAGGCTGAAGCGATTTGGCTATGTAACTAATGTAACAATGCGAGCAATCCTTTCGTTAAATTATATTAAAGAACGATTATTGTATACATGAAGGCATAAAGTTAACAGAAAAAAATAAAGCTAAAAATATAATGAACTAATTAGTCTCTTCAACAATAGAAATTAAAAACTAGTAATCAACTTTAAGTCCCGAAATAATAGCTTCGAGTTTCAAATTTGAAAGGCCGTTGCTGAAATTCATGTTTTATACCAGTGACTTGCTTTCAGCTCTCCGCTTGAATTAGTAATTCTGCCTGAAAATGGAATGCAATTGAAACGGTTGTTTTGAAGCTCATATATTGCGCAATCTAAGCTTTTCGTCTAAACTTCTGAATACATTTGCTAAATTGGTAAATTAATTTGTTTCTCTTCATTATTTATATTATTAATTTTGAGTCCATTTAATTCTTTCAAATTTATATTTCAAGGTTTGTATATTGGATTGATTTTTTTAATACTCAACAGTTTTTTTTTGCTAAATTTCATCTTTACTTTGTTTTTTTCATAAAGCTAAAGCGATGAGACGGGTTTGACTTTCACTCCATACTAGTGGCCATAAGAGTGCAGATTACGATATCACAAATCTTATCCCTCAGAATTCGCGTTTAATATCTCATTTATTAAAAAATTACGCAGGCTAACGTATTCTTCAAACCGGAAGGAAGGTTTCGTTTTAGCTTACTAAACGAAACTGATTTGCGACAGAACAAAGCACCGCGGTGTTACTACTCCAGACTGCCAGTGCTCCGATTTTGATAATTTTTTTTTAAGTAAGGTAAGCTGTCACGTGGTCCAATTTTTTTTATTATTTTAGTAACTAGTACTTCAGTAATATAAATATTTTTAAAAATTCCAATGAGGTATGTAAGTTATAGCTGTACATAAAAGTTAATGCATTTAAAAAAATATATTTTTATTAATAAAATGTGTCATACATGCTATTTTGATTAAATGAATACCTGTTTGTTAAAAATTCGCTAGTAATAATCATGTTTTGTGTTTCTAATAAATATTCTTATATAAATCTTTATTGAAGCTTCCCTTATCGGTAAACTTACCTTAAGTGTATGTTATGAAGTTATACAACAAAAGTTGAAGCCCAGCAAATATTTTAACGGAAAAAATGTAAGAATTTATTTATTTTTAATACTTTTTATCACAAAAACTCTATAGATTTCATTAAGTACTACACCTTATTCCGTCACTTATAGGCAATTTTTTTAAAATATAGAACAAAAATTGTTTAAGTAGTTAAAAAACTTTTAGCGTTTTAAAGATATTTCAAGAACACATACGGAGCACGTTAAAGAAAGCCGATTAAGACATTCCGGTAACTTTGCCAGTATTATTTGTGATAGGTAAATATAAATGGCATTCTCGAGGCTTTTCAGCGTTTAACATTTTTTATTTATACTCACTATTTAAATCTAAAGTTTTAAATGTACTTACAATATCTCCGGTATTTACGTCCGTAAAATTAAAATTCTCTGTACATTCATTGGTATTATCCTTTAATAGTGATTCGGCAACTGTTGGAGAAGATAAAAGTGACTTAGTAGTAAAAACTGGGATGTCGGAGAAGAATTTTTCGAAATAAGTAGCAACATCTTCGTCAGCTTCTATGGAACGGTCATCAATATTTAGAGTTATATTAGAGTTGCGCTTAGTACTCTTCCAGTTTCACTGTTGATAATACTCCAAGTCATTTTATTTTGTCTGATGAATTTTAATTTTTCTTTTATATATAGGGATTTTGGCAGTACAAACTTTTTAAATATTTTTGAATAAGCACTGACATGTGCAACAAAGGTCTTATTATGATTATATGTTTTTTCACTGTAAAGCTCATATAATCTTTGCCTGCTTTTGTGAATTCCAACTGTTGCCCATTCACTAAAAGCTACAGAACCCTTTGATTTAACCGTTTTAGAAGTAAATATTGATTTAAATTCTTTCCTTATAAAAGAGAATATGAATATTAGCACATGTGGGTTATCATCATAACAGTATGATGATAACCTCATAAGTTGTAAAAAATTAACTATTTACAGAAATAGTTAATTTTTGTAATATATTACTTCTAAACTTCTCAATACGTTTTTTATACATGGGAACAAACATAATTTTTTAATTGTATTTTTGTCTGATATTTTATTTAATCTAAAAGAAGCAAGCTGGCCACAGTGGTCAGAACTTAATTTTTTAATAATTGACTTGTTTAAAGGTTGACAGTTTGTAAATATATTATCTATACATGTAGCAGAAGTCTCAGTTATTCTAGTAGGTTCAAGAAATAAATTGATAAGGTTATATGAACTTAACAATGATCTGAATCTAATTGTGGTTGTAGAATTATCTAATAAATTAATATTGAAGTCACCACAAATTATAATATACTTATTAGATTCAGATAGCTTTAATAATATTTCTTCTAACACAACTTCAAAAGGTTCATATAACGAAGTGGGAGGTCTGTATACGCATACAACAATGAAATGCTCCAGCTCTGCACAGGCTATTTCAATAGTCCGTTCAATAGAGAGGCTCACAACATCTTTAGAATTTTTAAATTTTAAAGCATTATTAATAAATATTAAAGAGCCATGATGAGATGAAGTTAATATGATTGTCATTTAACCAATATATTTTAAGCAACAATATTTTCCGCATTAGTTTTATTGCATTGTTTATTGGTTTAATACATTGAAGCACAAAAAGGATTTAGCTCTTTGAGAAATTAAATTAAAATGATTTTTAAATACTGATTAATAGATTTATAGTTTTATGCTAATACTATAGTTTTACTATCTAAAATAGAATTTACTAAAATATAGACAAACATCAATGGCAGCTGGCGCCAAAAAGTCGAGCACTGTCGTCATTACTAGAACCCTTTGAAAAGAGTTTTCTATTAATTTAAAAGATCCATGTCTAAGAACAAAATTATGTGTTTCTGCACTAATATTTCTAACAATTATTTAATAATTTTTGTTACCATTAGATAAATACATTTTTTATAGATATTATATAGATAAATACATATTTTTATGAACTGTCAAAATTTTATTCTTACCTGAGCTACTAGACGGAACTATGAAGATATCAGTTTCAATCATTTAAAATTGTAAAATAAGTACCTTTAAGCGACATTATCTGACTTATCATTGTTAAACGTTTAACAGGAATTGATAAAAAACAGTATAGCTTTATTTCTTCAAATTAAGTTTTTTTTAATTATGCTTTAAAAATTTTATTAGTAAATTGTGATGATTTTCTTCTAAATGTTTACCTGTTACACTAAACTGTTAACACTATGTTCTAGTCTTTGAAGGGTATAAACGAATCCTTTTTAACGCTTCTGAGGACAATGATTGAAATACCGAAAATACTTGCTGAGCACTTTGGGTTAAGCTCGATTATGAAACGCCGTTGACTTTGTCTGTATTACTTGTGGCACGTGAACATTTGTGGCATCCGCTGACTTTGCTAGCACATACGACATTATTTGTTCTTTATTAACACATTTATTTACGAACAAGAAAATGTACTATGGACTTTTCACTTTCCTATATCGCTGTAACATTTTTTTAACGAATACTATATAATAATTTTTATGAAGGGGGCGAAATTTTTTAAAGAAATATTGCAAATTTTACATATCGCATTTTTGCACGGTGGACAGGACAGTGTTCACTCTATGGGTTTCCGATAATAAAAATTTATGCACAAATCAATAAAAATAATGTTTAAAAAATCTTATATAAACTAACAGCATATTTTAAATTCTTTAACTGAAAATTAAACCGGACTACCAGCTTTCAGCTATACTAATATGTAATATATATACTAATAAAAAACACTGCAGGTAGGTCTTCCAATTGATTTCGTTGACGGTGGGTAATTTATATTAGTGATCATTGAGTTGATGTTGTAGTGCACAAGTATACTTTATATAGCCCGATAAAACGGAATTCGACCTGGTTCAGGAGAGATTCAAGACCAAGATTTTTCACGCTAACATACATATTTCATATTGGTTTAACGACCTTTAATTAAATCCAATGTCCTCTAAGCTATTTAACACGCCTTTACAAATAGCCTTCAGTTACCGGAAAATAACGGATAGTAAATAGTTACTAATGGTGTTAGGCAATATTTTAGACCCAAAATTAAGACAAGAGTATTATTAATACCATTGTTGTGTTTATTTATCTCTTTAAAACAAAAAAAAACCTCCATGAATGTATTATTAACAAGGTCAGAAGTAAATTAGTCAAAAGAAGTTAAGGAAAAACTGTGTTTGTTATAACAGCCATCTGTCAGCAACACCTCAAAACAAATTAACTGAACACTCAATCCAATTAGTTTTATTACTTGTAGGGTTCAAAAGTTGAAAATTCAATGATTTTACGAATTTCAGGATCAGTACTTTAGAAGTCAAAGAATTAATTTTTGGACGGTAGAGCAATAAATACCAAGTGAGCTTTTCATGGATTTGTTCTTGCGCGTCATAGAGATAAAATCTAAGTGCCAATAAATGTTTTATTATTATACTTTTACTATTTGATATTTAAAATAAATATCTGAAATATTTTATTTTCTATTATATTAAATAGTAATTATATACTAGCATATATAATTATTATCTTTTTAGCAATGTTTGTTTAAAACGCATATAAAACGTATCCGGTTTAGTGGATTATAAAAATATAAAAAAAATTGTTAAATCATGAAGCCATAAGAATTTGGAACATAACTATTAAAAAGAAAACACGTCAAACTTTTAAACGAATATATGGTTTAAAATATCGGTTTCGTTTATTTAGACACATTTATTTTCACAGAGATACACCATCTAGCAAAGTTAAGAGAAGCTAGTAGTGACAGTAACATGGCTCTTTTATTTTGTTTTCAGGAGATTGGAAGAGCAGGTCCACTTAAGTAACTAATTCGATCAGCTGTAACTTTCTTCAGTGTTAAAACTTTTCCGAGCCGATAATGGAAAATGTATATATTTAACTTCCAGTAGAAACGATTCTACGTAACTTACATTCGACATTTTCCTTTTTTTTAATTCTTGGTAGTTTATTATTTTCGTTTGAATTTTTACCGTTTTATAATTAGTTACTATTTGAGTATTTTAATGGGCAAACAAAAGTTAAAACTTTATTTAATCGCTTTATTCCTCTAATATATAAAACATATAATAACTACCACTATTTTAAATCTGCTTATATACTATCCGGCATAAATTTTAATTTGGTAAATAAAATTTTCATACATTCTTTAAAAAAAAAAATCATTAATTTTATTTTACATATTTTAACGGCTTCCACCGTTCTTTATTAACATGTAAATATTGTTTAAAAAACCAAATATGTTAATTGTTTTTCGACGTTTGTTCATTTGAAAAACAGACAACATTTACAACTTAAAATGTAACAATTTTTATTTTGAAAATTACTTTAGCTTTCATTTGGGGCTATTTACTCTAGAACTCGTTGGAAATGTATCCATTATTTTAAATGCAATTTAAAGCTACTGGAATTGTCTTTACATAGCTATTTCTAAAACTAAAATATTACATACTTTTAAATTGTTTTATTTAATAACAAGTATTAAAAAGGCGTTGCACATTAAGATTTATTTTGTTATCTTTGTTTTTTTTTTTTGTTTATTGTAATTAATTTACATTTATTCTTCTTTAATCAGAAATATTCTAGGCATATTATCAAGAAATTGATAAAATCCAGAGAACAGTTTTGTACATAATTAATTTATTATCATCATCAGCCTGTGATAGTCTACTGCTTGACATAAGCTTCCCCTAATACACCAGTGGGGATTTTGTACCGTATCCCACCACGCTGGTCCGATGCAGGTTTGTGGGTGGACCGACTTTTACATGCCCATCCGACGCATGGATCATCTTACTTTTCAGACAATTGGGTGATCAGCCTAAATTGCCCTAACCAACTAGGAAACAACATTGAAAATTTGTTAAGTCCCCGCAAGAATCAAACCCCTGACCTCCGGTTTCTAAAGCACGCGCCTATAATACCACTAGGCTACGGAGGCAGTTATTTAATAAAGTTGTGATAATTTAATTGATTATCAGAATATATATATGTACAATATTTGTACAATGCAAAGTACTTAAAAATATATTTACGTAAATCATTACACTCTATATATTGTATTTCTGTGTACTAACTTCAAAATGACATCATTACAAAAGAGTGGTTATTAAATATTTAGCAGTGATGAAGTGGCAGCTCTAGCAAACTCCGTCGCTAAAAGTTTTTCTCAGAAAAGCTAATAATTTGAAGAGCACTTAATTTTCCGTAAAAGCATACAAATAAATTATCCTATCGTGCCTCTGACAAGATTATTTAACGTCCGCATAATAATTAAGTACATCTTGGACTTTTTGGAAGGTATAATTCAAATAGCGTAGCTTTTAACTAGCCTGTTCTCGACAAAATCTTTTCATCGGCAGGTTCCACATCAGCAATCCCGAAACTTTTGTAATGCAAAGCTGAGTGGCGACCTGTTTGGTGTATAAACATTATATGCAAATTTATTAAGTATTGTGTAGTTATTTTATGATAAGTGTTTATTTTATGTACCAAGTAAATGTCCTTATATAATGTAATACTAATTATAACAGCGATTTGTCAGTAATCATTTCAAATCTAATCCAATTACTTAAACGATTTATGGAAGGAATATGAAACGTTTCTAATATCTGATGTTTTACGATTTTTCAAAATTATTAAAGCAGGAATTTACGTTAAATCTCATTTACTCTCACATCACTCAATAGTACAAAGAGGTGCTCTGTTTAACCATAGTAACATTTATTCTTTTAATTTTCTACCACCGAAAAGCTACTCTATAACTGTATCCTCATAAGAACAGTAAATTGAAGTCACCTATAAGCTCTCAGTGAAAGGCATAATTGGTGGAGTGACTGAAGAAATTCTATTACAGATTTCTCATTTTCTGGATTGGAACATTGTAAGGGTGTAAAGACATTCTGTAGAGGTTCAAAAAGCGTATATTTCTCAATATTTTGTTTTAGCCTCAGATTTGGTCTCGTTTCCGAATTGCGGAATGTGTTCCTTAGGTCACTTTAGGTTTTTTGTTGCATGCCAGAGCGAGAGGATTGTATCCTTATTAGGATTAAGGCGCTAAATTATTTTGTAGGGTCCCATTTTCGTATTCTCTGATCATGACTTTTAGTTCTTCACTCACGTCCTTTTATGATATGAAAACAGATATTACATTATCTTATATCAGCAAACGGGAACGTTAGCGGAGAAAACGAAACAATGACATGGACCTTTAATTTAGTATGGGGTTTTATTACTTTAAAGGTGCAATTTGTCTACAGCAAAAACAGCGCAGGGAAAACTATTATATTAAGTTTGGGTCGATTAGGTATTAAAAGTAACAATGTGTTGTCAATCTTAACATAACAATATCTTAAAAATGTTTTAGCTTATTTAATTTAAAGTGCCCTTTTAGCCAACATTGCATACCTATAACAAACTATCAAATTAATGATAATAACAAAGAATCAAATTAATGCTCATGTTAATTATATGAGTTTAAAAAGATATTGACATAGGCGCTTGCGGGCTTAGCGAGTGCCATGAATGTTGCCTGCCACATATAATACTCTCAAAGTTGCCACTATTTCACAATCGGCTTGACTCAAAGTGCTCAACAAATATTATTGCTATTTAAGTCAATGTCCTTCAAAGCCTAAAGGTAATTTCCTAACAAATACATAACATCGCTTCTATACCATAATATTAGGATATATGTATATACGCATTGTCATATATTTATTATTCAGTAAAGACTTATTTGTTTATTAAAACAAAAGCCTCTATAGTATAATGTAATTGTTACGCTTCTATGCCAAAATATTTCTTGTCTATCTGCTTTTTGTGAGGAATGTGCACAAAAGAAAGCGGTATAATATTTTATTTAAGGTACGTTAAAGGTCTAACTGTGCTCTAGAAACCGGAGGAGGAGGGTCCGAATTCTGCAGGGACTTAACAAATTTTCATTGTTGTTCCCTAGTTGGTTAGGACAATTTGGGCCCATCACCCAATAGTCTCAAAAGTAAGATGATGCATGCGTCGGATAGGCATATAAAGTCGCTCCACCCACCTACCCGCATGGGACTAGCGTAGTGGGATACGGTCAAAAACCTACTAATGGAGGAGGCGTAATAGTAGGCAATATGAAAATGTTTATATTAAACGCATCAAATATTTTATTAGATATTTCGCTTTTATGTCTTTTAAATAAAACTACGCACTTTTTAATATTTCAAGCACGGATATAAATTTTCAAATGAATGCTATTTTTGGCGACACGTATATTAATGGTAGTCAAAAGCTGAATTTAAGTGTCTGCCATATCGGGCGATTGGACCAGTGCATTGCTTTTAATATTCAAATTCGATTTTGATATTTAGTACGATTGATTGGTGGGTTTTTCCATTTCAATCTCTCTGCACAAAATGACGCATTAAATCTTTTGATAGCAACAGAGAACTTGTATTTTAAAAGGCCCAAAAATTTAAATATATACTTCTTTTATATTCTTACATTTAATTATAATTTTGGTAGAAATAACTACTAGAGTCATAAGACCTTGTTGTTTTTAATAATAATTGATCCTCCGCTGATCTATTAAAACTATTCCCTCATATATGTCACTCTATACGGATTTTCGCGTCTATTAATTATAAGTAACAAAAGTGAATTTTAAATGTATAATAAACGCGTAAATAAAAACCATTAGCTGTTTAAATCCTTTCAATTAAAAAAATGTTTATATCTTTATGAAATCTAATATTATATTTCGCCTACTACATTTCTAAAACCCCATTTTGGTCAAGGGACGATGCCGTCCAATGGTTGGAAACTTCAGGATTTAATTATATAATTAAACAGAATAAATTCTTAAAAAGAAAATATAACATGTACATATATCGAATTAACGACCTTGTTAGCATATTGGCCATAACTCTTTAGAGCATTCTATTAAATTTCACGAGCTGGAAGGACAGTCCATTTATATTAGCATAAACAAATTTCCAAGCACGCTTTTATTCACTCAGGGTTTTCGTAGGAATACTTGCGTATATTGTCATATCATTTAAAGTTGAAATTTGTTCAATAATAATAAAATCTTTCCTCTTTATAATCTTAGTATAGAAGTAACGGTAAACATTGTAATCCTAAAATATGTATTACATACGGATATATACCGATCAAAACAAACTACATATAAAGATATATATCGACAAGATTATTATTGTTGAGTGTTAATTTATATTTGAAGCAGTTAACACTGGAAGAAGTTGCAAGCGCCACATGGAGTGCGTGCGTAAGCCCATCGGCTCCAAATCCGTTTGCAACATTGTAATTGTACTTAATTTAGGTGTTATTTCCTGTGTCAGTAACTACCGGCTTTGAAAAAGGTTTACGTAACAGTGTCTTTTGGATGCCGGTTTATTTTTACGGAAGTGGTCACTGTCATCATTTATTCGAAAATTTGATTTTATGTTTGTTAAATAAACACAAAAACGAAATATTTAATAAACCTACATCAAATTATTAAATCTCATTGCAGAATTTGAAAACTGAAATGCGATTATCTGATATGTTTATTGCCACACAAAATAATATTGAGTGGCAATAAACATATCAGATATATATCATCATCATCAGCCTTTGAAAGTCCACTGCTGGACTTAGGCCTCCCTATACACCCTATCCATTAGGGGTTTTGGACCGTATCCACCACGCTGGTCCAATGCGGGTTGGTGGGTGGACCGACTTTTACACGCCCATCCGACGCATGGATCATCTTACTTTTCAGACAAATGGGTGACGGCCCAATTGCCCTAACCAACTAGGAAACAACAATTAAAATTTGTTGAGTCCCGCAGGATTCGAACCCGACCTCCGGATTCTATAGCACACGCCTATACCACTAGGCTACGGAGGCAGTTATATATATTACATTAATATTAAAGATAAATATAACAATGGTTACAAACGTGCAAAATTCTAACTTTCGCAAATTTTATTAAAAAATTCTAACTTTCGCATAACACATAAGGACATTTTTTCTTTTATAATAGATTCCCTTTGAGCTGATTTATTTGGGCAATGCTAACAAAAGCTTACTTTACGCGAAGTTGGTTCTATTTATGTTCATTAAGAAGGCAAATACTTTTAACTTAAAACAATAGATATCCATCAAAATACTAAATTGTGTTCGACGAAGGATTTTCATAATAATTTAATTCTATAGTAGGGACGTTCCGATAAAATTATTGATTTGTTTTTCAATAGTAAGTAGAAAATAAAATAGATTTTGAAACTATTCCCAGACCCTATGAGACAGCATCGTTTTACAAATGTAATATCCCTTGTAAGCGAAAGATAACAAACATTGATCTGACATGTTTGTTGTGACACTAATCTTGTGGATGAAGTTGTTATCTTACCAACAAAATATTGCATGAGATAAGTTTATATTATTTTTAAATAAAATGTCTTTGGGTTTTATTCATTGATGCATTCCAAATACAAATTTTAATTAAGACCTGGGCTGCCCGCGATTCCGCATGTTAACGGGAAACTACAAAGCCCTAACCCGAGGCTTCCCCTCTGGTGGCCCTTGGTGCTTCAAGTCACTCAGTGTGAAGGCGAGCCTATGGCATCGCCAATGACTTCTAGATATGGGCGTAAAAAAATCGAAGCAAAGATAATTCTCGTGCAAGCCACTCGGTATAAAAGCATGTCAGTAGCTTGATTACTCTTGCCTAGTAAATCAATAACTAATAGGGGTCTTAGTGTATTCCTTGGTTTTAAGATGTGTTATGTATAGCGCTTATGTCTGCAGGTTAGTCATAGTGTGTACTACAACTCCTACGGAAACTTGCATTAACCTCTAATAAACTTGTACGAAGTTTAGAGATTCAATCTCTTATTTGTGCCAATTTATTCATCGGGAAAATCGTGGGCGGTCTTAAATATTTCTAAGTTGTTGAGATAATAATTTAAGTACATATAGGCAGTAAAAAAAAATAAAAAAAATCCCTTCCCAATGCCTGTTGAGGCACTAAATCTACATTGAGCACTCTACGGGTATGCATAATTAAAAAAATCTTTGGTTTAAAATAGGATGGTTCAATGTCACATAATCTATTTTCCGCACAAAAATCATATCAGTAATAAAAAATAAAATATGTAGAAGTTTGTCGTATCTGGTAATGGAAATAAATCAATCAACGCAGATAGCTCATGTAGGATTGCAGCAATTTTATGATAACGCACATTTGTTATAATCGTATCTATAGCACCGTATTAGCATAGTACAGCACGCTTTGTTCTTGTGCGTTCTCTCTCACGCTCTTGTCTAATTGTTCTCCGCGTCAAGGCGTAGACGATAATTGTCTCGGACCTGTCTATTTCAATTAAGCTTGAAATTTGCCTTAAATCAGGACAAAACGTTTCAATTATTAAACTTTAAGGACAAAAGAAAGAATACTGATGAAAAACACCATACATCTTAATGTAGAATATCTACGTTATTACTAAAGATATTCCTTCTCCCCATTAAATCTCTTATCAATCGAGCGCCACCTCCATCTCTCTACCATCAGGTGGTTTCGCTTGTTTACTTAACATAGCGTATTTTAAATACAAAAGTATATTTAAAGAACGTTGTAATTATGACTACTTATTAACATTACGAATAATTTTTTTTTATATAATTACTTAAAATGCATGGTAAGGTATTTATGTACCACAGATCTGATTATTGATTCTGCAAGTTAATATATAAAAAATATAGAATTTTAAAAGTATAAAGTTTATTAAACACCTTACCTTACTATCAATTTCATTTTGCTTACTTAAATACATTTTACTATGAACTTGTAATTCTTTTAAACCAGAGTAGTATTAAGCCTCTCATAAAACATTTTTGAACCACAAACATCGTAAATTCTTATAACTTCATAGAAGTTAATATACTAGCAACTCTTCCGAACGATTTGAATAATGTTTCTCAAGAGAGCTGTTTGCTAAGAGATTGAAAAACTTTAGGAAAATTCTTTACAGTATTGTATTATAAACTTTCTACCATGCACCCACGCTTTATTTGAATTTATTTCCTATTTTTTAGTTTTAAACTACTGTTTATATTACATTTGAATTTAAAAGTTATTTTATATTAAAAATACTTCAAATTGAATAAGATTTAATTTCTCATGTTGCCCTTCACGAAGACACTCAGGGTTTCAGGAAAACAAAATTGCTATTTCTGCATATAGTCCTAATAGTATGAATCGAACTTAATTAATATTGAATTTTCATCGCTCCTTTATAGGTATGTCAAATTTCGAGTTAATGCGACGTTTCGAAGAGTATTTTCGAAATTTTATTTAAACCTAATAAAGTTTAATAGAAGTACAGCATCAAATTTTTGATGTACTTCATTATGATTCATAAATGTAATTAAGTTTATTCGACGTAAAATATGCCTCGTTAACTCAGAGGGTCTTATACTTGAGTGGCTTCTATTTTACGTTCCCTGTCTTGAACATTATTTTCATCAAATTAAAGCATGTATATGCGTAGAGTTACAATAAATAAGTTGTTTATTTATTTACCTCACATTTATAACTCTTGTGCTATAAATTAATCGGTTTTGTAACTTACAATTAAAATGGATCCTATATCAGGGTATTATTATTAAATGCATTTAAATAATATTACTATAAAAATCACTTTATGAATTTTCAACAATTAACTAGGTTATATAAAGAATATTTCAAGAACCGATATTTTAAAATATTTATTTTACGAAACGGGCAGTCCTTTGATTGGTGTTATTTGTATTGGTGCATAACTAATTTCATTTAAATATTTAAAAAGCTTTCTAGAAATATACTAGTGGGATTATGCCACAATATTAAAATTTTAAGCGTAAAGCTGCAGCTTCGCTTACTTTATCACAATATGACATGTTGCAAATTAACAATATTAAGTATTAATTTAATAATGGCGAATAATAAGCGTTTTTTACGTTTAAATCCTCTTTTGTGGTTAATTTATGTTAGAAAACCTTTTACAGGTCAGGAGACAAATCTGTAATGAACGTCATTAAATATACAAAATTTCTTTCGTTTCAATATTGATTTCTCGTAAATAAAAATATGCAGTTTCACAGATGTCTTACATTAATTAAAACTTATGCCCTTAATATTAGTCGTTACAATCTTTGTTCTATTTGTTATGAAAACTACTCAATTAGAATGTATAGGAATATAATTTCGTACAATACAAATTCGTTTACAATGTATAGGAATAGAAACAAGTGTATAATCCATTGGTCTGACCGTTGAAAAATGGCACAAAAATGTAGAAAGCAATTAACGCTATAATCATTAATTTTACCGGCCACTAAACTCAACGAGCTTAAAATGTCACCGAGTTGATACTAAAACTAATCTTCAACTGCAGGTCGAGGCCATTACGGCATTTATTTTATGTCGTTTAGAAATTTTTATTACAGCTCGAAATGTTTCATTTGAAATCGAACATGAGTTAATTAAACAGCTACTCTACGGGTTTTAATCCAATGTAATGTTAATATTGTAACAAAATAGTATAAAAGTATCTGTTACTACTAGCGCCATTTAGTTACTCTGTGGTCAATAAATCTGTCTATGAAACGAACCACTGTGTTTAACTTATTAGGTTATGGGCTTACGTGAAATAAAATCGTTATTATAGATAAAAGTTTTTCAGTACTGTGTGGTTTTATGTAAAAATGACGTCGAACTACTTAGCTAACATTCCGAAATTGAAAGGGCGCGAGAACTATGAAGAATGGTGTTTTGCGGTACAAAATGTGTTGGTGCTTGAAAACATGGCGTCCGCCATTACGCAGAGGTTAGCGGCTTCATCTACCGAAGCCCAAATCAGTGACGATGCGAAAGCTAAAGCGAAACTAGTGCTTACTATTGATCCATCATTGTATGTGCACATAAAACACGCCGCAACAACCTACGATTTATGGGAAAAGTTGAAGAATTTGTTCGATGACACCGGCTATACAAGAAAAATTGGTTTGCTGCGTAAACTCATCAACATTCGACTTGAAAACTGTGACTCGATGACCCAGTATGTAACTCAGATAGTTGAAACTAGCCAGCGATTACAAGGTACAGGTTTCAAAATATCAGATGAGTGGATTGGTGCATTAATGTTAGCAGGATTACCTGAAAAATATGGTCCTATGCTTATGGCCATAGAACATTCAGGCATAGAAATAAGTGCAGATGTCATAAAACGAAGCTGATGGACATGTGTGAGTGAATTGGATCTGTTTCCGTTTCCAGTTCGAGACTGCTTTTGCCGCGAATAATCGTCAGAAATTTAAGAATAATAGTAGCCATAAAATGACCAGAGAGTGACAGAAACGTCAAAACCTGTCAAAGTCATAAAATGTTATCGAGTGTAAACAAACGGGCCACTACAAAAATCAGTGTCCGACAAATTCCGAAACAAGCAAAAGAAAACAATCTAATGCTTTTAGTGCTATTTTTTGAGTGGAAAGTTCAATTGCGATAATTGGTACATCGACAGCGGGGCTAGTAAACACATGACAGCGAGAAAAGAATATATTGTCAATCCATCTTATGAACATAAAACCAAAGAGATCATAGTTGCGAATAAAACGTGTCCGGTGCTGTGTTCGGGTGATGTGAACATAATTACAGTTGTGAAGGATGTAGAATACGACATCACAGTTTCCGATGTATTGCATACCAGTTTAACGACAAACTTACTTTCCGTGAGTAGATTGATTGAGAACGGAAATAATGTAGTGTTCAAGAGAAATGTTGCTACATTTACAATCAACAGGGCACTCTAGTTGGAAAGGCAGAACAAGTTGATGGTGTGTACAGATTATACACTAAGGAAGTGGTACAGATATTGGCAGACAGCCAAAACATCCAGTGAAACCTGGCATCGGCGTTTGGGGCACATCAACAGTACCAGTTTGAATAAAATGAAAAATGGAGCTACTGAAGGTATCTCATACACAGATATAGCAAATATAGACAAATATAAGTGTACAGTGTGTTGTAAGGGAAGCAGACAAGGCATTCTTTTCAGCCTAGCTCATCCAACACAGAAAATGCACTAGATTTGGTACACTCAGGCGTGTGTGGTCCTATGGAGAATGCATCCATTGGAGGATCCAGGTATTATGTATTGTTTGTGGGCGACTATAGCAAAATGGCTTTCATTTATTTCATGAAGAGCAAAGTCTGAGGTATTTAAACATTTTAAAGATTTTCAGTCCATGGTTGAGAACCAGAAAAATAGGAAAATTAAAGTTTTTCGGACAGATAACGCGGTGAGTACTGCAACAAAGACTTTGATAGATATCTGAAGCAGCAAGGCACAATTCATCAAAGAACTAACCCTTACACAGAACAAAAGCGGTGTATGCGAGAGAATGAATAGATCTTTGGTGGAAAAGGCAAGATGTCTAATTATTGATGCGGGTTTACACAAAAGTTTTGGGCAGAAGCGTGCATACCTCTGTTTATTTAAGAAATCGGTCAGTTGTTACGGATTGAATGATATGACTCCATATGAAGTTTGGACAGGGAACAAGCCTAACTTAAGTCATGTTCGTATTTTCGGAAGTAAAGCTATGATGCATATTCCCAAAGAAAGAGGTTGAAATGGGATGAAGGCCAAGGAACTCATTTTGGTTGGATATGCAGAGAATGTGAAGGCTATAGGGTTTATGACCAGAAAATAACTCTGTCACAACAAGCAGAGATCTCATAATTATGGAGAAAGCTGAGAATACAGTGGATATCCCATTGAATGCAAAGATTCAGCGGAGGATCAGGAACATGAGGAAAAAGAGGAAAGTAGTTTTAATGACACAGATATTGATGATGAGAAGGATATCACATATGTACCAGATGCTTCTTGTAAGTGACACATATGATAGCTGTGATAATCATAGTACAACATCAGAATTAGATGAGTCAGTCATAAATATGAATCAAAGTTACAGAAAAACGGTGAGAAAAATACCTGATAGATTTGGCTATAACCATTTGTGTATTACAGAGCCAGAAGATTACAGACGGATATTACACTCGAGGAAGCCTTAAATGGACCTGAAAGCAAACAATGGAGAGAGGCATGGAGGAGGGCTAGAATCATTCAGGAAGAATGATGCATGGGAACTCAGCTGACAGGCCCCATGACTCTACAGTAGTGCAGTGCAAGTGGGTATTTAAAAAGAAATATGACAGTGTTGGTAAGTGCGTTACCGTGCAAGACTTGTGGCAAAGGTTTTTACAAAAGGCGGGCATAGACTACCATGAGACTTTTCCCCAGTGCTACGTTATACTACTTTAAGATTGTTGTTTTCACTGTCAGTAAAATTAGATTTAGATATCGTCATCTCGATGTAACTACAGCTTTTCTCAATGGTTACTTGAATGAATGTGTATATGGAAAAACCTATAAATTATAAAGATAGTAATAATATGAATAAAGTGTTAAAGCTTAAACGTGCCATTTATGGACTCAAACAATCATCGAGAGCTTGGTATCAAAGGGTAAACGATTATTTGATGACTTTAGGGTATACAAAGTCTAAATATGAACCCTGTTTATTTACAAAATTTGATGGAAATGTTAAAGTAATAATTGCTCTTTTCGTCGATGATTTTTTATTTTTCAACTGTAATACTGCAACTCCTATTAGTTCAGGATTTGAGTGTAAATTTAAAATAAAGATTTGGGTCAGATAAAGCAATGCTTAGGTTTAGAAGTAAACTTGTCTAAAGGTTTAATAACAGTTGATCAGGAACAATATGTAGAAACTTTGTTAAGAAAATATAATATGTCACATTGTAAGACTGCTGATACTCCTATGGAAATTAATTTAACTTTAGAAAACTCAGAATAAAAGTTGTAATAAAAATATTCCATATAGGCAACTGATAGGCAATTTAATGTACTTAGCTGTGCTAACCAGGCCAGATATTACTTATAGTGTTTGTTATCTTAGCCAGTTTAACAATTCATATGATGAAACCCATTGGAAACACTTAAAAGAATTTTAAGATATTTAAAAGGTACTAAAAGTCATGGTCTTGTATTTTCTAAAATAGAATCTTGTATTGAAGGGTTTGTTGATGCAGATTGGGGTTCAGATGTAAGTGATAGAAAATCTTTTCAGAGATTTTGTTTTAAATTATCAGGTTCTGTTATATCTTTTGAATGTCGGAAGCAAGAAGTGTTGCATTGTCCTCAACAGAGGCAGAATACATTGCCATGTCAGAAGCTAGTAAAGCCATTTACTTAAAGAATTTTTTGTTTGAAATTTTAGGCGATTCAGAAATTATTACTTTGTATAACGATAACAAAGTGCACAAAAGTTAATTTTGAATCCAGTGTATCATAGGAGGTCTAAACACATAGATATAAGATATCATTTTGTTAGGGAGGCAGTGGCAAACATGTTTATAAAAGTAGATTCTTGAAACAAACAATATGCCAGCTGATATTTTTACTAAGAGCTTGGGTTCTGTGAAGCATAAATATTTCACTAGAATGCTTGGTGTATGCCTGTTAATAATATGTAATGTATACATGATTTTGTTAAGCGGAGGTGTTAATATTGTAACAAAATAGTATAAAAGTATCTGTTACTACTAGCGCCATTTAGTTACTCTGTGGTCAATAAATCTGTCTATGAAACGAACCACTGTGTTTAACTTATTATGTAAGACTACTGTTGCGTTTCTCTAGTCAAAAAAAGTAACAGAATATCTAGCTACTTTTAAGTTCGTTTTCCAGAAATGTCATTTTGGTAATATAAAATAATTATACACATCTTATGTTTTAGGGGCTACAGGAATTGTATCAAACGTATCAGATAACATTAGGTGGATGTCCTACTCGTCTCTATGTATCAGGTCTATGAAAAATAAATTAAAAAGTCACATTTTAAGTTCAAGCTGAAACTTTTAAATGTTTTGAAATTGTTACAATAAATAATGACGTAATACATTCAAGCAATAGGTTAAATAAGAAAGGCCATATAACTCATCGTATTTTATGAAACGAGTTGAAATAACGACAAATACATCTGTGCAAAATATATACAGAATAAAACCAGTGATTACCTGAAAACCCTTTAAGGCGAACAAATCTTAATAAATTGTTTATTATTAATTTTTTTCGGGGCCTCATAAGAAAAATCGGTAGGTATGACTTGACCGACTTCCTAAAATAAGGTGGTGCCAATTCGGGCGTATGTTTATTTTTATATATGTTACTTCGTTGTTCGCTCCTAGCGTCCATTTTTTCTGATAAAAATAGGGTTCCCACTGGTCCCAGCATTTAAAAATAATTTTGTGTTTAGTAGTTTGATAGATATTTTAATGGTTAAAAATACGGCACCAAAAATCCAACCTCGCGATTAAATTACAAATGCTGCCAAACTTAAAAGATATACATAAAGTATGCTCTACGAATTGTTCTTCTTAAAGTGGTTCATAATAAACATGGGGGCATAATATCTATGTTTCATGAATACAATTCACGCATTACGCACATCAACAATTTAAAAACTAATTGCTTGTTTAAAGCTCATTTAGGTAAAAAGTGTAAGTTGACATAAAGTCAATAAATTGAAAAAATCTTCATTCTATTAGGTTAAAAATTTTATGCAAGATATTTTGATCAAATAAATATCTTATAAGATATGTAGCTTTGTAAAAGCTTACTTATTTAAAAGAGAACAAATTTGCATACGGCTACTGCATTTATGACGAATTACCTATAACATTGAAATTGTTGAACATCGTAAATACCTTGGAGGTGTTTATGACTTTGAAAGAGATTTTAATTGTTTGCTTACCACAAAACAGATTTTACCTGTTTTGCGTTCCGCATTGATTTATTAGATGAGGGTAAGTCCCTCGTAGAGAGGACCAAAATGTTTGTAGCGTTCCATTATATTTAATAGGCCGGAAAGATTGTCTATTTACAAAAAACATAAATAAATCCTTTAAATTTACAGTTGGCTCCTTTATGAATGGACATTTTTAAGTATTTTATGGATTAATAATGCATGTCTTTGATACTAATTTAACAATGTAAAATTTTTATAAAACGATTTTATCTAGCAATCAAATAATAAGCTAAGCTTTCTGAAAACTTAAATTTTTACAAAAGATAGGAGGTATATAATTAATTTTTTAAATATATGCCTCATTATATCGCTTTCATTATGAACTTGTTTAATTAATAAATTTTATCCTTCCTTTTCTTTCCAAAGGTGCTTGGCTCCCACGTTCCAAATGGTTCTTCAACTATGTTTTAAACAACTTTTAGTTCATTTCAGTCGATTTTTCGGTGGTCCACAGCATTTCCCTTTCTTAAAGTGATGGCGACATTCAAGCTGCTATGGGAACATACCAAAATAACAGTCTTGGTAATAGACTTCACTCACGTATCCTTTTCTTTCTCTCATTTAAAGGTTTCTGTTAAAGCTGGCTCATCTTATCTTCGGGTCGTCAACCGCCTGTTAATGCTAATGAAGTATTCTCAAATTAAAGCAATCTGGCTGGTTGCCATTCCTCAAGGCGTATTCTCTCCAGTCTTATTGGTTTTCTATTTGTTAATTTCATTACTCTGCTCTTGATTTCCTCCACCTTGACGCCGGTGATCTCCTGTACTTTGAAGACCCTCCTGTTTCCAAATTATTATTCATGAAGTGAATAATAATTTGGAATATAATAAAATTGGTTATAAAAAGTTTTGCCTTATCGTCCAATCCGAAACAAGAACCAAATGATTGTTGGGAACAATCGCAATTTTAATAAGTTAGATACAAAAACTCCCATCAATCAAGGGTTTGACGCCGGGCCATTCCTTTTTTTGACGGTGTAAGGACCTTGGACTGAAAAATTGATTCTACACTCCAATTGAAACATCAAATTGATTTTCCTCAGGAAGTCCCCTAAGTGTACTGAGATCTCTCTATCCTTAAAAAACTTGCTTCAATGACAACAAAAATTACGCCAAACAACCCCTTAATATTTCCCTTTGATCGACTACGTGTGCTCGGCCTGAATAAACATCTGTCCAATAAAAGTTTTTAAGGTAGATGTGCATTTGTTTATTTGACGTCGGTAACTGACTTCAAAATAAACATTCCATTGTATTCAATGTTCGTAAAAATGACCATTTGTCGTTCTATCGATCACCAAATTCGGTATCTGCCAATTCGACAACGTCGGATCATCGAGCACCTTCCCCTTTTCCCTTCCTTTTTTTTCCTCCTCTCCGACGTATTTTCGTCGTAATTAATATCTCAGTGATGCTAGTCTTAAATATTTTCCCGTCAACGAATAATGGCCTTCTTCTGTGTCCCGTACATCGTACCGACTTCATTCATAAATCTTTTCCAACTCATTTTATACTTCTTGGGAAGCGCTTTACGCTAAAAAGTGCGTTAATATTTATTCAAGCGTAATCAGCAAATAACAACACTTTGACATATTTATATGTATTTAATTTTATTTTTATTTATAAATATTTTGTGTTTATTCAAAATTTGTTATAAATTTTTATATTTTTACGTTTAAGTATGGATGTTATGTTTTTGGTTGTATTCATATTTAATATCTAACTTTGCACATAGATTAAGGTTTTGTCATTTATTTTAAATATATTTAATATATATTTTTTTTATATTTAAAAAAAAGGTTTAATTTAGTAAAAGTCCAATTTAGTATTTTTAAATTGCAAGAACCTTTAAATTTTTCATAACCCTCACCAATTAACCTAATTAGGGCCCCGCCTTTTGGATATTTGAATGTGCCAAAAAAATAAATGAATATTACTTTATTTTAAATATCCCGTAACCTTCAACAAGAAAACGTATATCTAAAAATAATTTATATATTTATAGTAACAAATTAAAAAAATTATTTTGTCATACTAAATATAATAACAAAAAGGTTATCTTTTAAGTCAATATAACACCTAATTCATTTTATCAAAACTATGTTCCTTAAAATAACTTCTCTTAACTAGATTTAGAAAACATGGTTTGGACCTGACAAATGGAAAATACGAAAAATATTTTCGCGTAACTGAATTTTCAAAAAACGCACATTTAACTAATCCATTTGGTACAGGCATTATCCGGTTGGAAAATTGGCTTTAAAATTATTAACAGCAAAGTAAACGGTAACTAAACAGAATTGAGATCTAAATTGGTAACTCATGGTACATAATGGCATTATACATGTAGCGTTTTATTGTTACCGAAATGTCGGTCTCTAGCAATCGACTAAATAATTCTAATTCGGTACGTAATTCGCGTAACTTTATTAATGGGTTCCATTTTTAAATTAATTCTCTTCGTTCATTCTGGTGCTAAAAAATGTTAAAAGCCAAAGGTAAAGTTACTAAAAATTAAAATATTTTTAGAAAAACCTTTGGATGCACAAGTATGTTTTCGCTTTTCTGATAAATTTTGACATTTGACAACCTTCAATGTAATACAACGCATTCAATTTCTTATCGTTTGTTTTGGTTTATGTGGCTTAATCTTTTTATTGATGCGGCTATAACCTTCATCACAAACATTTTAATCGATATTTTTAAAAAACAATTTGTTATAAAAAAATAACCCCCGAGAACCGCTGTTGAATTATAGTACAATAGACGATAAAAGCAAATATTAATGTTGCAACATAAATTTCCATCAATTCATTTATTCTTACGTATTCTTTATCTAGTTTTTAACGATTTACTAGGCCATAAAACTGTAAACCAACAGTTTTTTATTATTCTAGTTAATTATTAACAATGCACGGGAAACCTTCCGGTTCGTAATTTACTAATTTATTTTCCATTTAAAGGAAAGCTCGGTCAGGTCAACAAAGCGCTTTTTACAAACGCTGAAAATATAAATCTTATCTAAAAACAATGAAACTAAAACCACCAAACTGTTTTTGTACTCCTAATTATTATTTTATCAAATTTCGAAATATATTTCTTTTTGTTTTATTTTTTTTCAATTATTTGGGTTTTCGCCTAAAATATCTTTGTTTTAAAAATGTTTCTTTTATCAAATGAAGGAAGGTTACGTTCAGCTCACACATACTAAAATCCCTTTTTCATTATTTTTTATTTTTTGGGAAATCCTACCATGCCCAGCTACTTCGGACTGGACCGGCAAAAACCACCATTGTTCCCCAACGCCCTAATGGATGGGGTTACAGTAACGTTTCGGCAGTCTTTTATGACCCTACCAGCGCTGGTCACCAAACAGCTCCGTATCAGGCTTCCCTCTACTTTCAGGGCCTTCCCGGCCCCTCCACTGCATTTGCCCGCCCTGGGCGGGGGGATTGAAAACGTCATACAAAATACCAACAAAAACCGACGTTCCCCTCGTGACTCCTCTTTGGTGCAGAGGGTAAGGATAACAGCACGGTAACAATCTTCTGTCCCGGTAACGAATCCTCTTAAACCCAATCTGAGTTCTTCAACCAAACGGATACCCGGGCGTCCCCTCCGGCTTTACTCTTTGGCCGTCCATTCCTGTAAGCCTATCCGCGGTTTGGACCGGCTTTGGTTATTGAAGCTCCCGGCTAAAGCAAAACGAGAACCTATCGGAAAGGCCTTGCCATTTCTGTGGACAACTTTTAAATGTCCAATATATTCTACCGAATCTTTTGTTCAGTAGGCAAGAGAATCAAGTTTTTAAACTTTAATAACAAGGGACTTTTTTAAAAGGTTTCCTTGATAGCCTTATTTGCTATATATACAAAAGTAAGAGAGATTGATTAAACCACATTAAATCTTCTTGGCTGAGGACGATAGGGATGGCATACCTAAAATCAACAAATCCCTAAAACCACTAACAATTAATTATAATTTAATAAACTTATAGTACAATGATTTTCTTTGATTATAAGACGATCAAATCCTTAAATAAGAGTTGTCTATAAGTACGTTTAGCATCATGCATGATATAATTATCGCAATACACTTTAAGGTTATGATTACATATATAGAAATTCTTGATTAATTTTTTGAAATTCAGAACTTAATTTATTAATAATCTACACATGATAAGAAAGAACTTAGACATTCGTGTTTTGTCGAGCACATAATAGAAAACAAATATATTTAGCTCCCGCATGTAAAAGTTGCTTTGACCTGTGAAGTTTTTTAGTGAACAAAACAGAAGTTTTAAGGTCATAAATGTTCCAGATAAAAGCTTTGGAATATTTTCAGGAAACATCAAAGGAGGTGATGTTTTAACTTTACCTCTAAAAGCTTAAGGCTCTAAAAGTTCCGTTACAAAATTATCCACGTAATTTTTGGTATTAACGTAGCATTTATTAAAACTTTTTTGATTTGTAATAAGAATACTTTAGGACCTATTTGGTCCTACGTTGTTACTTAACAAATTATCAAAAGGTTATTTTTTATAAATCTATGTTTGAAAAAAAAAAAATCATTAATAATTACAAAAACAAAATATTTTGTTTTGTTTTTTTTTATCTTTTTATCTTCCAAGGATTAATGGTAAATAAACTTAATCTGGGAGATAAAAATTTGTGATGTTGTGTGATACTGCATTTTTTTTTATTTCCTTACGCAGGCGGACGAGCAATCAGGGCCACCTGATGGAAAATGGTTACCGACCCAAACATTGGCCAATGCTGGTATCCAACCACGCTGCCCTCCGGAGGACATGGGATGTTTTGCCTCGTTTGGGCGGTAAATACGCTGGTGGCCCTTCAAACCCGGAACCAAAGTGTTTTCACACTACTGCTTTGCGGTAGAAATAGCACCTGGTAGTACCCACCCAGACTATCTCCGAAACAGGGGACCTACCCACCAGTAAAATAATTTTTTAAAAGTCTTTGTTATGATACCAATGTTTATGCGTCCTTTTTTTATCTTAAGCCTGGTTGGGTTTTAAATCCTATATCGCTGCCGTAGTCAAAATTTACTGATATATTATAAAATTACAAATTTATTTATTTTATTAACAATGCCAAAAAAACCAACCTAGAACTAAATCTTATGTTTTGTATATGTATATAAATAAAATTTATAAAAGAAAGTTAAATAAATTATATATATATATAAATGGACTGCTGTTTCTTGGGTTCCTAAAATTCGAGGAAAGGCTGAAGCTTTGGCTTGTAATTAATGTAACAATAGCAATCCTTTCGTTAAATTATAATTAAAGAACGATTATTGTTACATGAAGGGCATAAAGTTAACAGAAAAAAAAAAGTAAAAATAATAATTAATTAGTCTCTTTAACAATAAAATTAAAAACTAAATTAATCAACTCAAGTCAAAATAATACTTCGGTTTCAAATCAAGGCCGTTCTGAAATTTTTTTTATACCATGACTTGCTTTCGGCTCTACCTTGGAATTACCTTCTGCCTGAAAATGGAATGCAATTGAAACGGTTGTTTTAGGCTGATATATTGCCAAATCTAAGCTTTTCTCTAAACTTCGGTACATTTGCTAAATTGTTAAATTAATTTGTTTTCTTATTATTTTATTTTTTAATTTTTAAGTCCATTTAATTCTTTCAAATTTAAATTTCAAAGGTTTGTATATTGGATTGATTTTTTTAATTAATCAACACATAAAGTTAATGCATTTAAAAAAATAATTTTATATTAATAAAATTGTCATACATTTTTGATTAAAGGAATACCTTTTTGTTAAAAATTCGGCTCGTAATAATCGTGTTTTGTTTTCAATAAATATTTTTATATAAATCTTTTTAAGGCTTCCGTTATCGATAAACTTACCTTAAGTCATGTATGAAGTTATACAACAAAAGTTGAAGAGCAAATATTTTAACGGAAAAAAATGTAAAATTTATTTTTAATACTTTTTATCACAAAAAACTCGTTTCATTAAAGTACTACACCTTATTCCGTCCTTATAGGCAAATTGTTTTTAAATTTAGAACGAAAATTTTTAAGTTTATTAAACTTTTGGGTTTTAAAAGATATGAACTATATATCAATAACACATACCGGGACACGTTAAAAGAAAGCCGATTAAGACATTCCTTAACTTTTATTATTATTTGTGATAGGTTTAAACATTAATTAGCATTCTCGGAAGCTGGCCGTTCAAATTTTTTTTTATACTCTCTTTAAGTGTTTTCTTTAATTCATTAATATTAAACGGTGAGGACATCATCCCGTATTTTGAAAATTGAAAATATATATATAAAATCAAAAGTTGTAACTGATGTCTGAACATTATAAAAATTAAAAGAGCATATTTCTTTTGAATAAAACCAACATATATACAATTGTGTTGAAAAAATAGTCTACAAGACTATTTTTTCCAACACAATGTTGAATTCTTAAATGTCTAAAAATTCCACAACATTACAGAACGTATATTTCATTGTTTTGTTTACTCATTAACATTTCCATTTTGTTTAAAAAATCATTCCGAATATCGGTTTTTCATTTCAAAAAACCCCTTGAATAACTTAATTGAGGGGAGACTTGTGTTTTTTCATACTTCACCATTCGTCTTTTGTTAACTATTTTTTACATCACATTAAGAAAACATTGTTCAATTGTTTAAAATAGTTTGAATAACCAACAAATTAGAATAAAAAATTGAAAGCCAAGTTGAATTAAAAAATGTGACAAAAGCCAAATCATCTTCAACAACATAAATTACTAAGGAGGTTTGGTTTTAACCGGGAAAAAAGATATTTAATTAACGAAGTACCAAATTTTAGAATCACTGTATCACCGGGTAAATTAAGTAAAAATAATCCGAAATCATGGAATATGTTCCTTAAAACCAGGCTGTGCCTGGCGTGGGGAAAGACTTACTAATGAAACGTTTCTGTTGAATAAATATATTTTTTCATTTTTATTCATGTTTTTCATTAAAAATAAAATAGCATCATAGTTAAAATAGATAGAATTACAATTCATTTTCAATTCTAAAAAACGAAACAATAAAAAGATAAATATTCTTGATGCAATTTTTACAGACTATAGTAAGGCATTTGATAAATAGACCATAAAATACTCCTACAGAAACTTTTTAATGCCGGTATCCATGGTGACTTGTTTAGATGGTTCACATCGTATATTGAGAATAGATCTCAAGCTGTAGTACTTAATGGTTACTATTCTGCATGGAACTACATACCCTCTGAGGTACCTCAAGGGTCCATATTAGGGACCCTTGCTATTTAATTTTATCAATGATATTAAACTTTGAAATTTCTACTGTATGCAGATGATATGAAAATCTACCAACAAATTTATAATATGCATGACTGTCACCTTCTACAACAAGATCTAGAAAGATTAGATGAATATTGCCGAATTAATAAGCTTGATCTTAACGTAACAAAATGTCACTCAATAACTTTTACCCGCAAAATTAATGTGATAGAATTCATTTATAGGCTCAAAGGTCAACAACTAGCAAAATTGAATGAGGTACGTGACTTAGGTATCATTCATGATTCAAAACTAACCTATGAGAAACACATTGATTATATCGCGAAAAAAGCTAATAAGTGCTTAGGATTCATTTTGAGATCTAGCTCCCCAATTTAACTGCATTAAATTAATAAAGATCCTCTATTGCTCTTATGTGCGTAGTATTCTCGAGTATTGTTCACAAATTTGGAATCCTCTATATGATGTTTATATTAATAGGCTAGAGTCTATACAACGTAGGTTTATAAAACATTTACAATACAAATGTAAAAAATCTGACCTCGATTATGTAACAGCATGTAGGAGACATCATCTGCTTCCATTATTCATAAGACGAAAAATATCTGATATTTGTCTAATTGTTAAAATAGCCCAAAGTAAAATTGATTCTCCTTATCTACTTTCCCATATAAATCTTAGGGTACCGATAAGGTCTGCCAGACAACAGACTTACTTGCATCTTCCTCGTTGCACAACAAACTACAGAAATAATTAATTTTTCATAAATTCTGCAAAATTCGTCAACGAACTGAATGATTCGCCCAAAATTGATTTGTTTAAATCACCTTCAGATACACTTAAGAACGTTTTGTCAAAGAACTGGTTTCATGTGGTCTCTTAGCTTAGTGTTAAGATAAATGATTTCTTTTTTTCCTTCTTTGTTTTATAATAAACCATTGTACGCTTCTTAAGCATTCAAGCTGCTGATAGTTTTATATGCGAAAACATTTAAATGGTGTAGAAAATATTGTCTAAATTAGTAAATACGAATTTATCACTGTATGTTTTCCGAAAAGAATAAAATAAAAATAAATAAAATAAAAATAAAGTAATTAAAACTTTTGGCGTTTTAAAAGATATAGACTGATATATCAAGAACACATACGAGTACATTAAAGAAAGCCGATTAAGACATTACGGTAACTTTGCCAGTATTATTTGTGATAGGTACACATTAATAGCATTCTCGAGGCTATACTCTCTTAAAGTGTTTATTCTTTAATTGCATTAATATTAAATAGTAAGACATCATGTTACGTATTATTTGTAAAATTAAAAAATATATATATATAATCAAGTTGTAACTGATGTCTAGAACGTATCTGATAAAAATGTACGTATAAAGAGCATATTTCTTTTGAATAAAACTGCAACATTTGTAGACCATTTTTCAACACAATTGTTTTGTTAATGTCTTAAATGTCTAAAAATTCCACAACATTACAGAAACGTGTATCCCATTGTTTTGTTGACTCGGTTAACATTTCCATTTGTTTAAAAAATCGATTCGAATATGGGTTTTTCATTTCACAAAAGCCCCCTTGAATGCAACATTAATTGAGGAGACTTGTGTTTTATTTTCATGCTTCATCATTCGTCTATTTGTTAACGTATTTTCACATCACATTGCAAGAAAACATTGTTCAATTTATTTTAAAATAGTTTGAATAATCAACAAATTAGAATAAGTAAATTGAAAGCTAAGTTGAATTAAAAATGTGACAAAGCCGATCATCTTCAACAACATAATTTACTAAGAGGTTTGGTTTTAATCGGGACAAAGATATTTAATTAACAAAGTACCAAAGTTTTAGAATCACTGTAAAACCAGGGTAACTAAAGTAAAAATAATCAGAAATCATGAAATATATATCATAAGACAGGCTGTGCCCAGTGTGGGGGATAGACTGTACTAATGTAAACGTTTCTATTGAATAACTATATTTTCATTTTTATTCATGTTTTTTCATTAAAAATAAATACCATCATAGCTAAATAGATAGATTTATAACGTTCATTTTCAGTACTAAAAAACGAAGGTAATAAAAGATAAATATTCTTCGTACCAGTAACTCTTGTATTTCCAGTAAAAAAGTAAGTATCAAATACTTATTTCATTCTTAAAAAACATATGATAAAATGCACTACATGTTTACATAAAATATTATTGCTTTTTACAATTTAAAAAAAGGGACAAAGCAATTGTTGATTCAATTGCTAGTTTATAATGCTAATAGGTTTACTGGGTTATTATATTCAAATGATTTGTTATAAAACTGATCAGATACAAAACTTGTTTATTTTAACATCTCTGGGCTTAAAGTCTTGTCGAGTAAAATAAGTAATTATTTAAATATAGTAGTTTGTATAAAACACTAAAGACATAAACTATTGTAATATTATATACTTATCAAGAAACATTTTAAATACAGTGCTACTGATCAAGAACAACTACAGTGATATTAAAGAAATATATTTTATACCATATACGTATAAAACTATCGAACTGTTAAACACACTTTATTTAATATTTTATTTTTAGTAAATATATATAAATGAAAGATAACAAAATGCATGCTCTTTATTCACATTGCTATAAATCAGACAGTCCACAAATACCATAAATGTTTATTTGTGTCAGTCAAAAGAAAATGATGTTCCCAAAAGGCTTTGAATAAAAAGGTTTAGGGCATTTTTCCTTATGTTATAAAGAAAATAGCACAAATAATGTTTTATGAAATACTTTAATATTATCTGGTAACTGGTCATTCTGGTAACTTCTAGTGTGCGACATAAATTTTGTTTCGTGGTGTTCCTTTTATGCTTTTTATGCAGATTCTTTAATAAACTTATTAATTTAGTAAATCGGAGTTGAAACGGTAAGTTCTTCTTTTAGTATCGATAAAATGATAAATTTTCTTCACCTGTTATAAATTTAATTTCTATGTCTTTTAAATTTAATCACAATTGCATTTTGACCGTTGGAAAAATACAGAATTTCTCAATTCATAGCTATATTAGGAGATAACTGAGTAAAAGATTCAGAGAAGGTAATATTTTGGCAAAGGTATCTATTGCACCTCTCCACAAAAGTGAGTTTCTTACGCCAATTCATCTCAGATCAGGGGCTTCTATTTCCTAACTAGTGAAACTTTTTGACTATCATTAAAAAGTTTAATAGTTCTATATTGAATAAAGATATTTGTGCCTAAGACATATAATACCTACAGTCAATTCCGGATTAGAAAATACAAAGCTATTTTCTCTAAAAGATCCCAAGACTGGGTGTCCATAAAAATATATCGCATGACAAATATTATTTAGTGAAGGTAAGACAAATTTAACAATATGCGTCCAGTATATGATTGTTGGATTATTAGAATATAGTAGAGCAAGCTATGTCCAAGAAACTAAGTAAAAAATCCTACGTTTCTTACCTTGATCCACATTTTGGTATGTGTCGCAAATCCAATCATTAATATAGCTAGAATGTCCAAACCAGAATCATTTTGAAGTTTGCATATTTCCTTTTCAAACAGGATTTCTTTAACATTTACAAAACAGATTTGTAACTACAGTAAAAAAGATATTGAATTTTCTGCTTAGTTATCTTTTTTGAGATTCATGAATTTTATAAAGCTTTATTTAGTACAAATGAAAAAAAACATGTTGAACATAAACTACATTTAGTTAAATTTCGTTACTTTTATAAATATGCGTGGCCGTGAACAAATTCAGGAAAGAAAGACATCTTCTTTTCTGACCCTTGCGTTAATTAGATTAGACGGATCCCATGCATTTTTTACGAACTTGATTATAAGAATGTATTTTTAAAGTTCTGCTCAGTACGAGGGCTGTTTTATAAGTCCTTTGATAAGGAAAAGTAAATCTTTTATATTATTAACATTTATTTTTTAACATAGAATACTTCAAGGGTGAAACACTTATTTGGATGATTTAAAATCTTTTTATAGCTAGCTTTCTATACAGCTAATGTTGTAGCTATTTAAAGATATGAAAAATAATACTCCGTTATGTTGTAAATCTGTTAAAAGTCGTAAATATACTAATGTATTGTTGTGTATTATAATGTTTCTATTCATTTATACAAGATTTTATAGCAACTAATAATATAAATTAATCTTACCTTACTTTATAAGAAATTTATAGTGTCAAAAGATCATATAAAATAAAAAAACACCGATTTAATACATTAATACTTTATTGTGAGCACAACAGTTAGTTATAATTATACTAGCGAGCGTTTTAATTAAATTTTGATAGTTATTTCAAAATCGGTAGTATTTTTTTGTTCATATTTACTTATATAAATATTTGAGTTTATAAGTCATAGAAATTAAAAAGAAATTTTTTAAAGATATTTATCAAACTAAAAAAACGTAATTAACTTTTTTTTATTTTCTAATTGTTTATGGGTATCTGAGTGATAGGAAATAAAAAAAAGGAAGGATTACCTATAAAACGTGTCCCATTCGCCACAGCTTTCAAAAGTTTATTAAGTACACAAGCTTCTAAATTTACTTATTCGACCATCCGTAACTTACTTTCGTATCTGAAGTTTAGTAATCGGATAATGGAGTTCGCGTACAAGCTTTTCTTAATCTATTTAAATTAATGACTTGTCTACCTTTCCGCAGGAATGCATACAGGGATTTTTGCTTCAGTGACATACTGGGCTACAGAAATACTTCGGCAAATAAGACTACGGTCACTAGTTTTCCTTGACGGTTATTATAAAACCCATTACGTCAGATATACATTCACGGCTGTGTTAGAGGTCGGAAAACAATTTCTGTCACTCTTGGGTTTCTCGCAAAATATAGACACTGTTTATAACACCAACCAAGTTTATTGATGTCCTAGGGATGTTACATGACAGCAAACTCAACACACAGCCTCTGCTCCCCGACATGTTACAAATAATTCATCAGCTGCTGCGCGCACCTCACGCGACCTACAGTTGGAACCTAAAATAGCAACGAACTCTGTAAAACTTGTAAACTCGAACGCTTACTTTTGACCGACTTGCAAGGGTGTATCCGCCGCCTAGCTAAATTTACAGGCTGCTAGACCATGATTACCTCTGCTTCAGGTCAGTACTTTTTGAAGACCGCATTTGATGTTCTGTCTTCGTACTTGAGGCGTTGAACTCAGAGTATTGACTCTCTAAAACAGCGCATTAGTTTAGGGTAAATAATTTACAACTAAGCTACAAAAAGACAAAATTTATTAAATTTATGACACTTCAAGTGTTTAAGACGGAGAAGCGCTAGACTTTTTTAATTGTACTGTATTTCTAAGCATAACAATAAACGATAAATTGAAGTAGAGCCCCAATGTAGATAGACTGGCGAATAAACTTAGCTTCGTGGATATGCTGTAAAGAAAATTAGACAAATAACTGACGTAGAGACAGCCTGTATGGTATAATTCTATTGTTTCCCCGGTATAATATCTAATTTAATACAAATGCATATTATACATGTTATGTAAATATCAGAAACAAACTAACTCTTCCAGCTAGTTGCTGGAAAGTTAGTTTGCGTTAGACTGCAATGAATAACTAAATCTCTGTTAATTCAATAATATGATATTTGTAAACTTCAAATTATTTGTGGATTGTATTATTTTTATTGTCAAAGATGAAAGAAAAATTGTTGCGCTGAGTTTCGTTTGACGGTTATTAATAGGTCACAGACGTCCCATTTCCAACCGGTTTTACCATTCATAACAATTTATCAATAAATGCTTAAAAAAATAACAAATCTTAAAATTAACGAACTCATGCATGTTATTATCCATTCAGTTATACCTAATTTATAATTTTAACGCAGAGAAACAAAGAAAAAAAACTATACATAGTATTTCAAAGGATAAACAGAGAAAAAGTAATTATGTGAAGGTAAACCTTATAAAAATTATCAATATGAATAAATTATAATAGTGTTATAAATTTTTTGGTATTTACGCGCGAAACGATACATTGAAGTTGTAGGAACATACAGTTGGTATCTATATTTACAGTGGTACAACTTGAAATTGATCATATATTTTGTTAATATTTTACTTTTTGCTTTTTATTTATTTTGACCTAATAACCAGGCTGTGTAGTCAAGTAATGTAGAAATATAAATACTCTTCACCTTATGTATTTCATATTGATTTTATAAATTTTGTAATTTAATTAGTATGAAAACCCCAATGTGTAATACAACATAAAACGAACATCCAAGTTGGAAACAAACTTTTTTAATTTCGTACATGTTTAAAACACAACAATACTGCTGGAAACAATATAATTTAAAAGAATAACCATTTAAACGATGTAAGCTTCATGTTTTATAACTTAGTAACAATGCTGCTATGTGTTTGCTTTATTAAACGGAATGCAATATTAAAATCAAATATGTTACAGTTACTTACTAGAAAAATACGAAATTCCAGAAAACAATACAACTTTGGGTTAGATAATTGAATGTCGCTTTGTAAATAAAAATTACGTAAAAAAAAAATTCTTTTTTCTTGCCATTTTCATAAGTTATTAAAGGGCTGGCTTCTCACCTTGAAATAACACAATAAATGTAACGGGTGTTCAAAAATTAAGGAAGAACACAGTTTTTAGATTTGTTCAATTATAATAGAGTAGAGCCTTTTTGGAATAAAAATTATCCTCGTTTGATGAAATTTTTATGACCATTTTGCATAAATCTGGCCAAGTTCCTTAGATGCATCGTGGTATCCCTACTATTTAATTACTTATCTTATGATTGAAATAAGGAAGAAGACGATCTGGAAAGAACTAAAACAGTAATTTAAGTATTTTGTGAACTTTTGGCATTGTAATCTTATTGAAACCATATATTGGCCACATCAACCTACTACTTGTCTCGTAACTACCTGTTGCAACGGCTTGTTACAACCAAATGGGACACCCCATACGCCACAAATATTGCGCACGTCTGGCCTGGTGCTTGTATTCCTTGCAGGCGAATACTCATTTCCCGTATGGGTTCGCTTGGCCCACGTAAAGAAAGTGGATATAGCCTTAAACGGAACCTGACGGATTATGACTTACTGCTTGAAGTCGACCCCGGTAAAATTGCTGTATTGACTGGCTGTGCGCTGTGCATATGCGGAGAGGGCTTTATAGAAATACTAAATACGCTGGCCATGGCGCCCTTCAAAGCAGAACATGGTAATGTTTCCACCCTACTGCTTTGCGGCAGAAGCCACGGTGGTGGTATCACTCTAGATGGTGCCTGTGAAAAGGGGACCTTTCACCTCAAAAATATTCTATAAATTCCTTAAAACATGTCAGAGATTTAGAGAATTTAAAATAACGATAAAGAAATCAAAAGGTTATTAGCTTTAATATTTTAGCAAATGGTGGCATAACCTTACAGGGTAAATTTATATAATGGTTTCCGAAAGAATACATCCTAAGTAGATTTAAAAAAATAATCTACAGTCTGACTTCTGTTATTACGGTCACAATTCACAGCATAATACCGATGGAATTTTCTATCCGCCAACCCTTCTGGTTGTAATAAGTTTAAAAGATATAAGCTAGCAACAGAATAACAAAGAAAAGGAACATAATAAAAATAAATATTGGATTCTTTATATTATATCTAAAATCCTAAATGAAGGTCATCGGTATACAAATGATAAGCATATTGAAGATCGTGAGTGATAAAATTAAAAAGAATATAAAATATCAGAAACAGACATTAGCCAGTCAAATCTAGCCAACTTGAAGAGAAGTCGTCAGAAAACTCTGGCTGCCGGTGGGTGCCCGCAAAGATATGATATAAACTATTGAAGTACTACATCAAGAGCATTGGAATAAGAGAGGATGGCTTACAAGATATCATGAGTGACGGCATTTAAGGCATTGTAACAACCAGTTATTATTATTACAGTCATTGTTATGTGTGATGTCATTGTTATAGAATAAGCAAAATCAAAATTGTAATGAACATATGGAATTGTTGCCTAACACAAACTGAGAAACTTTTTTGAGAATACATGACGCAACTACTTTTGAAATGAAAGGCACGCAGTGGATAGTAAAAGAAACTGGAAGGATTACATCTCTTAGAGAGATGATGTGCGGTAGCATTATGCCGTAAAAAAGCAGAAGTGTCAGTATCAAGGGAAATATTTTCAGGGTGAGTTAACGTTGCAAGTAGTAAATCAAGGATAGGAGTTATCTTGCGCTGGCTTACTTATTAATATTTTTAAAGGCTTGCGAAGGGACTGAAGATAATTAAAAAAAAATTAATGCTAGAACACATTTTTAATAATGGAATGCACCCTAAACTCACTTACTCTTAAATAATAAAACAAACCCTTTTATTTGACACTCTTAAGAAAAATATTTTCTTTTTCAAAATATGCAAATTAAATCACAATTAGTACTACGAACTTAACAGTATGATACATTTTATAAATTTTAAAACCAAAAAGTTTTGCGACCAACAATACTCCAATTATTATTACGACAAAAACGTAAGATTATCAAAAAACCAATAGTTTATAGATAATATTGCCACAAGAGAGAGAGCACTCAACTATATTTTCTCAGACCTAAATTATTTTCTCTAAAGGATACCGGAACTTTATTCTGATTACGCGAAATTGAATATGATACCATCTCAAATAGAAAACGAACAAAGTATATTGCATATGTCATCCCATTGAACATGAATCAGATTACATTTCTTTTGAATTATTATCTGCTTCACTGGTCGCGATGTAATATTTCTTATACGCTTCGTTATTTCATCTGCATTGAAAATTGTTTTCGCAAGAAGGGCGCAGGTAATAATGAATGTATTTAGGTGTTTCTCGGCAACCTCGCTAGGCTGCAATAATTTGAATAATTTGAATAATTATTCAAATTGTATTTAATTGGTAACAAAAATAATAAGCTTTGTTTTTAATTAATATGTTTGAGAGTCTCTTGGACTCGTTATCACATTTTACATAAACTGGGATCTGGAGGCTAATTTTAATAAAGAAATAACCGCGAGAAAAATTAGGGTTTTTAATATAGTAAATATTAATTAACTAAATGCTTCAGTAATTGTAAATTAAATTGTACTCTTTTTACAACTTTTAAATACATAATGTATAATGTAAGGGTATGTACATTTATATGTTAAATTAAATAAAGCAATGCATAGAGACCTTCTATCGTTGATTTGTAACAAAAATGCCAAACGCAAGAAACAAAAAGGGCACCGTTGTAACGTACGCAAGAAAGCGGATTATCATTTTTTTATTTTTTACACTTTTTATCCGACATTATTGTACAAGAACAGTCTAATGGCATTGCCTACCATTCTTGTCTTTGATAATTTAGAAAACACAGTTGGTTTATTTTATTTTATTTGTTTAAACTTTCTGCACAGTTAAAAATATGCAAAGGAGACTTTAATGCCAAAAGCATTTTCTCCAACTAACTTGAGAGTAGTTAAAAAATTTGAAATTATTTAATTGTAAACGATGACATAAAATAAAATACATACATTATTAAACATATCCCTTTATAAACTGAAAAGTTATATATCAATATACAAAAATATTATAAGTTAATAAATTATAACAATAAATACATATATAGTTTACGTATAAAAATACATATATACAGGGTGAAAGGTAATAGGAGGAATAGATTTGGAGGAACTAAAGTTTAGCTTGTTTCCCATCTATATAACAATAGAATACCCCGCTCAAAATTATTTCTTACCTGTTTTTACACAAATTATATAGTACTAATTATTGTTTCATCATTTCCTTCTTAATATACATAAATCACGTTTCACGTTGTTTGTCCGCGATGATTTTAAAATATGGTTGCAATGTGCAGTTTAATCCAAATTGAAAGACCTTTTATCTTTCAAGTTGTGTGCTTAAAATTGATAAGTTTTGGTCATTTAATTTTATAATAATTATTATTTCGGTGTTATGAAGTTGAATTTTTGTTTTTAACAACGTCATAACACCGTTAATTTATACCAGGCCGTTAAATAAAAAAAAAGTAATAAATAAAATAGCTTCCTAACATTCGTGAAAAATTGTAAACTGTAACTCTTTTGTATGGGTTTTTGCACGATAACAACAGAAGGAACATTTTAATTAATCGACTTTAAATACCAATCCAATCGATTTTTATACCAGTGTTACTTTTTCATTGTATTTAGGTGTAACGGTAGAATCATCGAGGTCACTGTTTTTTTTACAAATGACATTTATCTAACAAAAAATGGTGGTCCTCATGACTGATATTCTCTTTCCGTTTTTCTTAACCTCTTAAATTGTTTTTTACAATGTAAAATAAATAATCCTAGCGGCAGCAACGCGTGACCGGTCTGCTATTTGTTTTATAAAATTCAATTTATAATCATTACTGAAGCTTTTAAGTTAGGTTCTTTGGAAGTCGTGACAGTAAAAATAAGGCGTCATACTTACATTTGAATTTGATCTTAAATTAAAATTTTATTTACAAAGAATGCGCATAAAGCTCATTGATATGTGCCTGACTTTAATAGCTACCTAAGAATAAAGTAATAAATTTTTTGACGTCTAATCCTAGAAGAAGTCAAGAAGAGATAAATGTTTTAATTTCTTTAGTCACATGTTTCATGCTAAGATAAGATGAGTAATAGCAGAAAATAAAGTAATAAATACCCGTTTATTACAATATCGTAAAGAAACAAATAATTTACTCAGGCAGTATTTAACATAACGTTGTCGTTTAAAATTTTATTAGCTTAAAGTGATGCCACGACAATGTACATTTTTATTTTAATATGGTTCCATACTTCTACTATAAATAAACAATGTATTGTGAAAATTTTTATGTGATACTTAGATCTGCAGCGTTGGCAAAGAATAATGGCCATCTTTTCGACGCGTATAAGAACTTCGAGTAACGGTAATTAGTGTCAAATACTATAAGAAACGACTTTTTGTGCCCCATTAAATGGCTTATAGAGCTCAACTAAATATAAACAATGTTATAAATACATTAATGTATTTTTCTTTCATAAAACAATAAGGATTTGGCATTAAGGGTATTTCTCAACCATTTGACTAAGATGGAAATAAAATAAACGTATAAAAACCTGACATTAGTCGTAATATTAATTTACTCAGATAACAACAATACCTTAATATTAATATTATATAGTACGTTACAACTTTTATCTCTTAGAAAGATATTAAAAACATAAACTTTCGAATTTTCGTATAATTATATGTGTCGTAGAAGTCCAATTATTAATATATTAATTTTATTATCATTTTCATACTGCTTTTGTTGTATTTTCTTAACCACCGAAAGTTGAAATAGAAAACTTAGCACTGGGGTGTAATAAACTGATATATAATCGTGCCAAGATTTATGTAAACAGTTTTATTATTATTTCAATCATTATTAAAAGCTTGAAAAAAAGTTGGTATATACTAATGTAATAAGGAATCATAAGTTTAATAGAATAAGCATTTTAGCAAAGAATTTATATTTAATTTAGTACCAATTTGATATTAACTAAAAACCTTATCCTTATTTTAAAAAGCCGAATAAACAAATAACCTGAAAGTTAAAAGATCATTACATTTTATAATAACATTAATAATATCCTCCTAGTCGAGTCCGACTACGGCGAACGATCTATATTGAACAGATTATAGAGATCAGTCAACTATTCACGAGATATTACAGTGCACAAGTGTACGTGAAAACATATATCAAACATCAACTACCTCTTCCTTCACATTCATCATATTAGGACGGATTGCCGATACAACCAGAGAGAGATCAGGGGCAGGATGAACGTTCCGACGCATGGATCATCTTTTCTACAGACAATCGGATGATAAGCCCGCATTGCCCTTACCAACTGAAAACAAATTAAAAAGTTGTTCAATCCCTGCTGAATTTGAGCCTACGACCTCTAATTTCTACAGCACACACCCATACCACTAGGCTACTGAGGCAGCTTTAATAATAACATTCCGTTAATATTATATCCTAAACGACAGCGACTTGTAGTTACATAATCAATGACGAAAATATGACATAAATAAGCTTTAAATTTATAAAATTGCATTGTGTATTTGTTATAATTAAACTATTAAAAACATATGTACGTTAGGCACCTACTGAAAACCACAAACTATTTACTAAGTTATTAGTAAGTATTCTAAAGTATTGTTTTATTTAATGAAGTTAGGAGACTCTTTAGATTAGAATTTTGATTTTAAGCTTAATGTTACGCCTTGCCTAAAGAAATTACATTACAAAATTTTGTTATAAAACTGAACCGTCCGTCTAGATATGACCGACTTCTAACAGCGTATAACTATTTTACGCAATATAAGCAGGTAACAACGTGCTCTCCGTACGAAATTGCGTTGTACTTTCTACCACCGCATTTTATATCTCTGATAAAGAAAAATTTTACCTATTTTAAAAATAATTTTGATTTCTTTTCGATATCTGTGACATTCCTTATACATAAGTGCAATGTTACGATTGCAAACCTTATAAAAAAAAGTTCATGTCATAGCTAAGCTTTCCCAAAATTCTGAATCGAAAATGAATTGCACTTATATTACAACCATTTTTATTTAGTTCTTCTAACATTGTATCTTATTTATTTAAGTATATTCGTAGAAACGTTAGGTCAAACATTGTTATTGTTATTTTAATTTTAAACCATGACTTAGTTTACATGTAAAAACGTAATGCCTGAATAAAACCATTTATTAAAGTATTTAAATTTTATCACTGTCTTATTTTTTTTTGTTGGAATTCCTGATAAAAAGGCAAAAAACTATTGACATTTATGCTGCTAATCGATACACTATATTTTCGTTATGATCCAAAAATAAAAAGGCAAGGAATGTTACAAAAAGAACTAATTTGTTGGTATTGATGGAATAAAACCTTTAATTATGTCAAAACCAACTATTACTACTAAACAAAATACAAAAAATGGTATTATATTTCATAGTATTATATTTAAAACGGGGTAGACTCCCCCGTGACCACGGCCGCTTGAGAGTGGGAATTTAAAAATGTACAAATAAATGCGATAAAATCCGTAAAAAGTTCTTTTATTTAATAATGTGTAGTATTCACGAAACAGAAGAATTAACTATTATATTTAATGTTTTTTATCAATATTTAAAAGCACTTATATTACCAGTTTGAATTATTGTCATAGCCTAAAAATATATTTCAATTATATGGATATATGGAGTATTTCCTTGTTATTTTTAGTTTCGAAACCTTTTGTTATGTAGCCATGATCATTAATAAGTTAACAAAGCCTTTTGTTTTATGTAAATACACTATATATTGCAAAGTCATTCGACCCTTGCTTATTATGCGAATCAACATTACCCTGATCTCGCTTTATGTTTTAGACACAAGAAAAGGTTTGTTACATTTGAACAGAACTGAGACGGTGAAATATAAGTTATCATATCAGTGCATACTGACAAACTTTACGAATGAATTTAATATTCTGCTAAGATGAATTTATTGTTCTGCAGCGCAAAATCATAAGCCGAGTTAAGCTAAAAGGCTGCATTAAAGCCAGTTATTTGTTTTAAATCTGAGCATACCAGCTTAATTGAAATCCATTGATTTATCAAAGAATTTACTATTATTTATTTTTTAATTCATTTTCCTCACGTAGGGAAATTCAATTAATAATAAAAAACTAATTCAGAAAATTTACAACAAATAATATATGAAATTTCAAGTTATTGCAAGCATTACATATTAAAGCAATCAATAAAATATGTATAAAATCAATGGCAATTTTGATTTTTAACTTTGTTAACCTGGAGAACAGACCTCTGGCTTATAAAGTGTCAGCATCACTATGCCACGGTAATATCATTATTTACAATACGCTTGTAGTATTTGGTTTCAATTTACGTTATTCAATAAAATAGAGTGAATAAAATGTGAAATCTCGTTCTTTCTTACTAATTTACGGTCCAAACAAACTTGTATTCTTTTTCTCATTAGTTTGATACTAATTCAATCATAACTTTCTTTGCCTGTTTGCAGCGATATTTGAGTGTTTTTAAACAAATTCTAAACCACCTTCAGAAACGTCAATTAAAGCTCGAAATAATCAATCTTAACGTACATTTTCATCATCACTATTACCCTAAATACATATTCTTATACTATTTATAGCTGTGAATTAAATTTAAGAACAAGATTTACTCACCATGGCCGAACACACATTATGTTTCATCAGAAGAGTACACCATGGTACACCTGGAGCGAAACTTTTCCAGCAAAATGGAGAGCACTATGACTATGGACACAAGCAAAAGCGTGCTCGTCTACCGTTTACCTTTTCTGTACACATTTGTACAATGTTTCCCGTGCACGAAGGGTGAACATTTTCCCTGCACTGCTTAATTTTGAAATCGGTCATATTTTTTTTTTTGGTTTACTATTAATGAATGAGCTATAAATCTAGAGTAGCAAACTGTTTCAAAAGATGATATTTCGCTTATTATCAAATCTCAATAAATATTAATAGAGTACTTCTCTAAGGCGCGGGCAAAAGCAAATTGATTTTTTTTTTAATTTAATAATTTAATTATAAGATATTAATATAAAATTCTGGAGTTTCTAGTTCTCTAGAAGCTCAGAAAAAATATACTTCCTGGCGTTATTTGCAAAAAATCCTATTTAATCAGTGTCGTCGTGTCGTATCTATACTTTTTTTTTCGTGGGCAGGTGTCTAAAAAAGTTTACACGTTTTCTAAAATCTAAATCAGAAGGGCTCAGCAATATCTGTTAAATAGTTCCTGACTCGGGTAAGACACAGTTTTTGTTAAAGCCCGCCTGCATTTTAGGATGCGATCTGTGTGGACACAGTATGGTGTTATATGTGTCAAAACTTCTACTAGTATCCACAAAATCACCACTGCTGAGGAGCTCGACGTGCTTACTGCGAAGTGGCCACAGATCTCAACGAAGCCCCCCTCAAAATCATAAAATTGCTGCAGTTTACAGGATTTTTTCTTTTTTTTTAACTTCAACAGCATTTTCTCTTATGTTTATAAATATATAAATATATTATTTGTTTGTCTTCCAATCGGCTCCATTATTGCTAAAGTTTATTTCATAAACATTTAGGATAGTCGATAACTTACCATACAATTTTATTTGTCTAGTGTCCATAAACTTCTTATTTCTTACTTATATTTGTCCTTTTTCTAAATTCTTATATCTGTTTTAATAAAACCTCTTTTTTTTTGTATTTACACATAGTTATTATCGCCTATCAGCTGCAAAAACTACTTATATTTTGTGTTAACAAATCTGTCAATTGATCATGTCATACTCGAATTAACATTTGATGTTTGTCATAATTCTGTTTTGTTAATAGTGCGTACCGTTTTAATTTTTTATCTTAAATTTTTTTTGCCCTATATATAGTAAAACGAGATTTGTTCTAGTAATTGCGTTTTAGACCATTATTTCTATTTATTTTTTGTATTGTTTTTGTATTGTGAAGCTGGCAGGTGATGCAGAAATTATTGCTGATCGACAATGCACAACGCATTGTTGTTTATATCTATTGTTGTTTATGTTTATATTATTTTTTGTACGTTAATATTTTTTCATTTTGTTAGTAAAAGTCGTTATAGTCAGAGCATGACGAGAGCATTATTATTGTCAAAGCTAACAAAGCCGGCTTAGATTAATGGAACCACAAAAAAACAAAAAATGCAAGTCGCTTTCCCCTCGAACGCTAAAACAATTAATTTTAAGGTCCTATCGGTGACTCTGAAACACTTTTTTGCTTTAGTCCACTTTTTAATCTAAGTTTTAATTGAACTTAATTGTTAATTTCAACGTTCTTTTGTCATTAAAAGACTTTTGCAACAAGCGACAATTAATCACTTGCTTGTGTAAAAAAGTAACATTATCGATTTACGATACTAAAACATAATAATTTCTTTTATCAAAAATTATGTGCACATAAATCATTAATATTATTTATGTATATTTATATTATATGACTACCTACTTGGATTAACGGTTAGTGACTGCTGCGTCAGTGAATGTGGGTTCGATTCCCAACACGTAAAATATTTTGTGATGAGCATAGTATTTCCTCGAGTCTGGGTGTCTGTATCTATATAATATATGTTAAATACTCGTATAATGTTTATTATAAAATGTAACTTAATGCACTTGCCAGCCAAGGAGTAGAATTTGCTAAGATTGGGATTAATAACTCAGTTTTTTGTAAACTGACAAAATAAATAAAGCCCCTGTGCCAATTTCTTCCGTAATGCAGTATAAGAATTATTTAATATGATCCGTTTTAAAGTGCATCGTAGTTAGTGTAATCATTGGGTTACTTGGGAGACGTAAGGATAACAATTTTAGTGCAGCGAGTAGATAATGGGCAGAACGTATATGATTAAAACTTGATTTGTGTTTTCTTCCTTTATGTTAGGGTATTCTAACAGAATAATAAAAAGAAGAATGCGTTTTTGTTGTCTCCTCCACTTTAAAATCGTCACATTATATTGATTTTGATGAATTACGTTTTATTTTGCAGAACATTAGTACCTAAGCAGGTCCATTACGTTAAAAAAGGTTTATTAGATATTGCGTCACGATCATAATGTTGTGATGTGAGTAATATTTGACGCTTGGTCTTGGTTGTGAGGAAACTACTAAAGGCTTAATATAATTTTTGTTTTCTTACGGATTTTTATAAATATTAATGAGATAGAAACCACACGAAGAATTTTTTAACCTAATATAATTGCCATACAAATTTTTTTTTTTTTTCAAATGTGTTCAAATGTGTGAATAATTTTTGAAAATATTATTTATAATCTTATCACTTTACACTTTAAAAAATATTTAACTGGATGTGAGATTTATCAATAGATAATTGTCGATTTATATGTTTTCGTGGTCAAATGATCATTAACAAGATAATTTGACAGTTAATACAACAATATTATACTAAGATTGCTTATACTATGACTGTACAATTTACTATTTTTATCTACATAACAAACAAGAAAAATAAAATTCAACTATAACTAAGAGCACAAAGTATCTGCAGATTAGTAAATCTATTGCATGCTGCTAAATGTAAATTGTTCTGTGAATGCTCTCATTAGCAACATGCAAATACAGAGGTAGAACAATTGCTGCGCTTGCTAATTTTCTTTGATCATCACAAAATAATTTTCATGCAACTTTTTGTGGCAATGATTGTGCAGCTATGGAAAACATTTACTAAAATTATGTAATTGATCATAAAGTACGGATTTATTAAAATCTTTGAATTTGCATTATATTAATAAATAATCAAGGCAGCGTTAAAAAACTTCATCATCATGTCAAAAAAGATCAAACTCCAAATAAAATAAGTAAATTGCTACAAAATAATTATACGTATCTTTGTATACACTGCCACCGGTAAGCAAATTTTGAGCTTACAAACATTGCAAAAAGCCTTCTGGAGAACTGGTTAAACGAAGTCGTTGTTTCATCCAAGTTTCTTTAAAATGCTAAAACTGTGTCTATGGCAGTTTTAAATTAAACTGTGCTGAATGCGTTCACGTTTAAGCATGTTTATATATGGTATTACTTGTAACACCAGTTATCCGCATTGTTTTCCTTATTTTATATTTTAATATATTAGAAAAGAAGCGATAATATTATCCTTATTCATTTCAATAATGCCATTAATGATCTTTTTCTTCTTTCTGAAAAAGTAAATTTTATAGGCAATTTTAGGTTAAAATACATTATTTAAATTTTTAGATTGCGTCTTATATTTCGCCTTAATTCGATAAATAATGTTACCTATCATTTCGATGTTGTTCTAACACAGCAGAAAATAATTAAATGTACACGACTTTCTTTTGTTAATTTATATATGTAACCCAGTATTGTATTTTATATCTCTTCACTTCAGTACAAGTATTCTAATTTTAGACCGACTTCCTAAAAAGGGATACTCAATTGGAGCGTTGTATTTTTGGAGCCTTTTATTATACAGGGTGAAAGGTAGTGTAATATATTTGGAGGGTAAGTATCTTAATCTCTTCTCCATCTATATTATAGATATGAAATCTATAATATAGATGGAGAGAGTTATGGTCCATCCAAAATCAATGGTTCTAGAGTTATTAATCTTTTAATATTTAAAAAACCCAGTTAGCTAAGAAAACACATAAGAATCCATGAATTTATAGAAATTTACTACTCATAGTAAACGAACCTTGCTTTTTAAATTCTTAGGCATCCTGGACTTCGGGGTAGTTCGTTACAAAAAGAATAGATTGTATAACAAAAATCTTTTGAAGAAAGCCAGTACAGTAGGGACATTAGATAAAACAGGCAATAGATGGATCGGAGATTCTTATAGCTATAATTTAATATTTCTAAGAAATTGTAAATTCGAAGACAAATATGTCAGTGAGGATAAACAGTTAAGAATAGACTGGTTGCAGCCCTAAATGATCATCGTTAGGGAATATTTAGCTGAGATATTTACAGAGATCCAAACCCTTTTTATATTATTACCTTCTAAGAATCTGATTGATTATCGGAATATGATATGAATAGATATATAGAATAATATGTAGTCGTACACTGGCACGTATATATAAACTTTTGGCTTGTCCGTCGTTGTATCTTATATGTTATTCAAATGAATGTTTTCTCGCTGAATTGCAAAAAATATTGTGGGTATATAATTTTTGGGGATAGGCCGTTTTGGCGTTCATGGCGACCGATATAGGCTGCTAACGATGATGATGGTATAATTTACTCCACAAGTATTTTTTGTATTTATTTTACGCTGTGGTTTAAATGACTAGTAGGACATGTTGTTAAGAAGAAATATAGTTTTTATTTAGAAATACCGAATTATAGAACATGATCGCGTTTACCATATTTAAAATCTCCAACTGCCTCCGTAGCCTAGTAGTATAGGCGTGTGTTTTCAAAACCGGAGGTCGCGGGTCGAATCCTGGGGGCTCAACAAATTTTAATAGTTGTTTCCTAGTTGGTTAGGGCAATTGGGCCGATCACCCAATTGTCTGTAAAGTAAGATAATCCATGGGTCGGATGGGCATGCAAAAGTCGGTCCACCCACCAACCGCATTGACCAGCGTGGTGGGATACGGTCCAAAACCCCTAATGGATAGGGGTGTATTAGGGGAGGCCTATGTCCAGCAGTGGACTATCAAAGGCTGATGATGATGATGATGATGAAAATCTCCAACATGTATTTTTTGTAAAAGAATATTTCAATGGTAGGTGTCAAGTTGTTTGCAGTATTTAGATACATGTTTATTACAAATGCTTTGCTACATTAGTATCTTGGTATTTAAGTATCAATAAGAGCTGTTTGGTATTATTACAAATATTGACGTTTAAACGCGGTTGTATTTTTTACTAAACTGCGCAGGCTTTTGGGCATAACATTTGCAGTTTCATCTTATAAAGAAAAAATATATCTTATAGCGTTTATAAGTATTTTGTATTAATAAGTTTTAAATTTATTAATACTTCAGCTATACATATTCTGACGTGATTTAGATGCAGTCAAACAGCATTGCAAAGTTTTTATTTCACTGCGTGGGGTAATTTCGATAGAACTATAATAGGCTTGAAATCGCAGACTGCTAACATGTGCTAGACCCTTTTAGATAATTTCTACTTATTTTACTGGACCCTCTTTACTGGTCTTTTAAGAATAGAATACAAATATACCGATATAATAAAATTTGACTGGGAAAAGAATCTTGTTTATCTATCAAACTATCGCATAAAACAAAGTCGCGTTAATATTTATAGTGGCTCAACGGATTTTGCAAAGCAGTTTTTTTTATAGATATAGGGATTTAAGAAGGTTTATCTAAAGCAAGCACATTATTGCAGAGAAACTCTGATAAATTAAAAAAAAACATCTGTTAGGTTTCTAATACGATGTCGTAAATAAACACATTATTTGCGCTTACATTACAAAAGCTAGCTGAACCCAATCGTACACGGGCTACACTAAAAGTATCGGGAATGGAATATTTCTACTATTCCTGTCATATTTCAATCTTTTTAATTGCAAACTCCTTGGTATTGAAAATCAAATATCGTTTATTTATTTAAAAAAATATTCTCGGTCTTGTCACAAGGTCTCGTCAAACATTTTTAGTCGTTAAGAAAATATAATTGACTTGAGAAAATTCAAGAGCGATGATTTATTATCACTTTCAAAGTGGTTTAACACAAAAACAGTGTGTTGACTGGATGAAATCTGTATTTGGTGATAAAGCCCCATCCAAAACCACAATTTATCGTTGGTTTACTGAATTTCAACGTGGACGTGTCAAGCTCAGTGATGATCCCCGTCAAGGTCGTCCAAAAACTGCAGTCCAAAATCGTTGATGCTGTGCGTAAGCTGATTGAGGAAGATCCACATGTCACATACCGCGAAATTAAGGTAACTTTAGACATTGGCATGAGTCAAATACAAATAATCTTGCATGAACAATTAGGTGTAAAAAGTTGTTTTCCCGATGGATGCCGCATTCGCTCTGTGAAGAGCAAAAGCGGCTCGCCTTGCTTGCTGCGTCAGTACACTCGAAAGATTCCACGCAGGATCCTCAAATGCTGTATATACAACATCATATCAGGTGACGAATCCTGGATATACGCGTACGAACCCGAAACAAAAGACCAGTCACGAGTTTGGGTGTTCAAAAATGAGTTAAAGCCAACAAAAATTGTTCGTTCACGGAGTGTTGAAAAAAAGATGGTGGCCACGTTTATCTCCAAAACCGGTCATATTGCAACTATTCCTCTTGAGGGACAAAGAACAGTTAATGCAGAATGGTATGCTAGCTTTTGTTTTCCACAGGTCGTTTCGGAACTCCGTAAAGAGAACTGCAACCGCCGCATTATTCTCCATCACGACAATGAGAGTTCTCACAGCACGCACAAAACAAAAGAGTTTTTAGAGCACAAAATTATATAGTTATTAGACTCTCCCCGTACAGCCCCGACCTAAGCCTTGATGATATCTATACTTTCCCTAAAATGAAGAATAAATTGCGTGGTCAGAGATTTTCATCACCTGTAGAAGCTGTGGACGCCTACAAACGGCCATTTTGGAGACCAAAACTTCCGAATGGGATGGTTGCTTTAATGATTGGTTCCATCGTATGAAAAAATGTGTCAAATTTCGCGGAGATAACTTAGAAAAGCAATAAATACATTTTTAAATAGTAATGTTGTGTCACTTCTTGATATTCGAAACTTTCAGTGCCGCCTTCGTACTACGGTATTGTGCATCTTTAACAGGTCAAGGTCTTTAAAGTTCGTTGTGGTATATGTCTATCACTTAGGAATACAAAATAACATTACATATACATTTTATGGGAAAAAATAGCTTATTTATGAAGTAAATTTCAATAATACAGCGTCGATCCGAATTCTCTTATATTTCCTAAGTCTATTAATATTCATTGAAAAATATTTAAGCATAAAATTTCTCGTTTATGCGTAATAATTAGTTATTAACATAATCATTACTTTTTTTTTTCCGGAATATATCTTTTCTTAACATTTATTTTTGTTAAAACACGTGATTAAACCTCGGAAGTTAATAATTTTTAAATTAAAATACATTTCTTTGTTTATGAAATCTATTGGGATTGAAGATGTTCCGTCCTCATCAGCTTGGATTTTAGACTGGGTGGCCTCTATATTTTTATTATTCTTTTTGTTAATTTAGTTTTTTTTTTAAGTTTAATCTCTTATAGATCCTCGGTATTTTATGTTTTAGTTAAAAAAGGTCATAGATGTACAATCGTCTACATATAACTATCACATAACCTTTAAACCAAACACATTAACACTAAATCAAAAAACATATGTTATAAAATAAATTCTTTCAATAAAGAAGATTACACAGAAATAGATAAAAATTAAATATTTTAACAAGCCTATATTGCTTAATTTTTTCACCCCTTAGTTAATCATGTAGATTGAATAACAAATAGATTCTTTTCTTCAAGTTTTCCTGTGTTACCATAAAGGTAAAGTTAGAAAGTAATATTTTATAAATAAGAACAGAAAGAAGTACTTTTCGATTCCTAGAAGACGCATTGATTAGATCTTTCAAAGTTTTTGTTTACTCCACTATGTTTGCAATAAGCTTATATTTTGTAAGGCTCTTTAATTTTTATAGCAAATAAATAATATGAAAAATCTCACTTTTTATACATTTTGACACAAACTATGAGAATTAATTATAAAAACAATCTTACATTAAATATAATAGTGTAAAATAAAATTATATATTAAAATTAATTTTCTTGCTCAATAGACGATATTAAGACAAAATGTTGTAAAAAAATTAAAACAAAACGATAGATTTAGTAGGTTCAAATTATTATTTAACTAATAAATAAGTCTGTAAAAAAATGAACAATGGTTTTCCGCAAATATATCAATGTATATTAAATGAAATATGCCGACAAAAATAAAAGTTTAATATAATCTAACAAATCCTAAAATATATTTTAGCAAAACTTTTAATATTTTGCCTAAAACAGATCATCATTGTCACTACTGCTTTACGTAAACTATCTGCAAACTGTAATTAATAGATAGCGGCATAATCCTTCATATGGATAAATTGAATAGTCAGTTCTACAATCCATTTGTATCAATTCACCTGCATTGAATGTCAAATTGGGTTGACAATCAATAAAATGACTTTTATTTCGTATTTTATTAATATGACATCAATTATTGCCTGACTAGTGAAATTTTAATTTTTTTTATTTAAGTATGTAAATACATAAGGCATAAATTTAGAAATATTTATTTTTACTTATTTTGTAAGATTAGTGTAACTCTTATAGGTGAGCAATTTTTTTAAAGATCCGCCCATTTCAAGTACACCGTATTCATTGCTATAAGCAATGTCAGTTAATATGGCTACAAAGATGACAGTTTGCGAAGACAAGGCTAAATCGGTTGTAAAACGAATTCCAACTGAAAGTACATGTCGTAGCAAAGGTCTGTGAGATAAGTACATTTCTGTTTTTCTCTGGGTATTATATCATAGCCTATATTCAAAGGTGATACAATTAAAGATATTGTTTGAAGTGTTTAAAAATGTAAACAAAAACATATTTAACAGAGAATTACTTATTTATTTGAATACTTATATTATTGATGTTAATAATTAATATCGTTTTTAAAAATATATATTGAAATATTTTATTCTATCAGTTGATGATCAACATGTTTCTGTTCGACTTCTCAAAAGATGATCACGTTAGGCAGCGTTGATGATACCACTGGTATTGCCAATGTCTATGGGCGTCGGTGAACACTTCCTATTAGGTGGCTCGACCGCCTTCTGCCTTCGCAGCTGATATTAAATATAAAAATACTTTCAGTAGCTTTAGGTGGCGACTAGTCTCTTGCAAGTTCTGAAGCATTCAAAGCATTCAAGTTTGTTATTATGGCATACGCAGGCAGATGAGCAGTCGTGCCACCTGATGGGAAGTGGTCACCGACGCCCATAGACAATACCAGTGGTATCGCCAACGCGCTGCCTACGTGAGACATAAGGTATTCAGTCTCGTTTACCCAGTTATCCTGGCTACGGTGCCCTTCAAACTGGAACACAGCAGTGTTTTCACACTACTGCTTCGCGGCAGAAATAGGCACCGCCTGTGGTACCCACCAGGCGGTCTCTTGTAAAGGGACCTACCACCGGTAAGTAATAATATAAATAAGTATGTATTATTTTTTTTAATTTTATATATAATGTTAAAACACATATCTACGAGAACAATTTTTTGTAAAGTTTGTGTAAAGTGCGTTTTGTACAATACAGTACTGTTATTTAGCATCCATTAACTAATAAATATTCTGCATTGTTTTCGTACGCATTTATAAAAATAGAGACAAAAACATAGTGTTTTACAATGGCAAGTCTCGAACAACTGTAGCATCGAAGTTTTAATCTGCTTTGCTAACAAAAACATAATTGCAACTTCATTCGATAGAATTTGTATTCGTTTTCAAATGGCACTCTGAACCAACTCAATTCAAATGAGTTTTCAAATTTGGTTTTTATTTATTTACAAATTCTGTACAGGTGGACAGTTAGTTTGTATTGCCTTTTAAAATTGCAATACATATTGACATTACGTACTTTTAAAAAAAATTACCAAAATATGTACACAATATTTTAAATGTACCCTATTTTATTTATCTAGTACTATTTTGTTACAAAAAAACTTACAAAGCGATAAAGCTATGACCGATTTTAATATGAAGTAATTTTTTAATTCCATAACAGTTATGACGTACATGCGCAGTATCGATGTATGTTTATTCCAAAACCGAACAAGCCCGCTAACCTAACCACGAGTTATCGTTCAATTAGTTTGCTCAATTGTTTGCGTAAACTATTTGACGCATAATTCTTTTACGGTTAAAAGACTTCACCTTTTATAATAACCTTTTTTGACTCTAAAATTATTAGTTTAGTAAAATTGTGTTGAAAAATTATTTCTTAGAATGTGACAAAAACTGCATAAACGATTATTTAATTCGAAAAAGAAATAGTGAAAAAACTAAAATATTACGTGTGCCTGTTAGGTTACTGGAATTTGTTTATCTATACAAAATTATGTTATTAATAGCTAAGTAAAAACCAATTGTTAAACTACAATAAGAAGGATTCTTGAGAGGTTCGCGGACATTCTTAACTTTTAAATCTTCAGTAAGTTACAGTTTTAGCAACTCTTATATCATTTTACATGTTGATTTGTTCCGTTTCATCATTCATCATCAGCCTTTGATAGCCCACTGCTGGACATAGGCCTCCCTAATACACCCTATCCATTTGGGGTTTTTCTTGAACCGTATCCCACCACGCTGGTCCGATGGGGTTGGTGGAAGGACCGACTTTTACATGCCCATCCGACGCATGGATCATCTTACTTTTCAGACAAATGGGTGATCAGCCCAAATTGCCTAGCCAACAGGAAACAACAATGAAAATTTGTTGAGTCCCGCAGAATTCGAACCCGACCTCCGGATTCTAAAGCACACGCCTATACCACTAGGCTACGGAGGCAGTTGTTTCATTTACCAATTTAAAATATCAATAATTGATAAATACTAAAAAAAGATTAAATTAATTCTTATACCGTTTTTTAAATTCACTGTTACTATTTTTAAGCTCCTGTAAGGCACAGTTTTGACACATTTTTGAAAAATTTTCACGAAATTGAAAAAAAAAAATTAAAGGTACTTAACTTTTTATTAAGGGTTTGAAGGTTCGAATCCTGCGGGGACGTTGTTTCCTAGTTGGTTACGGGCTGATCACCGGATTGCCTGCGAAGTAAGAAGGGAATGTAAAAAGTAGGTTCTCCGCCTTGTGTCTCTTCGGTGGTGTAGGTTATTCGATATTAGCGATAAAGGATGAATCTGTGTTTGCGCGTGCACTAGTGAGTTAAAATATTTATTTATAGACTATAATGAAAGAAAATTAATTTTGGATTTTATAAAAAAAACAAATATTTAATGTAAGCACAGAGATATTTAGCCGTTTTATTAAACCTTTAACAAAATTTGTAAGGGTTTAAAAGGGCTTTCGAAATTTCAACTAATTTTCTTTTTATTCGTTTCGTTAATCTAATTGGACGGCTGCTGAATTTTTTAATTCCCTTAATGAAGTCCTTTGTTTAAGCATTCTGTTTACATTTTTGTGGCTTACCTCAAGACGGTAAACGTTACATTTTTGACAACAAAATAAAGTTGGCAAGTAAAAGTTACTCGAAAACCTCAGAGCATAATTAAATCGACGGATACGTTTAGAAGTACTGCATTTAGAAGATATAAATATTTTTTTAAATAAAATTATATCTTTTTTCACACTGGAATCAGGATCAGAGCAAAAGTCACACACAATATTTCAAATTAGCGGTAGGACGTAGCTCGTACAGCATCTTCACTATTATAACTCAAAAGTTGTTGGGAACTGACTTTTACATAAACCACGCATGGATCATCTTACTTCATAAATTGGGTTATCGGCCCAAATTGCCTTAACCAATCAGGACACAACAAAATTTGTTGAGTCCCCGCAGGATTCGAGACCAATACCTCCGGTTTCTAAATCAGACCCCCTTACCAGTAGGCTATAGAGGCAATCATGCTTAAAATAAATAATGCAGTAAATTAAAAACTGAAATATTAATTATAATCATATATTACAAAATGAATGTAACATTTTATATACTTGTATTATTTTGTAGTCCACTCAGAATAATCATAATTTTTTTCGCCCCGCTTTTTTTCAACTCTATGTTCATTGAGTTACTTTATTATATGGATAGAAGAGTAAATTTACAATTAAATGAAATAGTTTACGTATTTGCGCGTTAATTTCTATTTATAAATAATAAATATAATTAAAATTATTTGTATCAAAGGAATCTATCTATTAACGGAATAATCTATCTTTTGCTAATTCTAACAGTTTTCGAGTTATTTGAGGTCATAGTTGAGGCTGAAGTCAATTTTACAAAATTAAAAAAAAAATTATTAAAAATCTTGCACTAGCGTAACTCTTCTCAACACAATCATTAACAACGAAATTGACTTAAGCCTTACTAACTATAACCTTAAACAGCTTAGAAGACCTTTTTGTACAGTGTTAAATATAATACAGAACTTTTGTTTGTTGAAATGATCTGTTCATCCGTTCATGATGTAAAAAAATACATTATAATAACAGATTTTTCCCCTATCATTTCCACGTAAAAGTAGTTAGTAGTTTCTCAACATAACAAAGACTAGATTAGCTTGTACGCCCTTGATATTGTAGGAAATATATTAGTTGGCTTGAAAATATTTTAAAACAATATTATTCTTTATTTTAGTAACATGGTTAATAAAACGTAATGTAAAGTTTTTTAACTACAGTCCAGTACTATACGTAGTAACATAGCATACAGTGTATTGGTTGTTTGAGCCACTTATTAATTGACTAAATTATAAATAATGGGGCACTTGGGAAACGGGACAACAATATGAATATATTATGGTCAAAGCACTGCAGAAGGTATTTGATATTCCAATTAAGTGTTTTTTTAGTTTAGTGGTTTTTTGAATGTGCAAGTTTTTAAGCATATGAATAGAATAGTTAAATTTTTTTTTTAATTAGTTAAAATTCGTCTTTTGCCGGTGAAAGCTTACCTTTTTTTACCTATTTTGCCTACGCAGTTCCTACTCAGTAGTGTTTTAATAGTGTTTATAGGGGACCGTTCTATGGATCATCCTACTTTTCAGACAATTGGGTGATCTGCCCAAATTGCTCTAACCAACTAGGAAACAACAATGAAAATCTGTTGAGTCCCCGCAGGATTCGAGGTGCCTCTGTAGCCTAGTGGTATAGTCGTGTGCTTAATAATGTTATATTTAAACTAAACAAAGAACGATAAAAAAATGGTTGCTTGTAAAATCGGTATACGGGCGAAAGTTATACGTGACAACGTCTTTTTTGTTTTAGTGGTTTTCATCGACGAATCTCACTTCACTTTTGCACTACACAATCAGTTGAAAATTAAGTTGCACGTGTCAATATACACGTACAACTTAATGCAAGTACGCTTGAGTGTAAGAGAGACGCAAGACATGAACCGGTAATCATTCCTCTTTCTTTTTCTCTGTCTCTTATTCACTTAAGCAGGCCAATTCCACACGAACAAAAGCGGCGTGTGTCTCTCACTTTCTCTAATGGTTGCTTATGGAGAGCGTTACGTGAGCGGCTTTGTGACACAGTTTTGGAGAGTGCCTCCCTATCTTAAACCAATTTATAAGAAATACCTTGTCACGTCAATAATACCTTGTCACGTCAAAAAAAAATAACGGCGCAAAAGAAACAATAGCGCAGTCATAAAAAATTTATTAGTGTTTTTTAACTTTATTTTTTAACTTTATTATTACATTTGAGTCATTTGAGTCATGATTTAAAGTGAAAAAAAAAAGAAAAAGATTGTCTAAAGGTTAATGTATCTATCTCATAGTGTATGTTTCTTTTAAAGCTTGGAAATGGAAGACGAATGTAAAGCACACGTTATTTTGGGTTTTTTATGAACAAGTTTAATATATGTACGTTCTATAAATTATCCGCTTAGCGAACTCCAAACGTCGAAGAATCTTTAAGCTGATCGAATTTGTTACTTAAGTGAACTATGTGCCTCTCAGATCTTTTTTTAAACTAAGAAAAAACTGTCTCTATTACTAAGGATTTACTTCAAACTTTTTAGAAAATTTCGTGTTTGTTTTTGTTTCAAATAAATCATAAAATAAAAGTAAATGGGTCAATAAAAAACCCTTTAGACACAACTTATTATTGGTTAATACCGCTCAGTGATGATGTATATTGATATGTTCTATGAGAGAGAAAGGATATATTTCTGTAAAAATATAATAATATTGCTGTTACTATAAAGATATGTTGCTCCCTCCGATAACTACAAAAACGGGTACATCTTTTTCATAGATATAATAAGATATAATAATATATTTGGGGTTCGCCTAAGTCCGCATACATTCCTTGCAACCTTCCCCCCTGGCACTGAGCCCCTGGGCGGCCGGCAAGAGGGTGTCCGCCGCCCCCGAAAAGGGCTCAAGATGGGAAGCTTTAGGTGCCATGCTAGAGCAAATAGCACGGCACCTAAAGCGACGGTCCGGGTCTCCCAACACACCCAGCCACGCCGTGCCGGGGTCGCCGAAGACTGTCAATAGTAGCCGCGGCCCCGGCTAAAGCGACATGACAAAGGACCAACCGTTGTTTTTTTAGGGGATATACCGGATGTTCCATCTTAATCGGAGAGCCCCACATATCCCTGCTGCCCCATTAGTTAAATAGTTTTCTTTATAACTATTTTATAGCAAAACTGCATAATATAAATGAATTTACAGTTCCATTACATGTTCACAAAAAAATAGACATCGAATATAAAATAAAAGGTAAATAAGAATAGCACATTGCAAATGAAAGAATTCACAGTTTTGATAGATAATTCTACACAAATCGGAAGTATATTTAAAAAACTAATTTAGATAGAACTGTTTCGTAGGAAGCTTACGAAAATCCTCGCTTGAAATTGTATTTGCTTCACACTTTTGCGAGTTGAAAAACGGCGTTGAGTTTTGCTAAAGCTAAATGAAAAAATCTTCTATAGAGTAATATCTGAGAGTATATATAGACTTACACAATTAATAGAAACTTTTATTGCGTATTTTCGATTCCATATGGCTTCAGTATGGATTTATTACAATGTATTTAACTTGAATCGCTCGAACTTCATAAATAAAAAGTTCTGTAGGTGGTATTTAAAAACAATCATAATTTGGACGTGAAGGTATCGGTTTATTGTTAACTTATACTTTTTTATTTAAATTTTACGTATCTGCCGTGATGTAAGATTAATACCTTAAAGCTCTTGTTAGCTTTATACGTCATAATACAGCCCAGCTATATCCGTAAGATAAGTTTTATCAAGTTAAAAAATAAAAAAGGAATCAAAAAGACCAATACAGGTGTATAAACTATTCGTTCATACCCATGTCCATGAATAATATTTTAACAGATAAACTCACAAAGCTATATAACATATAGATTTTACAAACATAGGAAAATCTTGTAAAAGTTTGAGTCAAAAGATATAAGACTAAAGAAGCTATTGTTTCGTGTAGTTTCGGCCCTCAGAAACTTTGAACAGTTGAAGTTATTTAAAAGAATCGCGAAAGGCGTATGTTGGACATAAATAAAATTATTAAAATGTTAGTGTTAATTATAATAACATTATCCGATGTCAAGCACCGACGCCTTAAGAAATCTGCAGTTTGCGACCATACGCTTTACAAACCTAATCATTACTATATAATCATTATTAAAAAAAACATCGTTTAATACCAAGAATAATTCAGAAAGCTATAGAAATTAGAAATTATCCTAATTTTAATAGAGAAGATGGTTGGTTTTTGCCACCTGTGTGGGATCCAATAATTGTAAAAGTTAGGCGCAGTAATATATACAATACAAAAAGCTGCAAGACAACAGAGGTAGTTTTTGCCAAAGCAATGTTAAAAAAAAAAGTATGTAAAATTTCAAATAAATAACCCTAACGGTTATTCCTAACAAATCGAGATACAGACATATAATAACATCATAGTCTGCCCGTGTTCTTGCGTATGGATGCTGGAAAGAGTCCGAAGCGTCTGGAATAAATAATAATAAAATACGCGATAAATCCGTAAAAAAGTGCATTTCATATGTATAAAAATGTTGCTTAGCTGAAGACTAAATAATGTTAATTTCATATAAATATTAGTATTTTTTCTTTGTCTCTTTATAAAAAAAAAATAAAAAGGACATAAATAGTTACGACACTATGTAAATAATTACTTTAAAGAAAAATTAAGGAAGTAAATACTGCAAGACCTTAAGATTCTGTTAGTTCGGTATAAATAAATTGAAACAATCAATAAATAATTTTAATTTAACGGTAGCCGGATTTACTCTAACGTTTTCACTCTCAACTTCTTAGTCTGTTCTTGATCATGATCACCTTGGAAAGGTTTTATACAGCGAGATTTTTTGAAACGGCAATTTTTTTTCAATTATTTTTACCTATTGTAAAGTTAATTTAAACGCAACAACGTTCGAAAAACTGCATTATTATACCATGTTTAGTATTCGTGTAAGCAACAGTCAGTATAAATTTAATTTCTAAAGACGAGCAGTCGGCTCATCTGTAAAGTGGTCATCGACGCCCATAGACATTGGCAATACCAGGGGTATCCAACCAACGCTGCCTACGTGAGACACGATGTTACGTCTCATTTACCCAGTAAATACACTGGCTACGGTTCTTTTCGAACGTAATTACGACACTACCGTTTTGCGGCAGAAATAGGTACCACAGTGGTCCCACCCCAGATGGCCTTCTGTAAAAATGGGGCCCAACCACCTGTTAAAACACCGTTTGTTTGTTGATGTAATTATATCAAAATTATTTCACATCAATAGAAATGTATTTGCATACAATAACTTAACAAATAGGAAACGATAACTGAGTTCGATACATGTTTCGGATGTATCTATCAAAAGTCGGCCCTGGTTGTTGAACAAACTTTGGCAGTCGTACAGTTTACAAAATTAACACATTTATATAAAAATATTCTATCATTTTCTTTATAAAATTAATAAAGAATCAAGTGGTTAACAATAAAAAAAAATACATGGCGTTTGTGTTTACTTTAGAAACCGGAGATCGTAGGTTCGAATCTTGCGGGGATTCAATTATTCATTATTGTTTCTTAGTTGGAGGGAGCAATGCGGGCTAAACATCAATGCGTCGAATAGGCATCTTCAAAGTCTACTAGAGCAATAGTATAGGAGTGACTATAATATCTCCTGCACAATTGGCTAATCGGCCACCTAAGTCGGATTATTACTATTATTAAAGTTATTAATTACTTTAGATTTATGTATAAATAACTACATAATTCTATTATTTTTAACTGAAAATTAAAACATACATTTGGTATATCTTAATCCAAGGTATGTATTGTTGGAAGTGAACAGGAGCGGATAATTTCTGCCCATACCGACTTTACTTTCAAGGATGTTCAATTTATTAAATGTTATTAAGTGACCAACGAAATGGATCCATAAAAAATACACAATGCTCGAGAAATTGAAAATAATGCCATATTTCACGTTTTCCATTTAAGCGCAATGAAATCTCTCACGTACTTATTTTCAAGGATCCATTTATTTAAGACGTGACTGACATATGAACATTGGCGTCGCTCTGCCAATACGTGACACTATATTTCAAAATTTAACTTTCATATATTTTTTACACTGTCAATATGTTCGCGGTCGTAACAAATGACGAAAATTATTAAAAAAATCAGACACTTGGTATATAATAAATGATTTATAATTATAAATAGTTAATTATAGCCACACACAAACACAACATTGTTTTATTGTATTTGTAAATACTGACGTTATGTTTTGAACGTCATGATTATTTTCAGCATATAAAAAATTTAATTTGAAAAGCTAAAATTTGTTTTAAGCTATACAAATTATTAGTAAACATTAATACTTAGACTGATAATATATATTAATAAAATACCAATGCAGACCCTTAAATTAATTCCATTTATAACTATAATTCCATGTATAACGCACGTTATGTTTATAGAATTAAAACCAACATTTAAACAAAATTCCCGTCCCTGTTTAAATTGTTATATTTTATTTAATTATTACCAGCAAAGCGTAACAATAATAAATAATTTCTCGAATAAACTTCTTTTTTACACGTTAGTTAAGGACCATAATATACCCATAATAAGTGCCTTTAAATCATGCTATTCTTGAGTAAATATCTTGTCACTTGTTCTGGGTGACTATTCTAAGTATGAACCAAATTTCTTATGTATTTTCTTCTATGGAAGTTGCATGAAACTATTCGTTCTTAAAGTGGGATATCTACATTTTCCAAGTTATCAAGTAGTTGACTTAGAATTAAATTGTACGCCTTAGTAGTATTAGGGTGCAGTAAGTTTGTATTTTGAAGGACTCTCTCCCTAACCCCCGGGACATCGTAGAGGTCAGATCTCAGTTACAATATAAAGGGGCCGTAGGCGTGTAATCGTCCCATCATGACATACGCCAGTCCGGTGTTTGCTCATGCCTCCCCTTCCAACATCTACAAACTCCAAGCCCTGCAAAACAGGTTCATACGCAGGGGCACGGGTGTGCACTGGTGCGTGCGCAACCTTGACCTGCATGTGGACCTGGAATTGCCCTCCATACATCAATTTTTGAAACAAGCATCAATCCGATATTTCGACTCGGCTTCGCAACATCCTAATGAACTGGTACGAAGCGCCGCCGCTTACGTACCACGCAAAATAATTCATCCGAAACATAGAAAACACTCCCGATATAGGCGACCGCGCCATATATCAACAGATCCGGACGACGATATAACGATCGTGCAAGCGCGTGTTAAATCGTACATACGAAACACTTTTTGCCCTCGCCGTCGAGGGCAAACACACACTCCGTACGTTAGACATCGGCACGTACCAGGCCGATTCTCACCTATTAGATAGAGCGGTTTTTAGCTAAAATCCAACATATCCTAAAGCAACTGATCGAGCCGAGGTTCGGCCCACCGGGGCGCCCTCGATACATGTTGCTAACGGGTTAGCAAAGGATCAAAAAGCGACTGACCAAGCCGAGGTTAGGCCCTCCTTGGTACCCTCGATTAGATCGCTGACGGTTTTAAAACTAGTGGCAGCCCGAGCCGAGGTCTCCCCTCTGGGGACCCTCGGAGCTAAGCCAACAAATTAAGAGTTGAGCTCTCATGGGCCCTGGGATTACCAGGGCCCATGAAGCTTTCTATCTATTAAGATATCCTAGCTCCTCTGCGCTCTGAGGTAGAGTGGTCTGGAGATAAAAGATAGGCCTCACCAAAGTCTCTTATTACCAATTCTAATTCCAATTTATATTCAAAAATTCTTGATTAAATGTGGGCTATGTCGAGCTTTTCTGAACCTGCCAGATACTGTGTACTACCGGTTCGGAAGTTTTGACCTGTTCAGAGAAGAATCGGTAGAGTAAACGTTTACGAATTCATACACTTATAACTGATAAAATACCCCGATGGTTTATTTTTAAACTTTAAAGAATTAAAAACGAAAAAAGTTTTATAAATTTCTAGGCGAAACTTAAAGGGTCTATTGGTTCGCCTGTTAACCCCATCTTTGAATAGATATCCAGCCGGTTTAAATTTTGTGGTAAACAACTTTATTTCAATTTATATTTAAATTCTGATTAGAAGTTGAATTTAAGTTTAATTGAAAAACCATCCAATAAATTTGGTATGTCCAAGCTGTTAGGCTTAATTTTTATTATTAATTTTTTGAAGATCCCAAAAGCTGGGTTAATTGTATTTTACCCATCCACCATTACCACTTTTGGGTTCTTGGGAATGGGCCCTTCCCTAATAACCCTACCATTAATGGTTTTGGGGACAACCCACCACCTGGTCCAAGGGTTTTGGGGACCGACACAGCCACACCATCCATTTAAATTAATTATTTCCGATTGGTTAGCAAAAAATAATGAGATTTTTTTTTTAACTTTTTTTTCTCTATTTAATTATTTTATCTAAAATGATACCATACTTATTAGTTTCATAACAAGTATTTAGATTCGTAACAACCATTTAAGATTCCCGGCTTAAAAGCGCCAACTATAATGGCACTTGCCTAGGCACTGTAGTACATTTTTTTAAGAAGAAGAACGCCTTTCATATTTCACGAATTTTGAAATTTTTTAATACATAGTTGTGTCATTATTTTTGACAGTCATGCAGATATGTTATTCAAGGTTATGGTTCCAAAGTTTAAATAAACAAAAAGAACCAAAATTACAATTATTCTAGGTGTTTCTTAAAATGGCCATAATTTTCAAACTTCGCATAGATTAATTTTAATTTTTCATGATGGAAAATCAATCCGCCCATTGCTTGACATTTAGTTCGGGACACCCCATAAGCAAGAATTGAATGCAGAAAAATGTCAAAGACACGAACTTAATCATGCACACAACATAAAACGAAATGTTTAAAGTAAAAAACTCAAACAGAAGTTAATCATCCAATTTTCATTGCAAAAGAAACCGTTCAGAGACAGTGGTCGATTTGTATTTTTTAACCATACCCTTTTCAACCTTTTCAATTACAGAATAGTTTAACTTTATTCATAATCGTAAAAATTAAGGTAATTTTTTAACAGTATCCATGTTTGTATCCATAATAGTTTTAAAATAGTACGTGTTTTTTTATTACTAGTTATTACCTAAATTATTATCTAGTTTATTGAAATAACTAAACCCGGAACACCTTTAACCAATAGATAAATATATATGTTTGTACGTACCATATGTTAAAGTTGATTAAAGTAATTCTTCAAATATATCAGCTTATATATTCAGCATCCGGAGATATTCAATCTAACTTCAGCAGCTTTGTTTAACCTAAACGAATAAAAGCGGTTCTTTAATTTTAAATCATTAATACAGATGAAGCAGAGCTTGATTGCTTGTTCGTGTGGGATTACGAGTCACTATAATATAACAAGTCTTATAAACAAGTTTGGAGAAGCTAGGCTATAAACTAAATATCAGACACATATTGAATATGCCTGAATAGGGTGCTCTTTTTCATGGACGAACAGCTAAAGCATTTGGAGGGTTTCGCAAGGAGGATTAAGGACTTGAGAGATTAGCCACACAGGACAGCATTAAAAAAATTGATAGCTTCCGTCGTATCTTTAAGTAATATCTTGAAAATTTCAAATTTATACCTATAATAAAGTTATGGCGATATAAAGCGATAACCAACAACAGTTAAATTGTCACTTATCATGAGCGGTAATAAAATTAAATAAAACCGTTATAATTTAAAAATAAAAATACTAAATAAGGTTTTGAATTATATATGAATAAAAAAGACGATTCCGAAATTTTTCAGTATAATTAGTTCTTTTCGATTCGCTGGCTAGCAAAATAGCAAAATCATATTAAATTAAATTTCAGATGACTTATCACTTTTCTTATACATAACTAGCTGACCCGACAGACGTTGTCCTGTCTTAACGATGGATACTTCGAATAGGTGTAATTAATAAAAACAAAGTCTGTTTATTATTTTAATGCTTTATTATACACAAAATTTTTAATTTTTTCTTTCCTGCTATAAATAGTTTTATTGGCGTTTCGAGATGGAAACAGGTGATAATATAACTGGCCATGTTAAAAGCGTGAATTTTTAAGATTGATGCCACAAACAGCGACAGCACAACGACTGAGATTTATATATCAAAATTGCGAATGCTAGCCTCACTGGAAATTGTGACCCTTCAAAGTCAAATGGCATGTCATTCGGAATCACTAATGGTTGAGAAAACCTTCTCGATGGGTTCAGGTTTATCTTTAAGGAAAGTGACAAAAATTGTTAGGAAATATGATGTATCCAAATGATGAGTCATCAGGTATTTTGCCATTACCAATATCGATAATTTTGCGATCAAATCCACCACGTTGCCACATTCAATGATATTACAAACGTTTTCCAAGCGTCTAAGAAAAAAAATCGGTGAAAAATACTTGAGGGTAACCTGGAACTGGTTTTCCTTGTTTCCGTCGTTGAGATTTTTTAAACGATTAATTCCAGGTAAAATATCGGGACATTTTGGAATAAAGCAGTGTTCCAGCAAAGTCATCATGCTGGCACATTTCAAAGAAGCTGGTCAATGTTGTGGAAGGTGGCTTCTTAACTCGTTGTAATACGTTTTCATTGTAAAGTACACCCTTTGACCATATTCCAGATGTACGGCCAAGTAAACTATAATGGGATGTTTTTCATGTATTAGAAATAGAAAAACGCCTTCTACGCTCTTTAGCGTATTCATGCATATGTCGCGGACTTTCGACGTATGTTGCTGGTAGAATAGTTGTTCTACTTGCATTCTGTGCATTTACATCATTATAGGTTGCATCCGTATGAATATACTCCTTAGAAGTTTTGTTGGTCCAACCTGATAAATGTCGATCACTCAGTTTTAACTTTCATGTACATATCAACAGTATATTGTGGAAGAGATGCCGCCATTTTAAGATATGATTGTCATCATTTTCCCGAACCAAAATCAGTTTGTATAACGCCTCCGTGGTCTAGCGGTATAAAAGTTAGTTTAAAGATTCTTTAAATTAATTTTTTGGTTACTTTTGGAACCCGTATCTGGATTTATCATCCTGACTGAAAAATTATATCCATCTTCACCTTGCCGAAATAATATGGGATATTATAGTAGCCAATCATATAATCGATTAGTTGCGAAAACGCGCTGTTGATTGCTACGCCGATGTAAAACAATATTCTGGTTTTCTAAATTTTCACCCACGACAACAATAGCGACTTCGTCAATTGTAGCGCATTTAAACGTCTCGCGTGTTGTACTGTAGGCATCGTATCAGCTTTGATAACAATTATTTGATTATCAGACCGCAAAGCGGTCGTGAATAATGCAACCAATTCCCTATGTTCATGAAACAACGTTTGGAGTTTTTCTTTTGTTGCACCAAATGACGTTATTTTAAAACAATTATTGTATTTATAAGTCAAAAAATGTTTAGAACCTGGCACATTTGCAAACTGCCTCCGTAGCCTAGTGGTATAGGCGTGTGCTTTAGAATCCGGAGGTCGTGGGTTCGAATCCTGCGGGGACTCAACAAATTTTCATTGTTGTCTCCTAGTTGGTTAGGACAATTCGGGCCGATCACCCATTTGTCTGAAAAGTAAGATGATCCATGCGTCGGATGGGCATGTAAAAAGTCGGTCCACCCACCAACCCGCATTGGACCAGCGTGGTGGGATACGGTCCATAAACCCCCTAATGGATAGGGGTGTATTAGGGGAGGCCTATGTCCAGCAGTGGACTATCGAAGGCTGATGACGACGATGACGTCATTTGCAAAAAACCAATTAGGTAATGGTTCTGGTGATGGTACCAATCGCATCAATTTGTCTTAACCGCTCACAACGCATTTCAGGAGTTTCACTTTTAAACTAAAATGCCTTACAATATGGGCATACAACGTTCATCGGTCCAATAGCAACAATTTCTTTTGATTTGTACTCGATTTCTATGCATCTTGATACGGGTTAAACGCAACATTTATATGTTATTGATTTTGATTTTATCGATTCCATTCAACTTCACTCCACGCTTCGCGTTGCTTATCACTTTGACATGCTCTTGTATATCTTATATTCGCAGCATTGTTAGTTCTACGACTTATGTTACGTCTAATGGCATTTTCAAAAACGCAAATTCAACTGTTAATCAAATAAACATACGTATGGTACCGATAACCAAGTAAACCATTTGATATGTTAGTAGATTCATATTACTCAATGCAAACTTGCCAAAACTCCGTATTAAATTGAACTTTCAATGTTGGATATGATTGCTCCGAAATATCCGTGATGAAAACTAAGAAATTCAATACCTATCATCTTTTTTGAGGGAAATAATAAATTAATTATTTTTCATGTATTTGCTACCAATAAAATTATTTCCTTCAAAGCATTTGTTTTAAACGTCAAATGTCATAATGTTACATTAAAAAGTTTTAATTGCCCAAAGCGGTAAGGTAAAAATAGAAAACGAATTCTTAAATTTCAAAAACCGGGAAAAAAAGTATCCTATGTGCTATTCCTGGTTCTAAGCTACCTCCTCACGCAATTTCAGCCAAATCTGTTCAGCGGTTATTTAGTTATAAATGGTGTAACTAACACGACTTTTTTTTATATATATATAGATTAGTTAGTTCCATACTATTTCCAGCCATTTTTACGAAGCAGAGCATGATCATAAAATTTGTTTGCATATTGGGGTATTTAAAATATCGGTAATTAAATTTAAAAATCAAAATAAATTTTTAAACATTCCTAATTATTAACACTTTTGGTAGAAATAACTGCAACTGTCTGTTAAAGTCTCATACTTTTTATAGTTATTTTAGGGCTCGGCTAATTATAAAAATAATTAGTTCCCCAGTAAATGGTAAAAATGAAACATCCTCTCTATTAACAGACGATTTTTTTAAATTCTAATAGCTAGATAAATTTTATGATATATTTTCATCAAATATAATGTGTAAAGTCCTATTATTTACACAAACTCCTGATTTTTTAAATGACTACGCTTACCGCTTTGTCACTAGAAATAGTTCAAAAGTCCGTGAAAAGTGGATACAATATAAACACATATCAACTTGTAAACATGACGGCTATAATTCTTTATAGCATTCAGTTAAATTTAATGGGCTGGACAGACAGTCCAATTGAATTAGCATAAATAAATTCCTGTGAGGGACTCCTCTATTTAACCAAGTATTTCCTTAGGGAATACTTGTGAGCGACGTCTAATGCTCAATTTAATTATACTAGCTGTATCCCGAAACTTAATCTGCGTAGATTTTAGTCTATAACACTAAATGCATTTGATGCCTTGAGTTCGGTAAACACATAATACGTTTATTATCAATACTACCATATACCCTTTCTTCTAAAAGCTTATGTCGTTTAACAGCTAAACAACAAATTTTATTAACAATACAAACCGTTGAACCTTCACACATACTTTATCTTTTTATCAATATAGAAGCCATTCCCAACTTGACTGCTAATGAAGATGAACCGTACCAAAGACATAAGTCTTAAAAACATAACATCCTACATAATGATCCATAATATGAAATTTATGTTTCAAAGTTATGTTTTTAGTTATAAAAAATCTTTGTTTATAAAGACAAAGTTGTCATTAGTTTTCGGTAGTATATATCAAAAGCAAATAGTTCACTGGAGGAACTAATTCAATCAACTGAAACTGTTGTTTGAAGCTCGCTGAGAGGATAATGCGAAAGGTAAATATTTATTTCACTTCTACATGGAAAGCTTCCATGTAGCTTACAATAAATTAGTAAATAATTACAGACGTTATTTACGAATGTGTGAATTATTTTTCCAATCAACATCATCATCATCATTATCAGCCTGTGTCAGTCCACTGCTAGACATAGGCCTCCCCTAATGCACGCCACCACTTCCGATCTTCGGCTATTCTCATCCAGTCTACACCGGCCACTTTGCGAATGTCGTCACTCCATCTTGGCGCAGGGCGTCCTACACTACGTTTACCGAGCCTTGGTCTTCACTCCAGAACTTTCCAACTCCAGCGATCGTCAGTTCTGCGGCTTATATGACCGGCCTACTGCCACTTCAGCTTACTAATCAGGTGGGCTACATCGGTGACTCTATCAACTCTTCTCTGACGGGTTACATCATTTCTGATGCGGTCCTTTAGAGATACTCCGAGCATAGCCCTCTTTATAGCTCGCTGAGCGACTTTGAATTTGTGGACCAGTCGAACCGTAAGTGCCCAAGTCCCGACACCGTAGGTCATAACGGGTAGGACGCATTGATCGAAGAATTTCCATTTGAGGCACTGTGGGATGGGTGACGAGAAAACTCGACGAAGCTTATGAAAAGCTGCCCAGCCCAGCCGAATCCTTCTGTTGGCCTCCCCCTCAAAGTTGTTTCTACCTAGTTCGAGCGTTTGCCCTAGGTAAACGTACTCCGAAACTAATTCGAAGGAGGTGCCATGAATCGTGATCGGTCCCGAATCAACGTGCTCGTTGAACATGACCTTGGTTTTACCCAAGTTCATCCGGAGACCGATGCCTGTAGAAGACTCAGCCAGGCTTTGCACCATTTTCTGCAGGTCCTTTGCAGTCTCAGCCATGATGACGATATCGTCCGCAAATCGCAGATGTGAGATATACTCGCCGTTCACATTTATCCTGTGTCCTTCCCAGTTGAGCGTCCTGAACATGTCCTCCAGCGCGGCGGACAACAATTTCGGAGACATGACGTCTCCTTGTCTCACACCGCGGTGCAGGGGATAGCTCAGTCTGCCCCTTTGGACTATGACAGATATAGTGGCGGCGACATACAGACATCTCAGCATCTCGATATACCACCAATCAATCTGGCACCGCTGTAAGGACTCGAGGAAAGACCAGGTCTCGATGGAGTCAAAAGCCTTTTCATAGTCCACAAATGCCATGCACAGGGGCTGGTTATACTCATGTGTCTTCTGTTTCTGTAACACCTGCAATATTAACTAACTAGATAAATTTTTGAGTATAAATTGACTTATCAAATCCACTTATTTACAGATTTTCACGTTATTTAAATATATTTATTCCCGACGTTTCGGATTCTTTTCAGCATCCATGAACACGGGCAGACTAAGTTGGTATATGTCTGTATCTCTGACACGAACGAAACAAAACGTCGGGAATAAATATATTTAAATAACGTGAAAAATCCTAAATAAGTGGATTTGATATGTAGAATCACGTAAATAAAAGAAATAATTATAAATTGACTTGTAATTTTTACATTAAAAAAAAACCGAAAAACATATCTTTCTCAAATCGTTCTGAAGTTTTCGTTATTTTCTTTTAATTTTCCTAGTAAAACAAAATCATAGAGGTTGTTACAAATTTTAAGTGTGAGTGTGAACAATGTATTAACCTTCAATGTCAAAATAATTAGGTGTACACATTGTCGAATAAGCTAGTCTAGAGCATTGAATTCGAAGGTTGCATCTGTATTAAGCGATGATGCTAGAGCTATATTTATTTATGTTAAATAAATAAAAAAACGCAAAAGGGTCTGAATTTATTGCAAATTGGAAACTATTAAAATGATGAGCACAATAACAGTTAATAAGGCAATGCAGGTTTAATGAATTTTATTTCTTTTAATTAAAATAACCCCACAATTTGTAATTTGAGTTACTCTCAGGGAGTAAAACAACAGACGTGTCCTATTTGAAAATTCTTAATAAACATTAAGCATATAATTTTCCCTGGATTCGGCTAAAAATATTTCATTTTGGCGCGATGCTAAAAATCGCTGTAATAACATTTACTGTTTTTTATGAATCCTATATAAAAAGAAACTTAGTTTCTTGTTTAATCATTTATCAGTTGAACACATTGTGATTTATGTAACGAATTTTAACAAACTACCGAATTTTACCTTATATTACGACTAAGCGTAATGATATAGAATACACAATAAAAATATTTTATTACAATTAAAATCTGGACACCCCACTTCAGCACTAGCAACAAGATGCATGATATCTCGGTCTACTCCGTAGGACGGCAGGTTATTTTTATAAATATTTATTATTGATTCAATTTAATAGCAAATATTAAAAATTAATATTATAATTTGATGTTCAATTTTAATTTTATCACAAACTTTTATTAAATGTTTTATTAAATTTATTTCTTTATTTTGTGAATATTAAATAACCAATAATAAGTATTTAACATTAATAATTTAATAATATTTAGTGTTGATTATATTAAATAAAAGTATTTTAATTTATATCAATAAATAATACATACGGATAGTTAACCTCAATTATATCGAGCACTTGAAAAAGTATATAAGCACAATTTTTCACTAATATTCACAAATAGTAAGTAATATCAATCAAAATAATTAAGACAATTAAAGATGATAGATTTACAAGAACTAATCATAAATAATTCGATTAAGAATTTATGGATTCACAAGACGTACTTTGATATATCATAAAACTGGTAGTTCAGCGCCATCTGATGCTTACAAATGTAGAATTCTTACGAGATGTTGGCTTACTTGTACAGCGGTACTACAAATCAGAAGCTTTGATTATGTGTGACTAGATGGCACTTATCTAAAACGTATTACATAGATAAATCACAATGTTGATATATTATATGAATAAAAATATTATCATTATATCAAGTTGAATAAACATCATCACAAAATTAATATATTTATATAATAATATATTTAATATATATATTTAATATAAATTTAAATAATATAAAATATATTATTAATAATATATATATATATATATATACCAAAAACGAACCTTAATCCTAACTCATAGAGCACATTATGCAACAACTATCGCAAATAAAAACGACAACTCCATTAACACTACATAAAATTAACCTTATCACTATGTAATAAGGTCCATTTCACCGTTTTCATTATAAACTGTTAATTTTGTGTCACAGGTGCTGCATCTTAAAATTTCACCTCATCATTTTTTCATAACGCGCCTAAAGAAGTATAACTTCAAAATTGTGTGATGACAGTGGCAGATAAATTTTACAGACGACCGAAACAGCTTCAACAACGATTCTATATAATATAATACAAGAAATAAATTAGAACAACAAGTCATCTTTAACAATCATCAGGTACTGATAACTCTTTTGAACATAACACAATATGAAACCAAATTGAAGAAACACATTAGACGAATTTGATTCGAAATTAGCGCCATCTATCGAACACTCATCAAACGAACAACACACGAAAATATAGAAAATCTTATTAGAAGTTATACCTACAAAATTTACACAGCGTCATCTAACGTTGAGGAAAATCGTATGGATTAAAAATTTAGAACAAAACACGAAAATTTCAAATGCATGAAGAATTGAAGAGAGAAATCTAGAAAAAGAAAAATGAATACAGCAAACAAAAATAGTTTTACTTTAATAGAATATTTATGTATTAGGTTAAGACAACGCGCAATTTCCATTGCGGAATGTTTAATAAGTTGCACTATAATTTAGATATATAAAATAGGTTTACTAAGTTTATTTAAGTTTGTGGCCCTTAAAAATCTTTGTTTGTTTAAAAATTATTTAAATTGTTTAAAAATAGTTTATACATTACTTTATAATTTTTTTTCAGTGTATTGTATTTTTATAATTGTGTTTATTTAAACGGTGAGAGAGGCATCGTCAGCACTGATCTGCAATCTGTCTAGGAGAAGGCAACTCCGAAAATAAACCCTTTCTTGATGTCACCGTCAGACGCAAGTACGGTTTAACTCAAAGCGGCAGACTCCTGCAGTCGACCCAACACCGCACGTATCGCTTTGGCGTTCCTGCGGGCTCTGTTGGGAAGACCGAGAGGGTGGTAAAGGCTTTGGGCAATCCTATGCTTAACTACCGCCCGCTCCAGCTGGGCAGCCCCCGGCCAATTAGCTGTTGATCCGCCCCGGTGCTGGTTTGTTCCTAAAGGGTGTGGGGAACACTAACAAAAATTAGACAACTGGTGCCGATATCCAGTACACCTGCAAATAAAAATAAAAGAAACATTAAAAACATGCCTAACATATCCATTCGCATAGGGTCATGGAACGTCCGTACTATGAGGACGGGCCTCCCCGACACCTGCGGAGGTTCTGGAGTTAGCGCCCAAGATTTGCGCAAAGCTGCTGTCGTGAACTCGATAGGCTTAACATCGCCATAGCAGCCCTTCAGGAAACGAGACTGCCTTACGGTCCATACGGGAAGCACATTACACCTTTTTCTGGAAAGTCAAGGCTGCCGAATCTGTCCGCGAATACGGTGTTGGATTTGCTGTTCGGAACGACCTACTGCAGGCGATCGAAACTCCAAAAGGCGTTTCAGAGCGTATCATATCTCTACGTATGAACAGCAAATGCGGCTATGTCACCTTTATATCTGCATACGCGCCAACACTTTTAGCCTCTGCTGAGACCAAAGACCATTTCTACGGTGAGCTTACGGAGACCGTTGGCAGAGTGAGTCGTAGCGACCGCCTTTATATAGTGGAAGATTTTAATGCTCGTGTTGGTCGTGATTCTCCTACATGGTCTGATTGCCTTGGTAACCGTGGTATAGGAAACATTAACGAAAATGGTCAACGTCTCTTGGAATTCTGTTCCAATTACCAGTTATGTGCTACCAATACTTACTTTAAGGCAAAGAGCCTCACAAGGTTTCATTGGGACACCTCGCTCGACCACTGGCACCAACTAGACGTTGTTATTGCTCAGAAAAAGACCTTCGTGAAGTACTCCAACACGATCCTTTCAAAGCGCTGAATGCGATACAGACCATTCCCTAGTTGTGGCGCGAATTACCATGTCTCCAAAGAAGATACACTCCCTAGACCACCCGGTAAAAAGAGATTGAATCTCTTAATACCCAAAACGATGTGATGATCCAAACATATAGCGAAATGGTTAATTGCGAAACTGCAAACTGGGACTTGGACGTACCTATTTCGATGAATGGAATAGACTAAAGGTAGTACTCACTGTTACAGCAGCAAAAGCTTTCGGTATGCGAAAACAAAAACAGGGACTGGTTCGCTGAAAACCCAGCGACCGTACAACCTCTGCTTGATGCTAAGCGTCATGCTGCTTTATGCTACCGAATTTCTCCTTGTCCTAAAACGCGATCGGCATTATTGCTGGAAAGCAGAACTGCAGAGAGTGTCAAAATCATGCGCAAATGCGCATTGGTCAGACCTTGTAATGAAATCTCAAGCCGGCGTGACACGGGAACTCTCAGTGGACTGTACTCGGGAATGAAAAGAGTGTGTGGAACCTTCCTATACAGACTGCTGTAGATGCTGGGAGGTGGGTTGCGTGGGTGGTTGTGGTGCCTCAAGAAATGCGCAATGCTAATATAGTGACATTATACAGGAAAAGGTGACCGTGGCGATTGCAACAGTTACCGTGGGATAGCACTTTATCAGCATCGTGGAAAGTTGTTTGGACGTGTCGTACTTTCTAAGTTCCAAAACTGGCAGATCGCATTTACTCGGAAGCCCAATGCGGTTACCGAGCCCAGCGATCCACAGTCGACATGATATTCACTCCAGACAACTTCAAGAGAAGTGTCGTGAGATGAACACACCACTCTTTATTGCCTTCGTTGACCTGAACAAGGCCTTCGATACCGTAAGCAGGGAAGGTCTGTACACGGCACTAGAGAGCATAGGATGTCCACCAAAGCTGCTAGGTCTCATTAAATCGTTCCACGAAGAAATGAAAGGCTCTGTTGTTTTCAATGGCGATCTGTCTGAGCCTTTCGCAGTACGTAGAGGCGTCCGACAGGGATGTGTCTTAGCACCTACCCTTTTTGGTATCTTCTTCTCGCTTCTCCTAGAAGTTGCTTTTGGCGAGTGCCGTCAGGGTATCCATCTCTACACAAGGACTGATGGGAGACTTTTTAACACTGCCCTTCTCAAGTCTAAACGGTATCGCGAGGACTTGCACGTCGACGGTCTCTTGTTTGCCGACGACGCAGCCTTTGTCGCTGCCTCTCCACACGAGCTCCAGCAGATGATGGACAAGTTCTCTTACGCATGCACTCTGTTCTCCATAAGCATAAACGCCAAGAAGACAGTCGTACTGGTTCAGGGCTGGTCACACCACCAGCGATTCTACTGGATGGGAAGCCCTGGAAATAGTCGAGCAGTTTTGCTACCTTGGTCGACGTGTCGAACAATCTCTCGCTTGATGCAGAGATCAACGTTCGTATTGGCAAAAGCGGCGGCCATGTTCGGAAAGCTCCATACAAGAGTTTGGACCAATAAACATCTGACCACAAAGACCAAAATAACAGTGTTCCAAACATGCATTTTTAGCATACTTCTGTACGGAGCCGAAACTTGGACATCGTACGCAAAGCAAAGAACGCCGACTAAACACCTTCTACATGCGCTGTCTGCGTAACATTCTATGCTTCACGTGGACGGACAGAGCGACGAACAAAAGGTGTTGGAAATCGCACAGCTGCCCAGCCTCACCGCACTGCTCAAGCAGAAACGATTGAGATGGCTGGGACATGTGTATCGCATGCCGCTTTCTCGTTTGCCGCGGCTTGTTTTGCTTGGCACTATAGCAAATGCGAAGAGAAACGTTGGGAGACCGTTACTAGATTTAAAGACTGTGTCAAGCGAGACATGTCCACATTTAACATTGACAACAAACGCTGGGAGGAGCTCGCAGAAGATAGGATTGGATGGCGTAAGAGTGTGAAGGAGGGTCGAGCTTACCAAGATACAGCCTGGTTTCGGTTACTGGCGGATAGGAGACATAAGAGACACACCGGCACCACCACCCTGCCTAATTCACAATTCACCTGCCGCTGGTGTAGAAGACAATGTCGCTCCGAATTGGCTTATATAGCCACGAAAAGAGGTGTTCCTCTGATCAGACATATGTTTAAATCGTCTGTAAAGACGCAAAGGCCTTTAATAATAAACTTTGCAAAAGTATAATTATTTCAATCACTATTACGGGCTTTGTTTAAGTTAAGTGTATGAAGTTTAGAATACCCTTGGTTTATTTATTTATCTACACTTTTTTTCTTTTAACCAATCTTTATACATCATAAAAACGCTTACAAGTAACAAATTTTGATATTATCATCCCCAAATATTTTACAGATGTCATGTATTTAAATTACCTATTTAGCTCTTATCTACTTAAGGCATAAGTAAAAGAACTTGAAGGAAATAGATTTAAATATGAAATTTGAAAATTAATCAAAACTTTATTAATTTTCAGTTAATTTATTGTTAAACACCATTGCGGAAACGCTGCTATTGCAATGCGCAAGTCAGTTACGCTTCACCGATATCGGAATGATACCATTGATATACATTTGTCGAGAGTCACATATGACACATTTCATTTCAAGTTGTTCTCTTGTTTATTATTTTTTTTCAATTCACTCTTATTCAAACCCTTATATTTTTAAGGTAAATTTGTCACTTTTCAATAAATAGATCGATAGAACATCCAATTATGTCATTGAATTATGTTCACACGTGTCTTCTTATTTTCAACTTCACAAGTACTACGGCCACCTGTTCTTCGGACCACGTACCGGCCCACTGCCACTTCAACGAGCTAATCCTTTGTGCTGTGTCGGTAACTTTTGTTCTTTGTCGGATGAATTCAGTGCATGGATTTTTAGTAGGAATTAAAATTAATCTTAACGCTTCATCGGCAATTTCCAAGAAAATCCTGTAAACTTTAAAGCAAAATAAAAACATAGTTCGATTCGTTTCCAAAAATTATCTAGTAAATAAATTGATTTTGATGTTATAAATTGTGCTAATGCACATATTGATAGTGTTTAGTGTGCAGTATTATTTCTTTGTATCTTACTTCGAATAAACTACACTATATCCTTGTATATAATGGCCTTTCAGATTCGATATATAAGCTTATATTGTAGAATTTTATTAAAATCTATTAAATGCTGTTTGAGCAATTGTGTAACAAACATACATCTTTAAATAAAAAAATTGAAGCTTAATTTATTATTGATGCTTACTTATTTATAGCATTACTAAGATTCTTTAATTGCTAGACAATATCCAATAAGGACAGAAACTCTAAGGACTAAAATTATGAATAGCCTTACTATTTATATATATATATATTTAGCTAATTTATTTTATTTGGCTTATTCTTTATTGTTATTATTTATCAATGTATCATAATTTTTTTGATATTTTAAGTTGTTAACTTTTATTTTTGATGAAATTTCCTTTTGGGCAAACGGATTATAAAAATTTCGCTAGTGAAAGTTTCGTAAGTTTTAGTTCTAACTCGTGGTAGGTTCCTTTTTACGAGGTACTGATTAGGGTAAAGCCAACACGGTGCTGATTTCTGCCCCAAATAAGAAATGTGTAAACATCACAGTCTTCCCCTTCGAGGATCCGATCACTTGTCTTAAGGCAGTGAACGGATTTGTGGCGTCATACGATGCTTTTATACCGACTTCACCTGATGACTTGACATCAGGTGGTTTGGTTCTAGGACCATAAATTTGCATTTTAAGGGATTAAGAATTAATGAATTTTTGAGAGACCATTCATTAATATGACTAAGGTCAACATTTATCTTTTCAACCGCTTCCTTGGTTTTTAACACTAGTTTTAATATATAACTGAAGGTCGTCCGCATAAATTTGTAAGTTACAAAATTTTATCGACCCTATTGCATTCGACTTAATAGAAGTATATATTTTAAGATGGTATCTTGCCCACTGGTTTAAATATTAACGTTGAACTACCGAATCGGCTGAACCTGTAGAAAGTGAGATTAGAAATAGGGCATATCTTTTACACCTGGAACTGCGAGGAAATGTTTATTTATGGTTTCCGGTCTGCACGTGTAATGGAGTTACTTTTTAATACTTGTCCAGAGGTTCCTAGCATCCTTAATATTCGTATTGATATAGTGGTTAAAGAACGATACCTTTTCATTGTAAATAGCCGAAGAGACTGTCTCGTTTCATATCTTTATAAAAAAGTTTATGAGACTCGTTTTTAGATTTGTGATATCGACTATACGCCTTGTCTCTAACGTGCATCATTTTTTAATAGTTGAGTAATCCAAGGTGATAAGCTCTTTTGATATGAACAAGTTTATAAGGAGCATGTCGGTCAAACAGCATAAGAATATATGCATTAAAAGTTTCAACCATTTTGTCAACATTTTCCATAGACAATATCCGTTCCCATTCAATGGCTTCTAGTCTTGTTTAAAAGAGTCTAGGGAGATATCTTTGAGGGAGGTAAATATATACAAATAGGTGATAATTTATGGCGGTTTATCTTGAGTTCACTGATAATTAAGGCGTGGCTACTGAGATCGGGAATAAAGTCAACATCAATTTTTTTAACAGGAGCATTCGTGCAAAAGAGGTCAATAAGTGTTTCACTATGGTCTGTAAAATGAGTCGGCACAGTAACGTGTTGTTTTAAGTTAAGGTAATGTAAAAAATTATTAAATTTAATTGCGTCTATATGGGAAGTGTTTAATAAATTTATATTAAAGTCACCTAATAATATTATATAATCGCAATTGGAGAATGAAGTCACTGAATCTGTCATGGCATCTAGAAACACATCGATACTAAGCCATTGAGGGCGATATGCCGTGCCAATAGCAATTTTGATACCTCTTAAGCTAAGATTAAGCCACATCTGCTCCACAGTTTCGGTTGTAGAAGGATGGGGAATAGTCCTGGCTGTGACACCACGTCTGACGTAGAACCCTACACCACCACCTCTGGCATGAACTTTTTAGGACGGGGATGTGCCTCGACGATAGTCAGCACCAAAGGCGCCCGCCTTCTTCACCAAGGCGCAAACCATGTTTCATTAATAGCCATAATATCAACAGAATGACGCAGCATAGCAACTATGAACTCATCGTGTTTTGTACCTAATGACCCTGGATTAAGAAAACCTTAACTTAAATCTAGTATTATCTATAGCCATAAAGTTAATAATAGTACAAAGATAAGAGAGCTATATAAAACTAAGAATACATATATATAAAAAGAATAAAAACATTTGACTAAACACGGTTGAGCAAAAGTAAGTCTAATATATGCATAGTGATTCTATAATGAAACATAGAAACGAGTATATTGTACATCTATTTGCCAACACTACTTCAAATGCATAGTAAGCAGATACTTGCAATGCGTAGTATAAAATTATAATATGTGATATAATGAATAGTGTCGCAATAAGTACCTTTGAGCGCCACTAATAGAATTATCATCATTGAACATTTTATGGGCATTCATTTAAAAATAGTATAGCTTTGTTTTTTAACTTTAGGAATTTTATTTGTGTATTGTGATGATTTTCTTTTCAATGTTTACCTGTTTTTGTTATAAAATATAGTTAGACTATGTTAAAACACTGTGTTCTAGTCTTTGAAGGGTTTAAACGGATCCTTCTTAACGCTTGGAAGGACAATGACTGAAATACTGAGAATACTTGCTGAGCACTTGGGTTAAGCCGATTATGAAACGCTGGCGTCTTTGTCTGTATTACTTGTGGCACGTAAACATTTGTGGAATCTGCTGACTCTGCTAGCTCAAACAAAATTACTCGATTTTTGTTAACATGTTAATTAACTGATAAGAAAATGCACTAAGAACACTTTCCTATATCGCTGATTGACAACTTATTGTTTAATGAATGGTTTATAGCAATTTTATTTAAGCAGGGTTGAATTTTTTTAAAGAGATATTGCAAATTTTGTATGTCGCGTTATTTCAGGATAATTTTTACGTTTTTGAGTTTCCAATAATATAAATTAACGCACTTAACAATAAAGATAATGTTGTCCCGGTGGTAAAACACGTTGCCGGATGCAAGGATTATCGCGTCCTCCCCCACTCTTCGGACTACAGATAATCCTACGATATCCCAACGCAGCCTGTTTACCTCCTCTTCCAGCTCCGTCATCCTCTCGTCGGTCCTCAATGTCCGTGCGTTGAAAGTTGCCAGGTCCAGTCGTCGTTGGTGGTAGCCGAATATTGTCTGGAGATTCTTAGCACCCACCGCCCCATTGTTACCAAGGCTGCTACCACAGCCAGGAATAGTGGGGCTGCCGGGGACTGGGAGCCGCACGTCATTGTCATTCTTCATGAGGGGGTTTTGCCATAGTTGCCACGCTTGGCGTGTGGCTTGACAACCGCAGTCCCTTCAAATCCTTTCTACCTCGACGGCGGCCGACAGATGGCGGGATAACCATCTCCATCTTCAGATCCCAAAATGCTATTGGTGTAATGACGTTCAAATAAATCTAATTTCCTCTAAAGTATTTGAGACGCATTTACAATAGCCATCAGCTATCGGTAAATAACGGATGGTAAACAATTACTAATACTGTTAGACAATATATTAGTCCTAAAATTAAAAAAAGAGTATTATCAATACTGCCATTGTTATGTATTTATTTATCTTTTTAATACAAAATCAATTTAAAAAATCCTCCATGAATCCATTATTAACAAGGTCAGAAGTAAATTAGTTAAAAGAAGTCAAGGAAAAACTGTATTTGTTATAAAAGCGATCTGTCAGCAAGCGTCAAAACAAATTATCTGAACACCCAATCCAATTAGTTAAATGACTTGTGGGGTTCAAAAGTTGCTGAAATTCAGTGATTTTACGAATCTTTTGATCAGTATTTTAGAAAATGAATTTATTTTTGACGGTAGAGCAACAAGTACCAAATGAGTTTTTCATGCAATTTATTTTTGCGCCTCATAGAGATAAAATCTATGCCAGTGCAAATCTATGTTTTATTATTGTATTTGTTCCTACCGGGCTCAGTACCTGCGAATTGGTTCACCTGCGGAAAAGCTAAGAGGAATCCTCCTTCTGCTCCGCAGCAAAGATTAAGGCGTGCGGGAAAAGGACTGCAGGTACTTCCGTAGACTGTATCGATATCTTCACCTCCCGATCAAAAACGAGCTGGCGTTTGAGTCTAGTATCGAGGCCACCGCTATGGAGCTAGCACGCAGCATACGTGATGAAGTGGACCATACGCCGAAGATGGGACTGCCTCAGTAGCTAACACTGGCAGGGCTACAGAAGAGTGTGCAAACTACTCTATAACCCAATACTATAAGCGCCACTGTAAGAATAGAGTCCTACTGCGAGGACGGGTACGCGTAGGTATTTAAATAAAAGACCGTTCTATAGCACAAAGCAATAACAGCTTATTATGATCTTAAATCTTTAACGTGTATACTGCCCTGTTATATAATTTAAAGACTAAATAACTATTCTGGTAATCCAAGGTACTTTTTTCTGACAAAACAAAAATATGATCTATTTTAAACTGGTAAGCTAATTTTACGCACCATAAACTGGTAACAACGTGTTCTCTAAATGAAATGGCAGTCGCATTTTAAATCTTTATTAACTTTTAAGGTATTCGCTTAATCAAAATGTGACTATAAGAAAAAATATTTACGTAAAATTAAGATTTTTTTAATACAATAACTTTTATGTGAACTCAAATAGTATTATCTTAAATGAGTTTAGAAATGCTTGATTGCAATTTTTAAAAATGTTAATTGTGGGGTTTATCCTTAAATTCAGACAGTGTTTACAATTTAAAGTTTTTAACCGCACGTGGTTTTCATTTTTGATGTCGAAATTTCCTTGATTCCTGAAATATCGATTAAACTACATATCACAAACTTATTTAAAAAATATTGGACAAAATGACAGCCAGTCACCTATAATTCAACAAATGAATTAAAAAAATGGGAGCTTTAGGAACGGATACGGCAATGAGGTAACACATAAAATTAAAAAAAATACGCTACGAATTGAGAACCTCTTTCTTCTGGGAACTCGGTGAAGAAAAAAAACTATCTAAAAATAAACACAATACCGCAAGTTCTACTGCTAGTACAGTCGCCACTCTGACACATTGAATGTGTTCCCATGTAATGAACATTGAATGAACTTTTTGTTTACCTAGTAATTATGCTGGCTGCAGAGCTTTAAAACCGTAGCGGTACTCAACAATAGAAAAAGGCAACCCCATACGTTGCCTTTATATAAACATTTTAACAACTATGTATTCCGCAAGATTTCGAGTCATTATGTTAATATGACCTTTGATTTTTAAGGCAACTATTTTTGTACAATATCAAATTTGTATAACTTTTACGTTTAATATAAAAAGGCATATAAAATCTAATGGCATTTTTTCTATAAATAAAATATTAAATGTTTGTAATTTCATGTTAAATATTTATACTTTTAATGTTCTTAGCAGCGTCCATCGCTTTATTTCCTTGTCAATTTCATTTTACAAGTAATGTGCATGTATTTTCTCACAATTATATATTTATTACAAAAAACAACAAACATTCAGAATTTTAGATCAATTTTTTTTTCCTGGATCATTTCATCTTTGTTTGTGTATCTATGTAGTTTCTAAACATTATACAGATTTTTTTTGGCACAATTAAAGATATATACTTCTACGATGGGTGGAAGTTACGTGTAACACATCTCTAATAACAAAACCACTACCATGACTCTAGGTCTCTAGTATGGGAAGTCAATGAAATCCGTGATTAAGTGTATAGAAACATCACTTTCGTTTAAGTATGCCATTGACTTTATCATGAAAAAAGAAACACTGTCGTCAAAGTTTAGAGCTTATCAAATAAAGCTTTTAAAGACTGTGAAATAACCATAAGTTTTTCAATATTTCAGTGCGTAGTACTTTAGAATATTGTTGTGTTGTTTGGAACCCTCACCATGCTATTTACTTTAATAGAATAGACGATCTTCTAAAACGTTTTCTTTACAACATAACCAACAGAGGAAATGAATGCCATCATCTTACATTTTACCCCAAACGAACGAGAATTTTGAAAATACCCGTTCTTTCACAAGTAAGTACGCAGAACATTCAGTTACATAATTTTTATTATTAATATACCTCATAATTATAACGATTTTAAAAATACACCTTAAGTGTATTTTTACAATAAATGTCAAAATATTTTATTTTCAATTATATTAAATATTAATTACATAGAAGCATATATAATTATTATCTTTTGATTATTTTAACAATGTTTATTTTAAACGCATGTCTAAAAGCGTATCCGGTTCAAAGGAATGTAAAAATTAAAAAGAAAATGTTAAATCATAAAGCCATAACAACTTGGAACTTAACTATTAAAAAGAAAACAAGTCAGCTTTTTAAACGAACATGTGGTTGAGAATATCGGTATCGTTTAATTAAGCATACTTTTACAAATATATACCATCTAGCAAAGGAAATAGATGTTAGTTGTGAGCGTAACATGGCTCTTTTATTTTGTTAACAGGAGATTGGAAGAGTAGGTCCACTTAAGTAACTAATTCGATCAGCTGTAACTTTCTTTAGTGTTAAAACTTTTCCGAGCCGATAATGGAATGTGTATATATTTATTTTACAATCGGAACAAAGTTATACGTAGCTTGTATTCGACATTATCTTTTTTTTCTTATTCATAAGTAATTTAAATTCTCATATGTTCATTTTTACCAAAATATCCATTAATTTCATTTTACATATTGTAACGGCGTCCATCGTTCTTTATTTCCCCGTAAATATTGTTTTAAAAACCAAATGTTTTAATTATTTTTCGACGTCTGTTTATTCGTAAAACAACAAACATTATTCGATGTACAAATTGTTACAAATTAAAATGTAACAATTTGTACATCGAGAATTACTTTTTTTTTGTGGCATACGTAAGCAGACAAGCAGTCAGGCCACCTGATGAAAAGTGGTCACCAACGCCCATAGACATTGGCAATACCTATATTTCCTATAATTTAAGGCTATTTACATTTATTTTTGTTTAAGAACAAGTAAGTAAAAACCGGGTACTTTGTCGTGCAAACCTACCTCTTACACACTAAAAGACATGTTATATTTACATATTAAGGAAATTTATTGGTCTATACATATTAAATTGGCGATTTATGACCATTATTCTCGTTGTATCAGAAATTTTCTAGGCATATTATGAAGAAGTAGATAAAATCCAAAAGCCATTTTTATCAACAGTTCTTGTATTTTGGTAATTAACATATACTAAATATTTGTAAGACATTGTACTATATACGCTGTATTTCTGTGTACTTACTTCAAAATGACATCATTACTAAAGATAAGTTATTAAATTTTCAGCAGTGATGAAGTGGCAGTTGAACTCTCGACCCTAAAAAGTATTTGTCAGAAAAGTTTATATTTTGAAGGTATTGAATTTTCCGTAAAAAGCATATAAAAAATCATCCTATCTTGCCTTACTAAGAAAATTACTTCACGTAAGGTATAATTCAAGTAGTGAAGCTTTTAACAAGCTGGCTCTAGACGAAACTTTGTAATTCGCAGAAACTTATAGCTGACTCCTGTCATAATTTTACATAGGAATAATATGCTTCAGTGCCTCGCACCTTTTAAAAGAAGTAATTATTTCATTGGTCAGTCTTTAAGGACATGACTTTTTGTTGTTTTACAAGAAATACAATAAATGGTTAATTTTTTTAATTATCTAAGTTTATGTTTGTTTATATGTATAATTTACATATTATGTTACCTCGTTGCTCCAGTCCTAGTGCTCCGATTAACTTAATTTTTTTTAATGACAGGTATTAGCCGTCATTTGGTCCCACATGATACGGACATTTAATTAATTTTGTAATAAAGTAGTTTAATAGATATTTAACAAATAAAAAAAATGCAGCACCAAAAATCACAATCTCTAGCAATTAAATTGCGTACACTGCCTAAACCGTAAAAGATTGATTAAAACAATGTTTTACTTACGTAAAACATAGTTTTATCTAAACGTAACTAACTTAACAAAGGCCAATACCGCCAGCTTATATTCATTAATTTATTATCTGAATCCATAAAGGATTTTAGAGAAAAAATTTTACATCCTCTGTTTTCAAATGATTTAACATAAGCACAAAAATCACTAAATATATAATTAGTTGCAGACAGCAATAACAGCAACATGGCTATTTTAACTCGCTTAGAAGAACAGATCCTCTCAGCATCTAATTCAATACACTGTAAATTTCTTCAGTGTCAAAATTTCTCTAGGTAGATAATGGAAAACGTTTGTATTTGTACGAACAATTAAAATAAACGTTAAAACGCACTTCAATCCATTTAAAATTGTTTGACTCTTAACCCTTTTATAAAAGTAAAATTTTTATTTAAACGTCCGATAATTAAATTTCACATATTTTATCAGCTTCCGTCGCTTTTTTTTAGCTTGAATATATTGTTTTAAAAACCAATTAGGTTTATCATTTCCGGCATCTGTTTATTCGAAAAGAAAAAAACATCCGCAAATTAAAATACAACAATTTGTAAACTGAAAATTATTTATATTTTCATTTGAAGCTCTTTAATGAATCTAGAATTCGTTGGAAAAGTAGTCATTATTTTCGAAAGTATTTCAAAGCGGCCGTTCTTATACCCTCACTAAAGTGTATTCGAAAATATGAATACTGAAATGTTTTCTTTGTTTTAAATTCTTTTTTTTGTAGTTAGGTTCCTTTTGATAAGTTATATAATTTCAGCAAATTAGTTAAGTAGTAGTTATGCAATCCCTACTCTCCTTCTTGTAAATTTTGTCATTACCCTAGCCCTAATAACAAATGAATAAACTTGCTATTAAATAAAAATTGGGAAAAATAGTGCTTGAGTTAACAGCAACTTGTGAGCATATACGATAGTCTAAATTTGTGAGACATACCCTGCATTGCTATATTATTTAAAGAGTCGTATTTCACAGATCACACACACTCGTATTTTACAGATCTCATGCATTTTAATTAAAATTTTGACGTATAACAACTCTGCTAACAACTCCGGGTGATATTTTTATTAACGCTATATTTTTTCTGGCTGCCATGTTTGTTAATCACCATTATTATCATACAAAACAAATGTAAAACTAATAAAGTCTAAATAAATGTATTATCTAAAGTCACAAAGTCAGTATAGTACATGTACTTACTACAATTATGAGATAAAATATAAATTTCAATCCATTAAGAAAAAATATTGACAACTTTCATTTATCAAAAAAAAATTTTAATAAAGTAGTGATTGACTCATTTGAGACATCTCACCAATAGGGTCTTTTTTTACGGTTTCTGATATTAAATTTTGTTTACATTCATTTCTTATCTCATTTGACTTAACTATAGGTGTTAATGTTTGTGCATTAATAATTACAAACATTATCGTACTTTCAAACTAAGCAATGTCTGTACTATGGAAACAAGATGCCTGATAAATACTTAGACTTAATTGTATTGTGTAAATGAATATATAATGTACAGATACCACCACCCAGACACTCATTTGAAAAAAGAGCCATTACACATTTTCCGCATTCGTTATTATGACAACAAAATTTCTATATTAGGTCTAAAATATTTGAGAAAGCAACTATTGACATATATAAATATTTGTCAATAGTTTGAATATATGTTTAAGATTAGAAGCAGACCAAATGATAACTTGGGAAAATGCCTAGGTGAAATAAAATATAGATTACATCCTTAGAACTCGTTAATACATAATATTTTTCTGTTTTAAATAACAAATTTTGTACGTGAAAGAAAATAATGAACAGTTTTTAATGAAACATGCAATAATTAAATTTCATATTTTAACAGCTTCCATCGCTTTTTATTACCTTGAAATTATTGTTTTAAAAACCAATTATGTTCATTAATTTCCGCATCTGTTTATTCAAAAAGCAACAAACATTCGCAAATTAAAAAGGAACAATTTCTAAACTGAAATTTACTTATGTTTTCATTTGAGGCTATTTACTCTAGAACTCGTTGGAAAATATATTACTTAAATGTGATTTTTCTTTGTTTTAAAATTGTTTGTGTATTTTACTCGATGATATCTTTTGTCTCGTTTCCAATAATTGATATTGGTAGATGATGACTTCCACATTATGTTATAATTGTGTCACATAGAACAAACGCAAATTGTTTACAGCGGGTATGGAGAAATTTGGCAGCATATTAGATCCATATTAGAGATCAGACAACTATGCCGGAGACATTACATTGTGTGCAAACAGTGCATTCTCTCTTTCTTTTATTCTAATGGCCAGATGGGGTGGATAACCGACTTAACAGGCAAACGGGTGATCAGCTCGCTTTGCCCTCATCAACTAGGAAACAACTTAGAAAAGTAGTTTAATCCCCGCAGGAGTTGAACCCACGACCTCTGGTTCCCTGATATTATTATAACCAAAGAGTGAGGGAGTATGTCATATTACATATGACATAATGACACTTCTCCAGACGATTCGTTTTAAAAAGTTGCTTAATATCTGTGCTTAATAATGAGATGTGGGTACTTATTCAACATGTCACTTGTTATGGTGTTGTTATGCTGTTGTACAACTATCGCAGTAGTCTTAAAAAACTCCGTACATTTAAAGTTTATTATGTAATGAATAATTGAAAAGAAGTGCTTTTCAACAAAGGCAGTGGCTTATATCAACTTTACAACATTGGCAGTAAACGTTAAAGATAAAAGGGATAACATTGTAAAAATACTAAAATGTGTTACTTCTGTTTGTTTTTCAATTTACTTTATAACAAATATTAACTTAGAGGTACTACTACTAGTATTAAAATTTTATTATATAATTAATACTTAACTGCCCTTTATTATTCGTGGATTAAATTTATTTATTTATTTATTTACACTTTTTGTACAAAACAAAACAGTACAATGGCGGACTTAATGCCAAAGGCATTTTCTACCAGTCTACCATGGATAGTAAAGAGAATAAAAAGTAGGTGCAACGATGTATAAAAAAAACAACAAATATAACTTAATACATAAATAGTTTAAAAGTAATACATAAGTATATATACATTGATATTCATACATACATATACTACACATATAATTTTAAATATCAAATGAATAATTCTATTTTTATTGTTCTAATTGTCTTAATAGGTGTTTACGAGTTTTGCGTTTAAACTCATTACGATTTTTGGCCATTCATTGGCAACTCATTTCGCAAGTGAATCGCTTGTACGAGAAATGACGAGTGGATAAAGCCAGAACGGTGTATAGGACATTGGAGCAAACGAATATATGTTGAGTGAAGGTTTTTGTTACTGACTTCACATAGATACTGAAAATGCGAGGATATGTAAGTTGGAGTAGAAGGTGAATCTAGAAATGAATATAGAGTGGTAAGTGCCCGTAAAGAGCGCCTTTGACGTATGGGTAGCCACTGTAATTAAGCACGATTAGCCGACACGTGATTAAATTTACGGAGATTGAAAACGAATCGAATGCAGTTATTTAGAAGTCGGTCAAGCTTATTGACGTGATCTGCATTCAGGTCAAAGTAGTACAAGTAGTACGTCACCATAGTCGATAAGAGGGAAAATCAGAGACTGCACAAGGATTGCCTTAGATTGTGAAGGCCAAAAGTTTTTAATTCTATATAGACATCTCATGACACCAGTAACCTTCTGACTCACCGAATCAATTTGTGACTACCAATTTAGGGCGCTATCAATAAACAAGCCAAGATTTTTAACTGTTTGGCTGATCGGTATTGGATGGTTGTCGTAAATAATATCAGGCAGTTGAGAAAAATCAATTTTGGACAGCATTCTAGAACTGTCTAGCACGATTGCTTGACATTTTAATGGATTAACCACAACGGATTGACGTTCATAAGTGCTCAGTAGAGCCTAAATTGTATAAATGATTTTGGCTTTGACTTTGACTTTGAATGAGGTCAATAAAAACCGAAAATAAAAGTGGAGAAAGAATACCGCCTTGACGGACGCCACTTTTTATATTCAACCAGCTTGATAAAGACTCGACTACAACTACAGATTGCTGGCGCCTCTGAAGATATGAAGAAAACTACTTCAGAACTTCATCAGAAATCATAAAATGTGATAGGATTGCAAGAAGGATTTCGTGACTCGTGACGGTATTAAAAGCATTTGAGAAATCTATCAAAACCAGTATGGTAACTTTAGTATTTTCCATGTCTTTTCTAATCATGCAATCGTCAGTCACTTTTAAAAGGGCAGTAGTTGTGCTATGACCTGGTCTGAAGCCCGATTGTAGTAGGCTTATTAAATTGTTTCGAAAAAACAAAATGAGAAAATTGCTTAAAAACACAAGATTCGAGTACTTTGGAAAGATATGGCAGGATAGAGAGGGGTCGGTAGTGCGCGAGAACAGATGGATTGGAACATTTCGGAATAGCGCGAACAAACGCTTTTAGCCATGAGGAAGGAAAGGATCTTGACCACAAGGAAAAATTAATGATGTGGGTGATTGCGGGAAGAAGATTATCAAGAACGGGAACAATCATTCTTCGACCGATTTTATCCGGTCCAACAGCAGTGGACTTGATTGATAGAATGTTTTTTTGATTTCTTCGGAAGAAACTGGAGAGAAAGAAAAAGTATTGCTACAGGATTGCATCAAACCATTTAAATAAGTAATTGCCTCGTCCACTGTTAAATGATCCATAGGAGAAACAGTTAGGAAATGTTGAGTTAAATCATCCATAGTTATTGAATTAGAAAGGTTTGTTGTTCGCGACTTGTTAATACCTAAGGTTGCAAGAAACTTCCAGATATTGGCAGAATTTGAAGATGAAATATTAACGAGAATGTGACGGTGTTTTGCGTTGCGTATCATCTGGTTACATCGATTTCTGGCTGCTTTATATCTTGACCAATTATCTTCAGTACGATGATTTTTGAATTGTCTGAAGGCCGATCTCTATGCCTCATCGCCATTTTTACGACCTCAGTCAACCAGGGAGCTGGTAGCCGCTTTGTTTTTACTCGTTTTACTGGCGCATGAGTGTCATACAATTTGTTAATACAACTATTAAATACGCTTATCTTTTTGTCTATCGAGTCTTCGTCAAACAAAGGCTGCCAATCAATATTGTCAACATCATTGCGTAACTCATCATTGTTAAATTTAGCAAAATCCGCAAGTGCAGAATTTTGACTTTTGGTTTAGATGGTTTTAAGGTATAGGAAAGGATGACTAAGTTACACAGATTATGCGGACTATAATCCTGCGTGATTATTAATGTGCATAATATTTATCTACCATGAATATACATGATATATATATTAAATAAAGAAATATATTTGTAATTATTCAATTTCAATTATTTAAATTATATTACATGCTGTAAAGGGCTATATTAATCTATAATAAACGAAAAATATAATTTAGGTGCTTATGAAAATAGGAATTAATGCTTTATTGAATACCATTACTTCATAAATTAGCCAATTTTTTCCATAAAATTTTATGGATAAAACATGGTTATTGTAGGTTATCCTTAAATTTATACACATATACTAACACGAACTTTTATGTTGAAGTTTTTAAGGTGTACAATACTGTAGTACATTAACTTTTTTATATTGTGGGGTTCAGTCAGCGTAATTTAAACGCAAAAAATGTATTTATTTACAGCATTTATTTAAAAATACGCTATAAAATCTGGTGAATGATTTTAAAGATTTAAGCATACTTAGAGACGAAGAGACTTTGTCTTATACTACGTAATGATGCGTAATTAAAAGCTGACTTCAAATTAAATCCCTTCACTGGGCTTCATTTATGCTAATACAAATGGACAATCTTTGCAGCCCATCAAATATTGAAAAATGCTTATAGCAATATTTGCCATCATATTTATAACAGACTAACCGCAAATGCTACCACTAGGCAGAGGTCGTGGGTTCGAATCTTGCGGGGGCTCAACAAATTTTTACTGTTGTTTCCTAGTTGTTTAGGGCAATTTGGGCCGCCAATTGTCTGGAAAGTAAGATGATCCATGCGTCGGATGGGCATGTAAAAGTCGGTCCACCCACCAACCCGCATTGGACCAGCGTGGTGGGATACGGTCCAAAAACCCCCTAATGGATAGGGGTATATTAGGGGAGGCCTATGTCCAGCAGTGGAATATCACAGGCTGATGATGATGATGAAGTGACATTAACAGACTTATCATCGGTAAACATTTAACAGGAATTCATTAAAAACGGTATAACTTTGTTTCTTTTTCTCTTTTTTAAATTTAGCTTTACAAATTTTATTTGTAAATTGTGATTACTTTCTTTCAAATGTTTACCGGTTTTTGTTATAAAATATACTTATCCTGTTAAAAACACTGTGTTCTAGTCTTTGAAGGGTTTAAACGGATCCTTCCTAACGCTTCGGAGAACAATAACTGAAATACCGAGAATACTTGCTGAGCAATTAGGGTTAAGCCGATTATGATACACCGGCGACTTTGTCTGTATTACTTGTGGCACGTGAACGTTCCTGGCATCCACTGATTCTAGTAGCGCAAAGAAAATTACTTGTTGTTTGTTAACACGTTTATTCACTGATAAGAAAATGCACTAAGAACACTTATCCATATCGCTAATTGACAACTTATTGTTTAGTGAGTACTTTATAATATTTTTATATGAGCGGGTGTAAAATTTTTTTAAAGTGATATTGCAAATTTTGCATGCCGCGTTTTTGCAGGATAATGTTCGCTTTTTTGGTTTTCAAATAATATAAATCTTCGCACATAACAATAAAGATAATGTTTTAAAAAAATGCTTTATAAACTAACAGCATATTTTAATTCTATAAGTGAAAGTTAAATCGGAGAACCAGCTTTCAGCTATACTAATATGTAATATATAAATATTAATAACAAACACTGCAAACACTTCCACTCGATTTCGTTCATGGTGGCCAATTTATAATAGTGATCAGCCAGAGGTGATATAATAGTGCACAAGTATACTTTTATAAATGCACTCCCTTTCTAGCTTTCTACTTTCATAGTTCGATACAACGAAATTCGACCCGATTGAGGAGAGTTAAGACCCAAGACTGAGTTTTTGCATACTTATATTTTATATTGGTTTAACGAATTTTAATTAAATCCAATGTCCTCTAAGCTATTTGAGACGTATTTCATATACCCTTCAGGTAATGGAAAATAACGGATAGTAAACAGTTACCATTGCTGTTAGGCAATATGTTAGTCCTAAAATTACGACCAAGTTATTATCAATACCCCCAATGTTATGTATTTATTTATCGCTTTAATCCAAAATAAATTCAATGTATCCTCCATGAATTTATTCTTAATGAAGTCAAAACTAAATTAGTTAAGGAAAATCTTTATTTGTTATAATAGCGATCTGTCAACAACGCGTCGAAACAAATTATCTGAACTCCCAATCCAATTAGTAAAGCGGCTTGTGGGGTCCAAAAGTTGCTGAAAGCGTCTTATGATCAGTATTTAAGAAAAAAAAATACATTTTTGGATGGTAGAGCAATAAATATAAAGTGAGTTTTTCATGCGATTTGTTCTTCCGCGTCAAAAAGATAAAATCTAAGCTAGTGCAAATCCATTTTTTATTATTGTATCTGTTCCTGTCGGGGTCAGTACCGGCAGACTGGTACAGCTGCGGGAAAGCTAAAAAGACCCCATCATCTTCTCCGCAGTCGGGGTTGGGTAGTGCAGGAAGAGGACTGCAAGTATTTCGTAGGCCACTATCCTCCGTGACTCTATGAGTCTGTATCGATATCTTCACCTCCCGATCAAAAACGAGCTAGCGTTGGAGCCTAGCACCGTGGCCACTGCTACGGGGCTAAGATAATGGATACACAAGTTCCTACGTGAGGTGAAGAGGACCATAGGCCGGAGATGGGGCTACCTCAGTAGATAACATTGGTTGTGTTATACAAGAATGTGAATACTACCCTATAAGCTAACATAAGCGCTACTATAAGAATAAAGTCCTTCTGCAAGGACGGTATGCGTATGTAAATAAAAGACCGTACTCAAGCGCAAAGCATTAACAGCTTATTATTATGTTAAATTTTTAACGTGTATACTGCTTTGCTTAAATATTTTTAACAAATAGATCGATTTTAAAAACGTAAACTAATTTTACGCAACATAAACGGGTAACAACATTTTAAATCATTGATATCTTTTAGGATATTCGTTTTATCAAAATGTGAGTGTAGCACGTTTTTTAGCGCTATAACTTTTATATGAACTCCAATTGTATCTTCTTAAATGAGTTTTGAAAATGCCTAATTGTAATTTTTGAAAATGTTTACATTAAAATGTTTATTGTGGGTTTATCTTAAAAAAATAAATATATCTTAAGGTTAAGACAGCGTTTGCAATTTTATCGCATGAGGTTGTAATTTTTGCCGCCGTAATTTCCTAATTTCTTAAATAGCTATGAAACTACATATAACAAAATCATTTAATTAAAATGGTACATTGGAGCACCAGGAGTAAACGCAAAACCCCAAGTCCACTCGCCAATGTATGACACATTGAATGTGTTTCTATTAAATGAACTTATTGTTGACATAGTAATTTTGCTAGCTACGGTGCTTTAAAAACCGTAGCAGTAGTACTCAATGACAGAAAAAGGCACGGTGGTAGCACCGGTCCTATGTAAAAAGGGGACCTTTATACTGTATGTATGTGTGTAGGTATAAACATTGAAATGGCTATGTATTCGGCAACTCTTCGAGTCATTATGTTGATATTACCTTGGCATGGCCACTATTTTTGTAGTACATTTGTATTACTTTAATGTTTAATATAAAAAGGCACATAAAATCTAATAGATTTTTTTTAAAAATTAACATTAAATGTATGTGCTTTTAATATTCTTAACAGCGTCAATTTAGTCTACGATTAATTATGTTCATTAATTTTCGGCACGTTTTTATTGGAAAGCAGCAAACATTCAGACTTTTAGATCAAAGATTTCCTGGATCATTTCATCTTCGTTTGTGTAAATTGTATTTGGCTCAATTACAGATATATACTTTTACGATGGGTGGAAATCGCAGTTTTCGACAATTCAGTTCGTAGTACTTTAAAATATTGTTGTATTGTTTAAACCCTTACCATACCATATTTACTTTGATTGTATAGAAGGCATTCAGAAACGTTTTCTTTAAAACATAACGCAGGGAGGAAATGAATGCCGTCATCTTACATTTTATCATGAAATGGTAGTTACCTACGTTTTCGGAATACCCGTCGTTCACAAGTATGCAGAACATTTAATGACATCCCGTTTCGTGGATTATAAAAATATAAACAAATAGGTAAATCATAAAGCCATAACAATTTGGAACATAACTATTAAAAAGAAAACACGTCAAAATTTTAAACGAATATGTGGTTTAGAATATCGGTGTCGTTTATTTAAACACATTTATTTTCACAAAGATATACATCTAGCAAAGATAAGAGAAGCTAGTAGGAGATTGAAAGAGCAGGTCCACTTAAGTAACTAATTCCATCAGCTGTAACTTTCTTAAGTGTTAAAATTTTTCCGAGTCGATAATGGAAAGTGTTTTATTTAACTTCCAGTAGGAACAGTTTTACGTAGCTAACACTCGACATTTTCTTTTTTTATTCTCGTTGATTTATTGTTTTATTATTTGATTTTTTTCCTTTTTATAACTAATTACTATTTAAGTATTTAAATGGGCAAATAAAATTTAAAAACATTATTTTTTTTTATAATCGCTTTATTCCGGAAACTAAATTGGTAATTTATAATAATTACCATTATTTTAAGTTCGCTTATATATTCTTCTCCGGCATTAATTTGAATTTGGTAATTTAAATTTACGTACGTTCTTTTTTAACAAAATATCCATAGATTTCATTTTATATATTGTAACGGCGTCCATCGTTCTTAAATAAATATTGTTTTTAAAACCAAATATTTTAAATTATTTTTTGACATTTGTTTATGCAAAAAACAGGAAACATTTATGTATTAAAATGTAAAAATTTGAATACTGAAAATTACTTCTCTTTTCATTTGAGGCTATTACTCTAGAACTCGTTATATGTGTTATATATTATTTTAAATGCAATTCATGGCTATTGTTATTTTCTTTACGTTGATACTTCTAAAACTAAAATATAGAATAATTTTTACTTATTTTTGTTTAAGAACGAGTAAATAAGAACCTGTTACTTTTGCCTCTTACATACTAAAAACATATGTATATAAGGAGTTATATTTGGTCTTTGTATATGAAATTGGCCTTTTGTTTTCCTATCTTTAATTTTTTTAATAAAACATTGCATATACTAAAAAGTATTTTCTGGAATATATCGTGTTTAATTAATTTACCATTATTCTCGCTAAATCAGAAATTTTCTAGGCTTATTATCAAGAAGTAGATGAAATCCAAAAACCAGTTTTATCATCAGTTGTTGTATTTTAGTAATTAAAAGAAAGTGAATATTTGAACTCTATACATTGTATTTCTGACATCATTACAGTAGATTGATTATCTCAATCCCTGAAAAGCTGGTACTTTGTAGGCACTGAATTTTCCAAAAAAAGCATACAATAAATCATACCATCTTGCCTCTACTAAGAAAATTACTTGACGTGCTCCATAATAATTAAGTCCATCTTGTAGTTCTTGGAAGGTATAATTCAAATAGTTTAGCTTTTAACAAGCCGGCTCTCGACAAAAAAAAAATATAATTCGCAGAAATTTATAGCTGACTCCAGTACATAATTTTACGTAGAAAGAATATGCTTCAGCGCTTTGCACCTTTTAAAAGAAGTTACTGTCTCATTGGCTAGTCTTTAATGACATGACTTTTTGTTGTTTTACAAGAAAACATTAGTGTTCATTTTTTTTAAATCATGTACGTTACTAACATTTTTTTAAATTATATTATTATTTAGTTTCATCTTAATTACAATGGAAACTATGATTGAGTTGCTTATACGTTATACTTAAAAAAAAAAATTACTATAAAAAAATTTTAAATATATTAACTTTATAAATAACTTATTTGTGCAGCTAACATATTTATTTAACAAATGGCCCACCAAAAAAGTTGCATAATAAATTTTATGTGTAGTTTAAATTTATTTTACTCGCTATAAAATACAAACTCAAATAAAAATCATACTATAATATTTATTATATCAGCGATTTGTCAGTATCTCGTTAAAGAAAAATCATTTCAAACCCAATCCAATTATTCAAACAACTTATGAATCAAACGTTTCGAAAATCTGATGATTTTTCGATTCTTCAAATCATTAAGGAATGAATTTACGTTAAATCGATATTATTTAATAGTACAAAGACCTCTTTATTTTACCCTGTTAAAACATAGTAACATTTATTGTTTTAATTTTCTACCATCGAATAGGCATCTTACAACATAAAATAAACAGGCTACTCTATACCTGTATCCAAGGCAGTAAATTTGAGTCACCTATAAGCATTTTTACATAATTTACATATTATTTTACCTCGTGGCTCCACCCTTAGTAATCCGATTTAGTTAATTTTTTTTAATGACAGTAAATATCTGTCATTTAGTCCCATTGTTCAATTAATTTTACAATATGTAGTTAAATACATATTTAGGTATCTTAGGCAATGAAACTGCCGATTACTATGCTAAACAGGCTATAGTTATTGGTGATCCATGCCACTCTAACATCCCTGCTGACCGTGACCTGTGCGCCTTAGCAAAACCCCACCTGAAGGAATCCTGGCATATTATGTTTTAAAAACAAAATTAGTTATGGTAAAATATTACAGCTCCATCCAACCCAATATACCTGCCATGGTTTTTCAAGTATAAGTATTTTTCTAAATTCATTACCTCTGTAATAATCCGTCTTCGTTTAGACCACATATGCTCCCAGTGTTTTTAGCTAAACTGCACATACTGGACCATTCACTGTGCCTCTGAGGGTTAGAGGAAGGCTCCTGAGCATTTGTTTTCTCTTGCAAGAACCTCTGTAGTTCCTCTTTATGACATCCTTCCAGAAATGTCCCTAGACCTATTAATATTGCGTTTTTCTAACCCTTAGTGATCCCTCTCTAGTTAAAACTTTGTATAAATTTATTCATATAAATAAATCAAATTGTAAAATATTATAAGAAAACACACCTTACTGTACCATAAGTTTATGCCCCCTTTATTAGGTATGTATCATTGTTTGTTCTTACCCTAATAATGTTTTACTAATTCTATTGCAAATGTTGTATCTACTTATTTATTGTTTTGTGCTTGTCCCAGGTATTTCAGCTTATCAAGTGTCATAGTTCCTTTAACCGTACAATAGTAATTTTTGCTGAACACTACATATAATCATTTTTGTTTTTTATAATTACCTCCTGTTTCTCCAACCTTGACATTAGCAGAATCACTAAGATATTCTTGGTGGAGCCATTATAAGTAAAAGAAGAAGAAGAAAAAGTCTTTTCAAAGAGTACAAAGCTATAACTGTTTAACTGACCTCTTATTTTAATTAACATATTATAATAAAACTGATTTTTTTTCTGAATGTCATTTTCGTGGAAAATTATTTTTGACTCAAAAGACAAAATTACAAAATCTTATTGAAAGACTTACTGAAAATATGAATTTTAAATACTCATCTGAATCCGAAAAAAAAATTGAATATGCTACTATATTTATCCAAAAAAATATGGTTATAAACCTTACGCAGTAATTGACCATGTAAAGAAGTTCCACCAATATGTAAGTTTAAAATTTTTGCCCTGTAGAGCTCGACATTAAAATTAATTTAAAAAAAATTTTGATCTTATTTGGTGTAAGTTGTCAAGTCCCTCTTGACAACTAATTTTTGCGTCATATTATGTGACGTGTATTTTTTATAATCTTAGCTTAGCAACTTATTCAATCAGCTATAAGTTTCTTTAGTTTATCATCTTCTCCGGGCAGATAGTGAAAAATGATTTCATTATGCTTTTAGCAAATGTAGTTTTTCGTATCGTGCATTTGAAGATTACCCTTCATAAATTCAGCTTGATTTATTCTGACTGTTTTCGGATTCTTTTCAAACACTAACACGAATCTTTTTTAAGGTTAAATCTTTTTTGTTTACAATTTTATTATATAAAATAAATTATCATCATCATCATCAGCCTTTGATAGTCCACTGCTCGACATAGGCATCCCCTAATACACCCCTATCTATTAGGGAGTTTTAAAATAAATATATAAACATAAAATATACATTTACCGCATTTGTAATCATTAATTATAGTATAAAAACAATAAATTCTAGATTTATCTTTCATTTCTTAATCTTATATACAAATCAAAATCTGATAGTGAACATTTAAAATAAACCTAGAAACACACTTCAGTCCGTCTATAATTTTTTTATTATAATACATTAGATCTTTTTATATAACTTACATTTTTTAATTAAACGCCCAAAAATTCAATTTCACATGTTTTAACAGCTTCCATCGCTTTTTAATACCTAAAAAATAGTGTTTTAAAAACCAATTATATTCATTAATTTCCGGCATCTGTTTACTCAAAAAGTAGAAAACATTCACAAATTAAAATGAAACAATTTGGAAACTGAAATTACTTATGCCTCTTTATTGACTCTAGAATTCGTTGGAAAAGTAGTCATTATTTTCGAACACAATTCAAAGCGTCTTTTTTTTTACCCTCACTATGTTATATTCGGAAATATGAATGTCAATACTGAATAAAATTCGTTCTACTTGTAGTTAAACTCCTTTAACCAACTTATTTAATTTCATCAAATAGGTTAAGTAGTAGTTATGCTTCTTGTACATTTTATGTCTCTACCCTAGCCGTAATAACAAATGAATAAACTTGCTATTAAAGAAAAATTGGAACTAATTCAATAATGCAATGCTCTACGTTAAGAACAACATCTTGGCTAATCAACCCGTTTATTTCCTTTTAGAAGTTACCCATACCGTACTTCAAAAGGCTTGAAGTTAAGACAAAGAGAATTCATCTCGTTGCACCTGACCTCATGTAATAGTTTTACTCTATATTTCGCCCAGTCTCGCGCCTCTTGGAGATAAAATCTTTACATGTATATAACTTCATTATCTTCTGCTTTATGTTAAAATGATATAAAATGGGTTAAGTAATTTTTTATTGTATCCACTTTAAACAAGTAATGGCGGTTTATTCTGTAAATGTTTCACATGATTGTTCTATTGAATAAGATAGTCTTAATTTGTGAAACTTACCCTACTTTGCTATAAAATTTAAAAAGTATATAGATACACTCGTATTTTACAGATCTCATGCATTTTAATTAAAATTTTGACGTATGCCAAGCCCGCCTACAACTCGGGGTGATATTTTAATGAACGCTATTTTTTTTTCCAGCTAGCAAGTTTGTTAATTACCATTTTTATTATAAAAGGCAAATGTACAAAAACTAATAAAAAAAACCTAAATAAAGTATTTAAATTAACGTGTACTCACGACAATTATAAAGTAAAATATTAATTTCAATCGACTAAGAGAAAATATTGACAATGCCACATTCATTTCTCCAAAAAATATTAATTAAACTAATAATCGACCGATTTGAGACATCACACTATTAGGGGCATTTTAACTTTTTCACCAGATTTGAAATATTGTTCATAAAAATTTCACATCTCATTTGGCTTAACTATAGGTATTAATGTGGAGTTAATTTATTGACAAACATACTTTTATGGACGAATAACACAACACCATCCAGTTCCAAACTAAGCAATGCTTGTACTATGGAAACATGATAACTGATAAATATATAGACTTACTTTTAGAGCCCTCATATAACTTTACAACTTATTTAATCATCATTTTCATAACACTTTAGAAATATATATATGTCAAATGCCTTTATCTTAAGAATGAACCTGTTAGTTATTCCGGTAGAATCGGTTAAACTAATATCAAATCACGTGATATCGTTTTTCACTTTACAATTATATACGTCATAAAAGACGACGCGTCGTTTTTGAACGACGCAATAAGATAAAAATAGCTGCAGACAGCATTACACATGACTGTGTTCGTTTTCTGAAGCTAAGAAGAGCAGGTCTACTTAAGTAACTAATTCCATCGGCTGTAACTTTATTCATCTTCGGAACTTTTTAAGCAGATAATGGAAAATATATATATTTATCTTCGAAAAGAAGTAGTTTTAAGTATCTTCCATTTGAAGTGTTATAGATTCTGCTTGATTTTGTGTCATTTTAATTTTTTTAGATTCTCTTTGTACTCAAATTCAAATCTTTTTACTTTTTAAACTATAAGTTATTTTTCCCTGTTACGATTATTGTACTTTAGAAAAAAGATAAAGAAAAGGCTAGTACACATTGGTCGCATTCATTATGATGACAATATATGCTAGATTTAGCCTAAATTATTTCAGTAAGCAACTATTGACAAATACAATTACTAAACTATAATAGATATATATCTTTAAGCGTCGCTTGATATAAAGGAGGCCGTGGGTACGAATGGGGAAACAACTTTGTGTTATCGTTGTTTTCTGGTTAGTAGGTTAATAAAGGCGGATCACCCATTGTCTTAAAAGTGAGATGCTCCATGCATTGTCATCCAAGTGGGCATGTAAAAATTTTGGTCCCGTCTACCAAGACCGTCTTTGGCAGTCGTTATAGTAAGTCAGTGCCTTAAAATTTTAGAGACAACAAATTCACCTATAGAGTTCAATTTACCATTTGGGTTGTGGAGACCAGATGCCAGTTGATTTGCATCAAACTTGTTATTCAGATAAATGAGATTAGAGGTAACTCGCATGAAAACTTAGGAAAATTGCTCTATTGTTTTAAAAAACAAATTTTGTATGTAAAAGAAAATATGATTTCGTTTTTAATGAAACATGCAATAATTTCATATAACATATTTTAACAGCTACCCTTGTTTTTATTGCCTTGTAAATATTGTTTTAAAAACCTATTGTGTTCACAAATTTCCGGCATCTGTTTATTCGAAAAGCATTCAAACATTCGCAAATTAAAATGGAACAGTTTGTAAACTGAAATTTACTTCGTTTTCATTTGAGGCTATTAATTCTAAAACTCGTTGGAAAATATTTAACTTAAATGTATTTTTTCCTTTTTTCGAAATCGTTTGTGTTTGACTATAGACTTTGTACGGCACTTATAATCTAGCTTTGACATAATGAAATATTTTATGAGATTATAAACAAATAAGTAAATAAAATGTCTACAATATACAGCAAACTGAGCTATTACACTCGATGATTTACACTTTTGTCTTTTCTCGTTTCTTGTATTATTGGTAGATGATGACTTCCACATTATCTTATAATCGTCTCACATAGAACAACACACATGGTTTACAGCGGGTAGGGAAAAATTTGGCATAAAAATGCTATAATTCTCTCTGTGTCTGCTTACATGGCTAAAGAGGTTATTCGCTGGTCTACTTTGAAAATAGTTAATTTATTATAATTACCATAATAAAAATACTAATAATATCCTCAAAGTTGATTTCGACTACATTGGCCGATCCATATTAGAGATCAGCCAACTATGCCGGAGATATTATAGTGTGTGCAAATACAGATGCATCTCTTTCTTTTATTATAATGGGCAGATGGGATGGATAACCGACTTAATAGATAAACGGGTGATCAGCTCACATTACCCTCATCAACTAGGAAACAACTAAGAAAAGTAGTTTAGTCCCCGCAAGATTGTAACCCACGACCTCCGGTTCCCTGATATTATTATTACCTTTTATAAAGAGTGAGAGAAAGTTTATCGCCACTAATACGCACACTGCCCTGAGCCATTGGATTTTACATCGCATTTACCCAGAAATTACGTTGATTTGCGGCAGAAAGAGGTAGCATTGTGGCACTTCTCCAGACGATTCGTTTTAAAAAGTTACTAACTATTTTTGCTTAATAATGAGATGTGGGTTATTCAAAATGTCTCGTTATGCTGTTGTACCACAATCGCAATGGACTTAAAAAAAACTCCGTAAATTTAAAGTTTATTATGTAATGAATAATTGTTAAGAAGTGTTTTTCAACCAAGGCAATGGCTTATATCGATTTTACAATATTGGCAGTGGGCGTTAAAGAGATAAGAGATGACATTCTAAAAAACTAAAATATTTTACTTTTGTTTGTTTTTCAATTCTTAGAGTACTACTACTAGTATTTAAAGTTTATTATATAATTAATTATGTAACTATTCCTATTATTCGTGATTAACGATCATTAGTTAACTGTTTAATTATGCGTGTCGCGTGTATTTAATTTAATTAATGTGCACATGTTAACTAAGTTACACAGATTATGTTGAGTTTAACAACGGAGCGACTCTAATCCTGGGTGATTATTAATGTTTATAATATTTATCTACCATGAATACGCATGATACAAATATTAATTAAAAAATATATCTGTAGACAATTATTCAATTTCATTTTCTTTAATTATATTACATGCTGCAAAGGGCTATATTAATCTATAATAAACGAAAATGTAATTCAGATGCTTAAATAAATAGGAATTAATGCTTTATTGAATAAAATGACTTCATAGTTTAGCTATTTTTCCATAAAATGTTAAGGATAAAGCATGGTTAATGTGGATGGATAACCCAATCAAAGTTGTAGACATATACCATCGCAGACTTTTATGTTGACGTTTTTAGGTAAGTATACAATACTTATTTATTAGGTTCAGCCAGCGTAATGTAAACGCAAGAAATGTGTTTATTTACAACATCTCATTAAGATCTTTTAAATTTATCAGTTTCTTAAACCTTCCTCGTACATCACTCTAACTTTTTAAAAACGCTATAAAACCGTTGCGTGGTTTTAAAGATTTAAGCATACTTAGAGACAGAGCGACAGCGTAAGAGACTTTGTTTTATACTACGTAATGATACGTAATTAAAAGCTGACTTTATTTATGCTATCCATGGACTATCCTTGCAGCCCATCAAATATTGCGAAATTTACTTTTTACAAAATGATGTCCGATAAAATAAATCAAAACTAAAATTAAAACAATGACAAAATGTGATATTGTGACCAAATTATGTATTTATTTGATTAATTAAACATTTTGAAATCATAAACAAAACTTTTATTTGGGAGGAAGACTTTTACTAAGGTTCATGTTTAGCCATAGGATATAGGATTAAGCAAAAAACGCGACAGATACTTACATAAAAGATTTTAAAATATGATATATAAAAGCATATAAAAAGCTTGAATATCATTATCATCATCATCAGCCTGTGACTGTCCATTGCTATAGGCCTCCCCTAATACATCCCTATCCATCAGAGGGTTTTGGACCGTACCCCACCACGCTGGCCTAATGCGGTTTGGTGAGTAGACCGACTTTTACATGCTTGAATATAGTGGATCACAAAGTTTTAATAATCAAGTTAAGCTTCTTTAATAAGTTCAAAATAAAATGAGAAACTCAATTCAAAGTGTATATTTAATATACGCATTGAATTGAGTATCTTATATTTTGAAATCGACCTCAATACGTATTACCAAATGTTTTTCCTTTGTACTGTTTTAATTATGTTACTGTATACTTCGTCTGTTAAAATTCAATGAAAGCAGATCAGGACGTTATCCTAAAAACAATATTTATTTAAACATTTAATTGTACAACAACGTTACGAACGATGTACATCGTATAAAGGCGTAGTACTCCAAGGTAATTGTAATACAAAGATATTGTTAATGTTACTAAAAGATGTCTTTGTTCTTGAGTTGTTTTCAAGGAATTTAATATATTTCTGATTAAACATTTATTTCATAATTGAATCAAATATCGAATGTTTTGATGTATTTTATTATGATTCGTAAATGAAATTAAGTTTATTCGACGTAAAATATGCCTCGTTAACTCAGAGCCCTTTTCATTTGAGTGGTTCCTATTTTGCGTTGCCTGTCTTATTTTTATGCAATTAAAGCCTGTTTATGGGTACAGTTGCAAAGAAGTTGCTTCTTTTATTTACTTCATATTTGTTTTGTTTTTTCAAATACTTAACTTTGCAAAGCTATTATTACGTTAAAATTTAGATTACGCTCAGTTTATTATTTATTTATGTACATTTTTTGCTTTTTTTGCCATTCATATCATTTCATAGTAAAGCATAAAAATAGATTTAAAAATCATTTACGTTTTAAATTTTAATATTATTATTTTTTTTTTATTTTATTTAACTGGTTCACCAACGTTCGTGATATCATAAGTTATCTTACATGTCTAATATAATAAAAATAGGCACAATTAGTACATAAACTTAATTGTAATTGTGTAAATATGTGACGGACAATTACAGGCGAAATGCACATCTATAACAAATTTAATTAAGCATAATTTTAAAATAATTTATTTTATAATTCACGCAAAAGAAAACAATAAATAAATTAACATGTTGTGGAAACTAAACACAAACAACTTTGTTATTATAAAAAACAAAGAAAAAAACACTATTAACCATAGCTAATTACGCTAAAAGCACAATAACGAGAAAATATAACAAAAAAATTAAAGAAAATAGAATATACAATAAAAACAATAATAAACTGAAAGCAAATCAGCATCGCGTATTAATTATCATCGCTAAATATTTTACAGATCTCATGCATTTAAATTACCATTGAAACGAATGCTCCGGCGAAGGGTGATGTAATAACAGATACAACCATAAATTTATCCGTCACTTTTGTAAATCGAATAGACCCAGTTTGTACAAAATTGATTGTATGAAAAACTTACCAATTACCAGTTTTAATGGGTAATCAAATACATGATACACCTAATTTTATTACACAAATTTTTATGCTCTTTGCATATTGGAATTTAGATTTTGCAATAAAAAGAAAATTAATATCCTATTATTAAATACATTCTGTGTAGTTGGATGGTAGGTGTTATTATTATTATATATTTAGGTCGGCAATTGGGGAGCATGTTAATAGACACACATTTAAAATACAGTTTTTTTATGGTCGGCAAGATCTAGAATTATAATCCAACTTACAACATGAAAGAATTCTGTTTTTACGTCTATGTGTGTTTAATATCATTATAGGGGAGCATTCCACCTAAACTACCGCTATACGTCCAAGATGGTCAATACCAGTGCCACTATATTTGAATATAAAAATATTTAAAAAAATCTCGTATGTAATCTTGAGTCGTTTCGTTTATATGCTGGACGGCTTTCTGCAGTTGCATTGCAAAATTAACAATTGTCCGTATTGCCAAAGTTATCCATAAAAAACGTATATTGGATGTGTTAGAGTGCTTGCAAGAAATATTACACAATTTAAAACAATTTTCCCGACATATCAGCCTCGTAATAAACCTTAGATAAGATAAAATGAAATGTCATGTTGCACGTACACGTTCTTTTGAGGTTAATCAATGTCGAAGATGTCGATGAATATTAAATAAAGTTACGAAGACACAGCTACGAGAGGGAAACCAAGATAAAAGGATAAAGTTTGAAAAGGAAAAGTAGTGACCGACGAGGCCAAGTGATGACCTATCTAAATGAGGAGGGAGTCGATTAATGCAGGTGGCACGGAAAAAATTACACTTCTTGATGACTCATTAGGGACATATTTGCTATCTAGTTAGCTTTAACAGGCTGAAATAGTTATGATGATTAACCAAAAGCAGAAAAATAACTGGGACAGCAAATGCTTTTCTAGTTTATCTCTACGCAGTATTTAGTCTGGAAATATACTACCCAGAATACAGTATGAAATATTTAACTAATTATCAGTATACATCCTGATCAGATTGATAAGAAGAATATTTTAGCTAAATTAGATGATGATGTATGGTTTTTGCTTCTCCGAACTTTTAAACGATTTTTATGAAACTCAAATACACCCAATGTACCTATTTGGTCCGAGCGTTATCATAAATCAGGAAATGGGGATCTTGAAATATTGCTGTAACAAGATTAAAGTTCACTTAAGCATTAGTTTTATATCCCACCACGACACATTATACTAAAGCCAATTAGCTAACATGGCCCATGGCAACAAAGTGGTGAAATATACATTTTTATTACTATAAAAAGGAAAGATGTGGTTTTTATGAACCTATTTGAAATATTGTCTTACCACATCACACATCACATCACATCATCAGCCTGTTTTAGTCCACTGCTGGACATAGGCCTCCCTATCCATTAGGGTTTGGACCGTATCCCACCACGCTGGTCCAATGCGGGTTGGTGGTGGACCGACTTTTACATGCCCATCCGACGCATGGATCATCTTACTTTTCAGACAATTGGGTGATCGGCCCAAATTGCCCTCAACCAACTAGGAAACAACAATGAAAATTTGTTGGTGTCCCTCGCAGGATTCGGAACCCACGACCTCCGGTTTCTAAAGCACACGCCCATACCACTAGGCTACGGAGGCAGTTGTCTTACCACTGGAAAGCAATTTTTGTATTACATTTTATTAATGAAAATAATATTGTACCACTTTAAGAGTTACTTTTTGCTTTAAAAATGGCTTTCTGTATAGTAGATATTCTTTCTCCTTTACTTCTTTATTACTTATTTAATAGTAGACAATAAGCCATCTTGAATAAATAATTGTGAGATTTTTGTGTGTTGTACATTCTCACATATTCTCTTAGGGTATTTTAAGAAAGAAAATTATTGTAATAATGAAATTGTTACTTTTCTATAGAAGGTATATTTTTGGTATATATGTATTAAATTAACGTATGACGTTAACTCGTTTTTTGCGTACGTAGGAACCTTTGTAATTTTTATGCAGTTTTATTTAAATTCTATTTTTATGTTACTTAAATAATAGATAAACCTTAAAAACTATTTCACATTTACAGTAACCCCTCATAATGTCTCTGTTTGCCAAATACATAATTTACCCATGACCTTCCGCCACCTAAAAAGCCCAAGGCTAAACCCGTAGACAATTGTAGTAGCTGTGGCAAATATCATAAATTTTTATGTTTGTTATACCGTCGACTCATAAAAAGCCACTTGGATATTCAAGTACGCTAGCGTCGCACGGGCGAATCTTATATCCTCACTTCATTGTGCAGCTGAAATTGATGCAATTACGATAGAAATACGTAAACTTAGTACTATAAATTTTACAATAAGACAAATGGCCGCGTCAATTAATGCAACATGAAAGAGCAATAATAAACGGCCCTTGAAACTTATTATTATATATTATTTATTAAATATTTGTAAATTATTTATCAATTTTATGGTTTTAAAAGTAAAATTAATAATAACTTAAACAACATAATCTTTTATATCTAGTTCTATCTACTGAACACGTGTGTGAAATAACTTAATGGAAATAGATTTTAACAATGAAATTTGAAAAAAACAAACAAAAATCATTTCCACTAAATACAGTATTAAAAACCCTTGAGGAAATGTTATTATGCACAAATTAGTTATGCTTTACTGATATCGTAATGAAACCATTGCTAAAAATATGTCAAGCGATATTAATATATGACACATTTCATTTCAAGTTGTTCTCTTGTTTATTAATTTCTTTCCTTTATTTACGCTTATACAAAAGTTATATTTTTATATAAATTTTGTCACTTTTAAATAAATGGGTCGACAAAATATCCAATTATATCATATACCTTATTTCTTATTTTCGACTTTCACATAGATTTATTGTAGGTATTAAAATTAGTCATTACGTGTTAAAGAACGCAATTTTTTCGCTACGTAATGCTGAATTTACAGTGTTTTTTGAGTCTTTCTAGAATTTTGTATGTTTATTAAATTTTGTAGATTTGCTTTTAGCGTATGCATTATCCCGCAGCTTCATCATTTCCTTTATGGTATGAGTTATCCACGGGTAACTTTTTTTTTTCGATAAAATAGCTTCTTATAGGAGCATGTATGTTAAAAAGACTAAGTGTTACTTTCGTAAAATTTTCTACCATATTGTTTACATCTCCATTAAGTATACTATCCCATTGTATTATTTACGTTAATTTTGCTCAAAGGTCGGTAGACAACTAATTTAGGAGGCTCACTACTGTTTTTTATATTTAATTGGCATGTTAAAAGGGCGTAGCTGCAGAGATCTGGAATGTGATTAGCTGTTATGTTATGTATCTCGGTATTAACGCACACTAAATCAATCAAAGTTTCACTATTTCGTGCAAAATGAGTCGGCTGGTTAATAAACTGAGTAAGTTTAATACACCTAAACAACTTATGTAACTTATTCGAGTTAGTATTATGCATTTGAAAAAGTTTAATATTGAAATCTACAAGTAAAACGGTATACTCATAGTTATTTATAGCGGAAATTGATTCTGTAAGTGCGTCAATAAACATATCTACATTGAGCCTAGAAGGTCTATACGCTGTGCCGATGGCAACTCATATACCATTTACGTTTAGCTCTAGCCATAATTGTTGAACAGTGTTGCTAAAAACGGACTTAATTTGATTGGCGTTTATTCCCGACCGGATATAAAAGCCTACGCCTCCTCCTCACATTCGCACTTTAGGTGAACGTGGTACAAGCAGCAAGCGAAAACCGGGGGGAGATAGAGCACGCTCTTCCTCTCCCCATTTGAGCCATGTCTCATTAATAGTTAAAACTATTTCCTTTAAAATATGTCGTACGAATGACTCATAACATTTTTGATAGTTTAATCTGTATGAGTGTGATGTATAACTGTTTTTTACGAATAAGTGGCCTTTTAGTGTCATAGATATTTCGCTTGCAACAGTTTTAGTTCAAATACCTAGTTTCTGACTCGTGGTAAGTTCTTTTTTACGATTTCGATTAGGGTAGTACCACCACGGTGTATCGGTGTCTTTTTCTGCCCAAATAAGTCATGTGTGAACATTACTGCCTTCCGCTTGGAAGATCCGGTCTTTTGTCTTAACGCAGTGAATAACGACGTTCGCCTGTTGTCCAGTCATCAGGCGAACGTCGTTATGAGGCGAACCTTTCCTATATTTTTATGGAAAAGTTCTTGTATGACATATGTTTGAATGGTTACCACAATATAAAGTGAGCACTTTGGAAAAAGCGATTCAAAATTTACAAATATTAAAAGAGAGATAAAATATGTTAAAGTATAAATACTTTATACTTATTTGGCTTGGTAAACTACAGATCCCTCAAAAGAACATAAATTACTGCTTACATTTATAACAAGGTAACGTCTTTCTTTTTATAGCAAAGACCTTACTTAGAAGCATCAAGTGCTCACAAAGTTGCGAAACATAGTTACCCACGCCTATCTATTTTACGTGCTCAGGAAAAACTTTCTGATTTGTAATGAGAATACTTCAGAACCGAAAATACGTTGGCAATCTAACAACTCACTTTACAGCGACAAAATTTACATTGTTAATATAGAACTATAATTAATATAAAATATTTTGAACCAACCTACAGTTGTTAGCGAAAAGATTTTATTAATTAAAAGTTAAATATGATTTTGTTTATATATTTTTTGAAAACTCGCAATCAAACTTCTCTACTGAAATAATAGCCTGAGTTTCGATTCTGAAAAGCCGAAATTGATGTTTTATACCAGTGACTTGGATGCAGCACTGCAGTTTAATTATTAAATCTGCCTTCCAACGAAATGCGATTGAAACGGTAATTTTCATGGTCATACATTGTGCAATTTCAGTTTTTGTTCAAAGGTTTTAAAGCCTTTTTTATAATTTAATCATCCCGAAAACACTAAGTTCATAAAGATATATCTGATATAATATGAAAGCTTTTGGTAAATAGAAATAAAAGGTTATTTAAATGAGCAAATTACACAAACATGATCTCGCACGAAAAATAGGGTCATTAATTAGTAATTATTGTTTATAAACATTAAGCTATACGTAAAATTTTTGTTTATATGTTTTTACGTAAGTAAATCATGATTCGTTGAAAAGATTTTCGATAAGAGAACTTAAAATAGATACACTAATAAAACTTGAGACTAGGAGATACGAGACTCTCACCTATCAGTAGCTGGTTTTAAGTAAGGTTCCATAGATAGTTCTATTTCAGCTTAGTTTTGGCGACAGAATTAGGCCCTAATGGATAGGGGTGTATTAGAAGAGGCCTATGTCCAGCAGTGGATTATCACAGTTGATGATGATGAAATTAATATGATTGTCATTTAACAATATTTTCCTCATTAGTTCTATTGCATTGTTTATTGGTTTTATACTTTAGAACACAAAAAGGTTTGTGCTCTTTGGAAGTAATTATTTATTCTTTCACATTAAACAATTTTTTAAATCATCTATCAATAGATTTATAGTGTTATGCTAATACTATAGTTTTACTATCTATAGATAGAATTTAATAAAATATAGTCAAACATCAATCGCAGCTGGCGCCAAAAAGTCGAGCACTGTCGTCATCCCTCCAACCCTATAAAAGAGTTTACTATTAATTTAAAAAGGTCGATGTATAAGAACAAAATTATGTGTTTCTGCACTAATTTATCTTACAATTATAATTTTTTTTTATTCTATGTTACTATTAAATATAAAAACAGTATTTTATAAAAACAAAATTTTATTCTTCACAAAGCTACGAGATGGAACTATGAAGGTGCTAAGATTTCAATTTTCAGTCATTTAAAATAAGTACCTTTAAGCGACATGAACAGACTTATCATCGTAAACATTTAAAGGGAATTTATTAAAAACAGTATAGCTTTTATCCTTTTCTCTCTTCTTAAATTTAGCTTTAAGAATTTTATTTATTAATTGTGTTTTTGTTATAAAATATACTTACACTATGTTAAAACCACTGTGTTCAAGTCTTTGAAAGGTATAAACGGATCCATCAGAACACTTCGGAGGGCAATGACTGAAATACTGAGAATACTTGCTGAGCACTTAGGGTTAAGCCGATTATGAAACGCTGGCGACTTTGTCTGTATTACATGTGGCACGTGAACATTCCTGACATCTGCCGACTCTGCTAGCGCAAACAATATTACTTGTTGTTAGTTAACACGTTCATTTACTGATAAGAAAATGCACGAAGAACTGTTCACTTTCCTATATTACTAATTGACATTGTTTAATGAGTAGTTTATAATAATTTTGTATGAACGGGGGCAAAATATTTTTAATGAGATATTGCAAATTTTCTATATTTACTTCATTTCTGTTTTGCAGGACAGTGTTCACCTTTTTTGGGTTTCCAATAATATAAACTTACGCAAATAACTATAAAAATAAAGTTTAAAAAATCCAAACAAAACAAAATAACACTATATTTTTAATGATGAAAGTCGACCCGATTGAAGTGAGATTACACGCAAGCCTGAGTTTTTGCATGCTTACACACAAGTTTCATATTGATTTAACGACGTTTAAATAAATCCAATGGATCCTCTAAGCTATTTGAGACGCATTTACAAAAAGCCTTCAGTTACCGGAAAATAAAGGATAGTAAACAGTTACTAATGCTGTTAGGCAATATGTTAGTCCTAAAATTAAAACAAGAGTCGGTATTATCAATACCCCTCATTATTATGTATTTATTTATCTTACAAATACGCAGAACATTCAGTGGCATAATTTTTATAAATGATATACTTCATAATTATAACGGTTTTGAAAATACACCATAAGGGTTTTTCACAACAAATATTAAAATACTTTATTTTTAATTATATTAAATAGTAATTATACAGCACCATATGTAATTGTTATCTTTTAATTATTTAAGCAATGTTTATTTTAAATGCATGTCCAAAAACGTATCCGGTTTAGTGGAATATAAAAATTATAAAAAAATAGTTAGGTCATAAAGCTAAACTACTAAAGAGGATACACGTCAGCGTTTTAAAGAAAATGTGGCGGAGAATATCGGTATCTTTTAATTAAACACATTAATTTTCACAAACATATACCATCTAGCAAAGTTAATAAAAGTTAGTAGTGACAGTAACATGGCTCTTTTATTTTGTTTTCAGGAGATTGGAAGAGCAGGTCCACTTAAGTAACTAATTCGATCAGCTGTAACTTTCTCCAGTGTTAAAACTTTTTCGAGCCGATAATAGAAAACGTATTTAGTATTTAACTTCCAGCAGGAACAAATTTGGTGTTTCACTATTTTCTTTTTAATACTATTGAAGTATTTTAATGGGCAAATAAAACTTGTAAAACAAAATCTATATTTTATAATAACTGCTATTATTTAAAGTCCGCTTATTTATTTCACTCCAGCATAAATTTTAATTTGGTACTAAAATTTCTAATACATTCTTATTAAACAAAATAGCCATTAATTTCATTTTACATATTTTAACGGCATCTATCGTTCTTTATTTCCTCGTAAATATTGTCTGAAAAACCAAACACGTTAATTATTATTCGACGTCTGGTTATTCGTAAAACAGCAAACATTTACAAATTAAAATGTAAAAATTTGTATATTGAACGAGTTCTAGAGTAAATAGCCTCAGATTTAAACAAAAGTAAATTTCATGTAAACCTGCATCTTACACACTAAAGGACAGGATATATATATATATGTCTTTTAGTGTGTAAGATGCAGGTTTACATGACAATGTATCAACGTAAAGAGAATAATATATATATATATATATATATACATTTTCTGGAATATATCATATTTAATTACCTTACAACTGCTTCCGTAGCTTACTGGTAAGAGCGTGTGCTTTAGAAACCGGAGGTCGTGGGTTTGAATCCTGCTGAGACTCAACAAATTTTCATTGTTGTTTCCTAGTAGGTTAGGGCAATTGGGGCTGATCACCCAATTGTCCCAAAAGTAAATTGATCCATGCGTCCCGCGTGCCCACTAACCCGCATTGGACCAGCGTGTCTTATGTATTCGAAGTTATGCTTATAGACCTGTGTCTGTATGAAGCTTCATCAATTACTGAGTTCGGAGGATTGCGAGATCCCTCGAACTTGGTGACCAAAACTTTAAAGAAATGGCCACACGCATTTAGGATGCGTGGGTTGATTTTGAAGAAGTCGCTTAAGGATCGTCGACGTTCGGTATACGGACCGAGCCGCCGATGTTCGGTCGACTGTCTAATCGATTGCTGGGGGCAGTGAGAACCACCCTGGAACGCGGGTGTATCTCATGTACGCCTAGTGTTGGTCTCGCCGTGCTCTTGAGCAAGGTAGACCTAAAAGTGTGTGTGTGTTATCCCTACTTGTGTGTGTAGTATCGTGTGGCGGGCCCCTTGGAGGGTCCAGAATTCCTAAGCCCCCTTCTTCATCTGGGTCTAAGAGTATATTACGGGGACGATGTTTCCTACTGCAGGCTTCTGGGTCTGCGTGATAATTTGCAGCGCTTACCATCGGAGGATTATTTTGCGTTTCTATTCTTTCATAGAAATTATTGATAATGTTTTTAAAATGAGCGCTAATATCGGCATTTTAAGTGGCAAAAGATTGGCAAGCATTTGCCATTATCAGCCGTATGCAAGCTTTATATAATAAAAGTTTGTAATTAAGAGGCATTTTGCTATTTGTGTTGGTAAGATAGAAAGAGACGATGCAAGACATAAGCGGCTTTTCCTCTAACCTCTTTGACGTGGCTTTTGAAACTCATGTTACTATCGAAAGTAACACCTAAATATTTGGCTTCTTTACCAGGGATCGGTTTGCCGTAGAGGTCCAATTGCCGAATATTTGCCTCACATTAAGCATTGTGTGCGGTTTTTGGAACGGACGTGTGGTAGGACGAGTGAGGTCAGCTCTGACGGAAGACCGATTAAAGTATATTGCTACACTTTTTTCGGGATTCACATCAATCCTCCATTTGCGAAACCAATCGCCTAGACTATTGATTGCACATTGGAGTTTACTAGTGGTAGATATTTGTACAATGCAAAGTACTTAACAATGAACTTATGTAAAACATTGTACTCTATACATTGTATTTCTGTCTACTCACTTCAAAATGACATCATTACAAAAGATTGGTTTATAAATATTCAACAGTGATAAAGTGGCAGTCAAACTGCCGTCACTTAAAAGTATTTCCCAAAAAAGCTTATCTTTTGAAGGCACTGAAATTTCCGTAAAAAGCATACAAATAAATCTTCCTAGCTTTATTTACCAAGAAAATTATTTGACGTACTCTATAATAATTAAGTTTACCTTGTACTTCATAGAGGGTATAATTCAAATAATGTAGCTTTAAATGAGCCGGCTCTCGACAAAAATTTGTAATTTGCAGAAATTTATAGGTGACTCCTGTCATAATTTTACGTAGGAATTGTTTGCTTCAGTGCCTCGTACCTTTTAAAGCGATTAATTGTCTCATTGGTCAGTCTTTAATGACATGACTTTTTAAGAAAACACAATTAAAATTATCTGTTTTGTTATGATTTTTTATATTTAAATATTAGTTTTATCCTAGTAAGATCTCCTTAATCAGAATTGTCACTATGACGGAGTTTCTTTTACGTTTTTTGGATAAAAATTTGGATAAAGCTGTCAAAGCTTGTATTTACGACATTTAGTTCAGAGAGACTGTTTAAAAAATTAATAAATATGTTAACTTTATAAATAACTTATTTATAATGTTAATATATTTATTTTAAACGGTCCTGTAAATAAGGTGTAAAAATATGTTGGTCCAGTTGTTTAAATTTATTTAACTCGCTATAAAATTTAATCTCTAAAAAAACTGCATTATAATATTTATTATAAGAGCGATTTGTCAGTGTCTCGTTAAAACAAATCATTTCAAACCCAATCCAATTACTTAAACGACTTATGAACCAAACGTTTCTAAAATCTGATTATTTTTTGATTCCTTAATAATACCTAATTATAAAATTTTTAACGAAGGAATTTGCGTTAAGTAGATATTACTGAATAGTACAAAGAGGTACCATATATAACCATAGTAACCTTTATTGTTTTAATTTTCTACAGTTGCAAAAGCAATTTACAACACAAAATTGACATACCTGTATCCAAGACAGTAAATTTGAGTCACCTATCAGCTTTTTTTGTACATACGTGGTCACGGGGTAGACAGTCTACCCTGTGACCACGGCCGCTGGAAAGTGTTCGAAACGTCAGGAATTTAAAAATTTTAAAAATGAACGCGATAAAATCCGTAAAGTCATTTTATTTAGTAATGCATAATATTCGCGTAAACAATAGAAATAATTAAGAGATATGATCCGTGTCAATTTATAATTGCATTATTTTTTGTTATGGATTAAGGAACAATATTATCATATTATACGCACTCCAAAAAAGAAATTCAGGTTTATTCTGTAATCCACACCAATATTATAGATGGAAAAGTAAATCTGTCTGTCTGTCTGTCCAATCTTACCGAATAAACAGTATAATTGATATTGATGAAAGTTAGTACATACTTATACTGGAATCAAAGAAAGGAATATTGCAATAAAAGTGAAAGAAAGGGGTAAGTTGAGGTTGTAAATTTATACGGAAATTTGACATTGTTCAACATAAGAAGCCAATTTTTTTTGTAGCCTAGATTCTTAAAACAAGCCATAAGTAGTTTTTAATAGTAATTTAAATACTCTTAGCGGACATTCCTCCTTTACTCGTGGTTTGTCGAGGTTAGTCGTGGTTAACAGCAAGTTGTTTTATTTTATTGTTTCTATAAAAAAATTGTATAATTAGATTATCTTAATACGAAAAAAAAATCTTTCGTTTTCCGTGTAATTAGTAAGAGCACAAAGCTGTTATTTGCTATAGTTTTTACCATGACCTCATGCATTCTAATTAACATTTTGACGTATAACGTGTCCCGTAACTCGTTCGGGATATATTATAATAACTCTCATTTTTTTTCTGGATCTTATGTTCATTGAAATTTATATTGTGTCACTCAAAACAAATTCATAAAAACTCATTAAAAGTCAAAATAAAGTAAAATTTTTCAAGCCACGATAACACATTTACTAACTAAGATTATGAATGTTAAATACTCATCTGAATCCGTTGAGAAAAAATATTGACTATGCTACTTTATTTAACAAAAAAAATATGTGTTTCTCACGCAGTGATTGACCATCCAGAGAGGCTCTACGAATATGTTAGTTTTAAATTTTTGCACTGTTGATCTTGACATTAAAATTCGTTTAAAATAAATTTAAGATCCTCTTTTGTTAAGGTTGACAAGTCTATGTTTGACAATCATATATAAAGAGCCCTTGAATAACTTGACAACGAATATATGTGTCATATTATGTGACGTGTGATTATTTATAATCTGGTTATATTCAATAAATTATTATCTAAGGCCATAAGCAAGGAAAACGATAACACTCAAATGATTAAACCTAAGCACACCAATCACTAAAGATATATTTAGTTGCAGACCGCAATAACAGTGACATGGCTGTTTTAACTCGCTTTATGAAGCTTAGAAGAACAGGTCAACTTAGCTACTAATTCATTCAACTGTAAGTTTCTTCAGCATGAAAACTTCCCCAGGCAGATAATGGAAAATGTTTGTATTTTACTTTTAGCAAATGTAGTTCTTCGTATCTAGTATTCGAAGTTTCTCCTTCATAAACTCAGTTAGATTTATTCCGAATCTTTTGACTTTCTTTACAGATTCTTTTTAAACACTTACACGAATCTTTTTGTAAGTTAAATATATCTTGTTTACAATTTTTTTTAATAAGGTAGAAGATAAATATAAGAAAAAACTAGCATAATATCTATATTTATTTTTAATACCTTAATCATATAAACACACTGATAGTGAACAATTCAAATAAACGTAAAAACACACTTCCAACCATCAAAAATTGTTTGATTATAATTAGAGTCCGACGAAACTATTTTTCCGGCCGAAACCGAAACCGAAACCGAAAGTTCGGTTGGCTTCAGTTTCGGCCGAAACCGAAACCAAAACTCACGTGATCAAGTATAAAATTCTTAAAATACTAAAATATGGAACTTTTATGCCTATTATTTTGCTTTATTTAAGTCATGGAATGGAGACAGTATATTAAACGTATGCTAATATTTTTTTTCACATGCTAATAATATTTTTATTTAATAAAAAATTGAAAATATACCATTTCTTTTTTCAAATACATGTCTTAGAGCAATATGAGTTATTAATAAATAAATTAATAATTGTAACTGTGAAATCTTACTAATTAATACTTTGGTTTGTATTTGTAGTTCCGAGGAGGGATCAAAAAGTTGTATAAATGAGATAGAATATAATGACTATGATAGCTTAATTATTTATTTTTCTAAATAATCTCCGAGTCCACCTACACACCAAGTCCAGCGTTCCAAGTTTCCAATGCTTCAATTCCTTTAAAAAAAGGATTGTCTTGGTCCTGCAAAAAGTTCTCCATGGCATCGTTTACTTGTTATATATAGTTTTAACACATGTTTACGCTTCAGTATTGTATCAATTTGGAGAGAAGATGGAAAATAGCTAGGCGCCAGATCTGGTGAATACATTAGCAATACTTAGTAATCAGTATAGTTAGAGCTACAATTGGATGCTCAACCAATCTGTACTCTAGCATATCCTGAATGTGGCTATCGCTAATGCCAACCTATGCGCCAGGTACGTTGTCAAGATGAAACAGCTCGCCCAGTACAAAGTTTGCCTCTTTTTATCATTGATGGCATTTCTCAACCTCGGTCATTACGGCTGCATAACCTGTAATGATGGTTCCACATCCCAGGTAATCAATCAACAATATCATTTCTGAGTCCCAAAATATTGAGGTCATACCGGCAGGCAATATACCACGGCCACGGCATGAAGATCCTTCAGGATAAACCCATGTTTCGACAATCTGTCATAAAACTAGATCTAAAGTTTTAGAATCTTCTTAAAACTTGTCGATCGAAGATTGAAGTCGATTTTGTTTCTGATTCTGGCTCCCATCTTGCGGAGACTATTCTCATTTTCATAATTTGTGTCAAAATGCGTTGTGTACCTCTATATGAAATGCTTGTTTCTTGGATTAGGTATCAGATAGTAATTTTTAATCGCTAAAACAGTTTTTTCCGAATATGGCAGCATATTCTATTGCTTCGATGGACGCCTGCAACCATGTTCGTTTTCCGTATATGTTCTCCCTACTCGAAATTAAGAAGTTCACTTTTCGACAATTTATTATGAAAGAGCAGACACAATAAATCCTCCTTGCGTTGTCTAACTTTTATAACAGTGGTTTTAATAACAAGATGCACTTGGTTTTTCTCTATTTTCGAAGAACATTATGCTGACATAGCAAACAAATGACTACATTCAGAAAAAAATTTGTATTTATTTTTGTTCACTAGGGTATATATTTTTGTTCTCACTACTATTTATTCCTCTCGCCTTTCAAGAAGAATCATCGATTTCTTTTGTCAAACTTGGAATGTTTTTCTGAACTAAAATCGACTGATCAGAGCTCGATTGTAGCATACATACATTTAACTTTCGTTCATTATTTAAAATTGAAAACACTTCTGGAAACATTTCGGTTTTAAAGTTCAGCAAATGGATGAAACCGAAATGCACAATTCGTTTTCTGGCGAACTAGCAAAGAAAACTTTCAATACTGATATAACATTATATCCTTTATATAATGAAACAATTTTAATTAAAGTCCAGTAATTTAATTTCTATATTTTAGAGCTTCCATACGTTAACTAGCCTGAAATATTGTTATAAAAACCAATTATGTTCTTGATTTTCGGCATCGATTATTCGAGAAAGCAAAAACATTCGCAAATTAAATGAATTAAATGAACTTGTAATAAAACTACTTATGTTTTCATTTTAGGCTTTATTGACTATGAATTGTTGAAAAGTAGTCATATTTGAAACAATAAGCTGCTGTTTTCGGTCTCACTATATTATCCACTATTCATTACTTTTCTTGATTGTCCTTCACCCATTTACATATCTTCGCATCCAGTACCTCTGTGAAGTCATAACAAAACCTCGACCGAGCATAAACGTCCCTTCAATTACCTGGTCTATCTTAGCGCATCCGCTTTTCTATTAAATCAATAACTTTGTGGAATGTAGCTCCTTCCGATATTAGGATGCTAAGAATCGCTTTAGTTTAAAAGCAAGTTCAGGAAACTTCTAAACAAATTTAGCAACCAGATTTTTTTCTGTTTATTTAGTTTTAATCTATTTTATTTGTTCTTTAACATGTAAGGCTTATTTATTTATGTATTAATTTTTTTGAGTAATTCTTATACATGTTTGATTGTTTACATTTTATATAAATATATATAAGTATAAACCTTTGTATGCCCAGCCTGGTATGGGCGTAGTCGTTTAGAAACCGGAGGTCGTCGAAATTCGAAATTTCGCGAGCAACAGAATTTCATTGTTGTTTTCCTAGTTGGTTAGTTTACCTAGCGATCACATATTGTCTGAAAGTAAGATGATCCATGCGTCGGATGGGCATTAAAATAGCTCAGGTCCACCACCAACCCGCATTGGACAGCTGTGGTGGTGATACGGTCCAAACCCTCAATGGATAGGGTGTATGAGGGGAGGCCTATGTCCAGCAGTGGACTAACAAAGGCTCATGATGATGATAAGTATAATACATATATTTTTATTTCAGTATGGTATATGTTTGTGTTTGTATATGGATATATATTATGGACGTACAATATAGTTTTTATTATAAATATTATTATTAGAATAGGTATGATATTCTTAAAATTTATTTTTTGTTTTAATTGTACGCCACCTAATTAATTTTTTTACACCACCTAAAGGTTAATTGAGAGAGAATGCCTCATCGGCATTTTAAGTCCACTTTAGTCCCATTTCTAATTTTGTGGTACATAAAGTTTAAATAAAAATATTATATTCGAAATATGAATGTCAATACTTAAATGTTTTCTTTGTTTTGAATTCGTTCTTTTCTAGTTAAACTATGCTTGTGATAAGTTTAAATTTCATGACATCGCTTATGAGTAGGTATTCAAACTGTATTCTGCTCTTGTAAATTTTATGTCTTTACCCTAGCAACAATAACAAATAAATAAACTTGCTAATAAAGAAAGATGGGATAATGCAAAAACCAATAAAGAACCTAAATAAATTATGTAATTCAATTCACGTATAGTACATGAGGAGGACATGTCTCAGGACGCTCAACTGGGAAGGGCATGGGATAAATTTGACGGATACATCTCACATCTGCGATTTGCGGACGATATCGTCATCATCGCAGAGCGCAAAGGACTCTCAGAAAATGGGCAAAGCTTCATGGAGTCTTCTGCAGCATCGGTCTCCGGATGAAAATTTACCTAGAAATAATTTAGGTAAAACAAAGGTCATGTTTAACCAGCACGTTGATCCGGGACCGATCACAATTGATGGCACCTCTCGAAGTAGTTTTCGGAGTACGTTTACCTAGAGGAACGCTCGAACTGGTAGAAACAACTTTGAGGGGAGTGAACAGAAGGATTCATCTGGGCTGGCAAGTTTTATAAGCTATCGTCGAGTTTTTCATCACCCATCCCCCAGTGCCTAAAATCGAAAGTCTTCGATCAGTGCGTCCTACCCGTTATGACCTACGATGGCCAAGACTGGACACTTACAGTTCGACTGGTCCACAAATTAAAAGTCGCTCAGAGAGCTATGGAGAGGCTATGTTCGGAGTATCTCTGAAGGACCGCATCAGGAATGATGTGATCCGTCAGAGAACGAGAGTCGCGATATAACCACCGGATAATTAGCTGAAGTGACAGTGGGCTCGAATATAAGCCGCAGAACTAACGACCGCTGGAGTCGGAAAGTTCTGGAGTGGAGACTCGAGGCTCACAACCTGTAGTGTAGTGACGCCCTGGCAAGATGGGGTGACGACATTCGCAAAGTGGCTGGTGTGGGCTGGAAGAATATGTTCAAGATCGGAAGCGGTGGCGTATTAGGAGGCCTATGTCCAGCAGTGGACTTGACACAGGCTAATGATGATAATGATGATGATGACGATGATAGTACAGGTACTCTCTAGTTATGTTACCCTGTCACGATTATTTTACTTTGGAAAAAAGATAAAGAAAGGGCTAGGACACACTTGCCGCATTCATTATTATGAAAACAATAACTGCTAGATTTTGTCTAAAATATTTCAGTAAGCAACTATGACAAATTAACATTACTAAACTATACAGATATATTATATCTTTAAGCGTCAGTGACAAATGGGAGGTAGGTTCAAATCACATGGGGAAAGAGCTTTGTGCTATCGTAGTTTTCTGGTAAGTAGGTTAATATGAGGCCATCTCCATTGTCTTAAAGTAAGATCCTCCATGCAAGTTAATATGCTTGAATTTTACATGCTTACCAAGTAAGGATGTAAAATTTAGGTCCGTCTACCAAGACCAGTTTGGCAGTCGTTATAGAAGTCAGTGCCTTCAAATTTTACTGACTACAAATTCACCTCTAGAGTGCAATTTACTATTGCCAAAGAGTGAGAGAAAGTTTATCGCCACAAACCCGCACACTGCCCTGATCTGTAAGATTTCACATCGCATTTACCCAGTAATTACGTTGTATGCGGTGCCCTTAAACTTAAAGACAATAGAGCTTACACACTTCTGATATGCGGCTGATTTTGAAAAAAAGCGCCATGGTGGCATTTCTCCAGATGATTCGTTTCAAAAACTTGCTAACTATTATTGCTTAATAATGAGATGTGGGTACTTATCAACATGACTCGTTATGCTGCTGTTATGCTGTTGTAAAACTATCGCAATAGACTAAAAAAAACCCCGTAAATTTAAAGTTAATTACGTAATGAATAAATTGAAAAGAAGTGCTTTTCAAAAATGCCAGTGGCTTATATCGATTTTACAATATTGGCAGTAGGCGTTAAAGATAAAAGAGATGACATTCAAAAAAACTAAAATATGTTACTTCTGTTTGTTTTTTAATTCTTAGAGGTATTTCTACTAGTATTAAAATTTTATTATATAATTGATACTTAACTGTCCCTTTATTATTCATGGATTGACGATCATTACTTTACTGTTTAATTATGCGTGTCGCGTGTATATAATTTAATTAATGTACACATGTTAACTAAGTCACACAGATTATGCTGAGTTTAACAACGAAACGACTATAATTCTGGGTGATTATTAATGTTTATAATATTTATCTACTATGAATACACATGAAAAATTTATATAATGATTACACAATTTCAATTAACGAGTTAGAAGAAGCTTCTTTAATAAGTTCCAAATAAAATCGTAACGCCTACCTCAAGTTGATTGTAATATAAAGATATTGTTAATGTTACTAAAATGTGCCTTTGTTCTTGAGCTGTTTTCAAGGAATTTAATATATTTCTGATTAAACATATATTTCATATTTGAATCAAATATCGAATGTTTTGATGTACATTATGATTCGTGAACGAAATTAGATTATTCGATGTAAAATATGCCTCGTTAGCTCAGAGGCTTTTTCACTTGAGTGGCTTCAATTTTACGTCTTGCCTGTCTTATTTATATCCAATTAAAGCCTGTTTATGGATACAGTTACAAAGAAATTGCTTCTTATATTAACTTCATATTTGTTTCGGTTTTTTAAATAATTATTTTAATACTTACTAAACTTTGCAAAGTTATTATTATGTTAAAATTTAGATTACCCTCGAATCGTTTATTATTTATTTATGTTAATTTTGGCTCTTAACTATTCTTTGTCATAATACAGCATAAAAACCGATTAAAAATCGTTTACAAGTAAAACATTTTAACCTATCATTTTGCAGATCTCATGTATTTAAGTTAACTATGAAACGAATGCTACATCCGGCGTCGGGTGATGTTATAGCAGATACAACCATAAATTTATCGGTCTCGTTTGTAAATTGAATAGATCCAGTTTGTTTTTTTGTAAAAAATTGATTGTGATTGAAAAATTCAACTAACCGGTTTAAGTAATATAATAAACTGCCTTATTTTATTAAACAAATTTTAATGCTCTTTGCATATTGGAATATTCTGTTATTAATTATAAACTAATTTGTTCTAATAGTTAGTTAGTTAGATTAGTTAGATGGTGTGTGTTATATATTTAGGTCGGCAGTTGGGAAACACGTTATTAAACACAATTTTTATTGCCGTTTTTTCTTAGGCAAGGTGTTGAGTTATATTTTAACTCTTGAACATGAAAGAATTCTCTATTTACGCCTTTGCATGTTTAATATCAGTAAAGGGGAGCATTCCACCTAAACTTACCTCACTTATTCTGCCCACCTTTATATTCGGTTCAATAAGATATCTATACATATATTATATTATATAGATAGTACCATTTGTTTTAGTACTGAACATAAAGCAAACAATTATAAGCAGTATAAAAATTTAAAATGCAGGTTAAACTATATTCAAAATAAACAATTTAATATTAAAAAGAGAATCATGAATAATAATTGGATAAATAATAATAAACGATGTCATGCTTCCAGACCCGTTTCTTTGGTAAGCTTCATCTAACAGGATGCATACATGATTATTATTCTAAGTTAAAGTGTTGCCATTAGATACTAACATTAAGTTCTCACTGTAATAAGATTCATGTTATGTTTCATCCAAAAAAATATTGAGTTAGTTAATTCGAGATTGGACGAGTTGCTTTATAATTGTTTATAATTAAATGTTACGTTGATTTATAAGTGTAATTTAATATATATAGATAAAACGTAACAATAATGATCCAGTAAAAATATACATTGTTTTTAAATAATTTTATAATTATTTATTTATTTAGATTTAGATATAATAAACAGGTAAATTTAGCTACGCGCGACCGCTGCCGTTACAACTAAGCGCGCGCCGTCTTCAAGGTTAAAAAACTAGTTATTTCTCCAGGAAACTCATTCCGAAAATCTAAAATAACAAAGACAGAACCGTGTTCAAAATAGCCAGTATTTTAAATAAAATAATATCTTTCATTTATTTTCCTATTTTAATTTGTTTAATTGTTTTGTTCCTGCAAAACCTTTCATTGTAAAGGTGAGATACCCTAAAAAGTTTTAAAAGAAGGTTACTTATTCATGCTCTATTATAACTAACTATTATTTTTAATTATTTTTTAAATCAATTTTATGGTTTATAAATAAAATTAATAATAACTTTAACAAGATAATCTTTTATATCGAAATATATTTTAATAATGAAATTTAAAATTTTAATAAAACATTATTCATTTTCAGTAAATACAGTATTAAAAACCCTTGCGGAAATGCTATTATGCACAAATCAGTTATGCCTCACTGATATCGGAATGGAACCATTGCTATAAATTTGTCGAGCGTTATTTACATATGACACATTTCATTTCCAGTTGTCTCTTGTTTATTTATTTTTACCCATATTCACGCTTATACAAAAGTTGATATTTTCACATAAGTATTGTCTCTTTTAAATAAATGGATCGAAAAAATATCCAATTATGTGATACACTTGTTTTTTTTATTTTCATCTTTTAAATAGATTCATAGTATGATATGGATTCCATAACTGCTGGAGAATATCCAATTAGGACAGAAACTCTAAGAAATATAATAAAATTCTGAAACTACTATAATATTGCGTTATCAGACCCTTAACGTTGTAAACTCGATATTAATTTTGGTACTTATTGAATAAATTGTTTGAAGGAAAATAGTTACAGGTTTATAAAATTTAAAATTCATGTAGTCAGCTTGTCATGTAAAGTCTAGCAATAATAGCTTTGAGTCGGGCCAACACAGTGGTGGCTGAAATTCGCGTTTTGTGCTGTGCACGCAGCATTTTAGCTGTAAATATTAATCTTGTCTGAAAACTGAATGAAATTGAAACTGCTATTTTGTAGCTGAAATTTAATTTTGACCATAGTTTAAAAAAAATTAAAACTATTTCGTTCAGAGATGTTGGAAATATATTTGCCACATTTCTGTATTGACTTTTTTAATAAGACTTGTTTTTTTATTGTTATTACTTACGAATGTTTCGTAACATTTTTTATATATTAATCTGTATGAGTGTGATGTATAATTTTTTTACATTGAATGGCCTTTTGGGCACATGGTCACATAGAAATTTCTGCTTGCATCAGTTTTAGTTCAAATGCCTTCGTTCTGACTCGTGGTAAGTTTCTTTTTACGAGGTATCGATTGTGGCGTCATACGATGCTTTTATAACGACGTTCGCATGATGACTTGACATCAGGCGAACGTCGTTATGAGGCGAACCTTTCCTATATTTTTTATGGAAAAGTTCTTGTATGAAATACGTTTGAATGGTTCATCATCATCATCATTAGCAGCCCTTCTCTATCCACTGCTGGACATAGGCCTTTTTCAATGAACGCCAAGACGGCCGATCCCCTGCTACTCGCTGCCAATTGAACCGGCTACTGCGCGGAGATCGGCATGCCACCTGGTCGGGGTCGACAACGCTCCGTCTTCCCAAACGCGGCCTCCACTCCAGAACCTATGGCCCATCGGCCATCGGTTCTCTTACTCACATGGCCAGCCCTACCGCCACTTCAACGAGCTAATCCTATGCCATGTCGGTGTCTTGTTCTTGGCGGATACATCGTTGCCAGAATTTTATCCGACAAAGAAACTCGAAGCATGTAGGCCCATAGCCTGTTGAGCTACGGCAAAATTAGTGACCAGTCCACAGTCCAGTGCTACGTTCGGCCCCGTAGGTCATCACGGGAGTACTGCATTGAGTCAAAGACTTTCGTCTTTAAAATCTGCGGTATCGGCGACGTGAGAATATGGCTTCAGCTTCTAATGCTGCCCAGCCCAACTGAATCCTCCTATCGGCTTCCCTCGAAGTTGTGTCTTCCCAACTGCAATATGTGCCCAAGGTAGACTATATTCATCGACAACTTCGAGAGTAACACCGTCGACATTGACTGGCCTCGGGAGAACGTGTTCGTTGAACATGACTTTTGTCTTGTCCAAGTTCATCCTGAGGCCAATGCGTCGGGAGGATTCATTTAGACTGTGCAACATCTCCTGCAAGTCCTCCAAGGTCTCGGCCAATATAACGATATCGTCGGCAAAACGGAGGGTGAAAGTTACTGGCGTTGATTCTTTGCCACATCCAGTCCAGTCTAGGGTCTTGAAGACATCCTCCAAAGCATTAGTGAACAGTTTCGGGGAAAGAACATCCCCCTGTCGCACTCCTCGATGCATTTGGATTGGTCTAGTTCGACCCCCCGGAATCAGGACAGACATAGACGCGCCACTATAGAGACCTCTCAACACCTCGACGTATCGATAATCGACCTGACACCGTTGAAGGGCATCCAGAACAGCCCAGGTTTCTACAGAGTCAAAAGCTTTCTCATAGTCCACAAAGGCCAGGCAAAGTGGCTGATTGTACTGCAGGTCTTTTGCACAACTTGCCTTATGGTGAAGATGTGGTCTATGGTGCTAAATCTCGTGCGAAACCCAGCCTGCTCCGGTGGCTGGAATCCATCAAGCTTATTGGTGAGGCGATTCGTCACGACTCCCGAGAACAGCTTGTATATGTGACTTAAAAGCGAGATCGGTCGGTAATTTTGAGGAGAGTATTGTCTCCCTTCTTGAAAAACAACTCAACCTCGCTTTCAAGCCATGCCTTGGGGGAAATGCCTCTTGAAGGACGAAATCGAATACCTTTTGAAACGCACTTAGAACAGGGTCCCCTGCCTCGAAGTAGTTCGGTCGTGATTCCATCCTTCCCTGGAGCCTTCCCTCCTTAGCTGCCTAAGAGCCCGACTAACCTCATCAAAGCTGACGTTAGGTAGCTCACCAGAATGATGTCGAGTCAGACTAGCACGAGGATCGTTAGACCGGGAATTAGGTTGAGAAGCCTGTAACGCGTACAATTTGCGATAGAAGTCCTCTATCTCTGACAAGATCTCAAGCTTAGTAGAAACAGTCGAGCCAGAGCTGTTCCTGAGCTTCAACAGATGGCTTCTCCCGAGCTTTTCCGCAAAAACCTTCGACCCTCTATTCTGCTCAATCGCTCTAGTTATTCCTTGCGTATTTGAGCAGCGAAGGTCTCGGCGTATAAGTTTGCGGATCCGCTTTGAAAGAATTTTCACATCTGTCGAAGTGGTCTCTTATGCTGCCGACGTTCCTCCATAAGATTGAGCGTCTCATCGGAGAGTTTGGACTTCTTGCCAGTACGCTTACTCCTACAAAATCTTTGAACCACATCCCGTATGCAGTCCAACACGGCATCAAGGGCCTCGTCAACTGCCATTGAGGTTTCCGATATGTTAAAGGCATCGAATCGGTTTTTTAATTCCATTTAGAATTTTTCTGAGCCCATCATTGTTTGCCGGAAGTTAGGACGGAGAGTACACCTCACCAAGCGGACCTGCTCTCGCTGGCAAACTAAGTTCAGGGTGCCTCTCACCAGTCGGTGATCGCTTCCGGTTTTGAACCGATTAATTACAGAGACATCCCTGAATATGTGTTTCCGGTCCGTCATGCATGAAGTCTATCTCGTTCCTGTCACGAGTATCGGACTCTGCCATGTCCATTTCCTGTGAGGCCTCTTCTTAAATATGAACTCATTAAGAAGAGCCCTTCCTTCTCGAGGAAGTTTACCAGCATCCGTCCCCTGTGATTTCGATTACCGACACCGTGAGGGTCCAAATACGATTCAATGCCCTGTCGTACTCCCACTTTGGCATTAAAACTCCTCATGACAACGTTATAGTGGGCCTGTGGGTGTAGTAAGGCCCGGAGACATCCTCGTAATTTGCTCCACTTCGTCGTCAGGGCGATGAAGTGGCGCGTACACCTGTATCACTTTGAGGGAATACCTCTTAGGAGTTTAAAACAATGTACGCTACCCTACTCGACACGCCTCGAAACTACGACAATGTTGTCAACAAGGATTTATTGACGAGGAATCCCACGCCGCCTCAGTGACGGATGGTCGCCCTCTCGGAAGTAGAAAGGTGACCTGATGGCAAGGTTATGGTATCCTCTCCTGGTCTTCGGACTTCACACAACCCTTAAACGTGCCACCGGATCTTGCCCAGTTCTACCTCCAGCTCGGCTAGGTGTTCACCAAGTCTCAACGTTCGTCCATTATACGTAGTCAGTTCAAGTATTTGCTGGTAGCGATCCGTAACCCGGGGATTCTTCGCACCCCTTGTCCCACCGTTACCTTGGCCGCTACCGTGACCAGGAATAGTGGAACTACCGGGAACTAGGGGCCGTTTTCCTTTTTTGGCGTTCATTAAAAAGAAAATGCTCATAATTGCTACGCTGAGCAGGCGGGTTGGCAATTGACTAATTGCACTTGTACTACGGATCTGTCTTACCCTCAGTAAGGCAGATTCGCCGTCAAGTGGGCGGTGGGGTCGTCACATCCCTACGCCACCGTTTGAATGGTTACCACGATATAAAGTGAGCCCTTTGGAAAAAGCAATTCAAAGTTTACGAATATCAAAATAGAGATAAAAATATATTAAGGCATAAAAACTTGATACTTCTTTGGTTTGGTAAACCACAGATCCCATAAAAGAACGTAAATTACTGCTTACATTTATAACAAGGTAACGTCCTTGTTTTTATAGCAAAGACCTTACTTAGAAGCATTAAGTGCTCACAAAGTTCCGAAACATAATTACCCACGTCTACCTATTTAACGTGCTTAGGGAAAACTTTTTGATTAGTAATGAAAATTCTTCAGAACCGAAAATACGTTGGCACTCTAACAACTCAGTTACACAAGATAACTTGTTACGTTCGGTTGATGGCTGAAGTAGACCTATCCGGAAAACTTTGAAGAATTTCCTTAGGGATTCTTTGCTACCAGTTATTTTTATTGCAAATAAAACTTTAAGACTTTTTTTTAACACGCACTTTCATCATCAGAAGAAAAATATTTACTGTCAAGCCATGTTTAAAAAATATTCGCTTTTAGGCTAAGGCTAAGTACTTTTGTTTTCCTAACATAGTTTTAGTAAAAAAAACATTATTAGAAGTACATGTTATTTAATGTATTCGATGTGAATGTCTGTGAAGACTAAAAAGAGTAAGAAATTTTGTACTACGCCAAAAATTACATTGTTAACAAAGAACTATAATTAATATAAAATATTTTTTAACAACCGATGTTTAGTTGTAAGCGTTAAATTTTTTATTAATTAAAACTTGTTAATATATGATTTCACACTATGGACAAAATGATTTAACTTATTTACTAGATGAATGATGTAGTTATAAATATTACCGAAATTTATCCTAAAAAACCGAAAAACGAAGGTAATTTTTCTAGAAGTGACGCTTTTGCGACTATCTAGACATTAAAAAAAATTGTTAACCAGCCATATTGCTGGCTGTAATTTTTAGCTTATCATTATCCTAAAAATAATTAAAACGTGCTTTTACTATATTACTAAGAAAAGAAGGCCAAAAACAATAAATAAAAAATAAACATTTATTTGGTACATTTAAAACATTTTATCATAACAAAAAACTAATTAATTATTAACATTCTATGCGCGAAAAAGACGGCCACTAAGCATTGCAAAAACACGAAATAAAAGACACCTAAGCACTTTTAACAAGTTGAACTTATGTTGCATTTTAAAATATTATAGAACGTATAAAACGATAGCGGTAGCACAAAGTAAGCTAAGAAAAATAAAAACAAGATTAAACAAAAAAATCTAATAACCCTCCTCTTCTAAAACTTAAATTAAAACTCGCAATCAAACTTATGGTTTATACTTGGATGCAGCACTCCAAGTTAATTATTGAATCTGCCTTCCAATGGACTGCGATTGAAATGGCTATTTCGGAGGTCATTCATTGCGCAATTTAAGTTTTTGTTCAAACTTTTAAATTGCTTAACCTTTTTTTTAATATCATTTCATCATTTGAAAAATATTGAGTTCAGATAGATATATCAGGTAAAGCTTTAGTCGAATAGGTACAAAGGGAAATTTAAATTAGCTAATTACACAAAAATAATCTTGCGATGAAAAATTTACTGCTCAATGCTCTGCCACTTAAGGTTATATTTAGTAACTATTTTAAATAAATTTTAAACTGTACGTTTAAAATTACTTATGTTTTATTTTTTTACGTAAATAAGTCATAAATCAAGAAGAACTTAAAATAGGTAAACAGATAAAACTTGGGACTAGAAGATTATATAAATCTTTGTATGTTAAAGACTATTAAGAAGTAAGTTAAAAGTTGCTGCTTTGAAGTAATAATTAGTTCCATAGATAGTTCTATTTCAGCTTATTTTTTGCGACAAAATTGAGATCAATAGCATAATATATAAGGCTTAGCCAGTTAGTTTCAGCTCTGTTGCTGACGCCGCTGTGATAACGATATATAACCTCTGTAGGTATTGACTGGCTTTAAATTATTATGATTGTCATTTAACCAATATATTTAAAAACAACCTCGTATTTTCTGCATTAAAAAAATTAAAAGAACTTGTTACCATATACATATATTAACATATTACTACCACGATGTTTCGAAAAACGGATTTAACCAATTTAAAAAAGCATGTGTCAATTCTAATGCATTGTTTAATGGTTTTATACTTTAAAACACAAAAAAATTTTAGCTCTTTTTGGAGTTTTATTTTTTTTTATGTTACCATAAAAGGTAACGACATTTTTTAAAAACTGTCATAAATTCCCTAAGCTACGAAACAGAACTATGAAGGTGCTAAGATTTCAATTTTTAATCATTTAAAATCGTAAAATAAGTACCTTTAAGCGATCAGAGTTATCATCGTTAAACATTTAACGGGAATTCATTAAAAACAGTATAGCTTTGTTTCTTTTTCCTCTTTTTTAAATTTAGCTTTAAGAATTTTATTTGTAAGTTGTGGTTTGTTATAAAATATACTTCTACTATGTTAAAACCACTGTGCTCTCGTCTTTGAAGGGCATAAACGGATCCTTCTTAACGCTTCGGAGGACAAAGACTGAAATACCGAGAATACTTGCTGAGCACTTAGAGCTAAGCCGATTATGAAACGCCGGCGACTTTGACTGTATTACTTGTGGCACGTGAACATTCGTGGAATCCGCTGACTCTGCTAGAGAAAACAACATTACTTGTTGTTAGTTAACTTTACTGATAAGATAATGCACTAAGAACTGTTGTAACTAATTGACAACTAATTGTTTAATAAATAGTTTATAATAATTTTGTATGAAGGGGGGCGAAATTTTTTCGTTACGCGTCACATTTTTCCGTTACGCGCCATCTTTTTCTTACCTCTTCAACGCGTGATTTGAAGTATACTTTCGATAACGTCATCAATGATAGTAATAATTCTATTACTATTAATGAAATTCAATAATAATCTTTTAAGTAATAAGCTAAAATGAAATAATTGTAGAATTTGTATTTATGTCTATGATAATAAAAGCCTTTTATGAAACTTTATCTAATTTAACTTTATTTGACCCATTTCTGGAAAGTTTCATACTGTAAATTATTTTTGAAAAATAACGTGATAAAGAAGTTTCACTTCTTACGAGTGTACGCTAGTACACGCACACAATTTTTTAATAAATTTACGCACATAACAATAAAGATAATGTTTAAGAAATCCTTTATAAACTGACAGCATTTTTTAAATTTTATAAGCGAAAGTTAAATCGGAGTACCAGTCTTCATGTAGTATATAACTGAATAGTGTAAGCATGCATTAATTTTTCAAATTACGCAACGGATTTAGGTGCGGTTTTTTTTACAGATACAGTGATTAAGGAGAAAGGTTAATATTGTAGGTCAATTTTCTATCAGCATAGCTCCCGCACGAAGCAGGGACGGGTCGCTAGTTTACTAATAAATAACACTGCAGGTACGTCTTCCAATCGATTTCGTTTACGATGGCCAATCTTTATTAGAGATCAGCTAGTGGTAATATTATAGTGCACAAGTATACGTTTGTAAATGCATTATCTTTCTAACTTTCTACTTTCATAGTCCGACACGACGAAATTCGACCCGATTGAGGAGAGATAAGACGCAAAGCCGAGTTTGTGCATGCTTACACACATGTTTTATATTGGTTTAATGACGTTTTAATAAATCCAATAGATCCTCTAAGCTATATGAGACGCATTTACAAATACCCATCAGGTATCGAAAAATAGCGGATAGTAAACAGTTACTAATGCTGTTAGGCAATATGTTAGTCCTAAAATTAAAAGAGTATTATCTAAAATAATATTCCCGTTGTAATGTATTTATTTATCTCTTTAATACAAAATCAATTTAGAAAAATCCTCCATGAATTCATTAATAACAAGTTCAAAAGTAAATTAGTTAAAAGAAGTTAAGGAAAAACTGTACTGTTTGTTATAACAGCCATCTGCCAGAAACGCGTCAAAACAAATTATCTGAACACCCAATCCAATTAGTTAAATGACTTGTGAAGTCCAAAAGTTGCTGAAATTTAGTGATTTTACGAATTTTTTTCCGTGTTTTAGAAAATGAATTAATTTTTCGACGGTAGAGCAATAAGTACCGAGTGATTGGTTCTTGCGCGTCATAGAAATAAAATCTAAGCCAGAGCAAATGTGTGTTTTATTATTGTATTTGTTCCTGTCCTGTTCCTGGGCCACCTGCGGAAAAACTAAGAGGAACCCATCTTCTTTTCTGCAGCCAAGCTTGAATCATGCGGGACTGCAGGTACTTCGAAGGCCATTATCCTCCGGGACTCTACGAGATTGTATCGATATATTCAGCTCCCGATCACAAACGAGCTTGCGTTCGAGCCTAGAACCGAAGCCACCACTACGGGGCTAGGATGCTTTAAAGCTAAGACAAGGGACATACAAGTTCCTACGTGAGGTAGAGTCGACCATAGGCTGAGATGGGGCAACTAAATAGCTATCCTGGTAATCCAAGGTTCTTTTCTTCTTATAAAACAAAAAAATATACGCCCTTAAAAATCCATCGTTTAAACATTTTAACAAAAATTATTGACTTTAAACAGGTAAACTAATTTCAAGCAATATAAGCTGGTAACAACGTGCTCTCTGTACTGAATGAAATGGCGGCCGCTTTTTAAATCTTTGATATCGAAATTACTATTAAGTGATCTCAAATTGTATCATCTTAAATAAGTTTTGAAAATGCCTGATTGCAAATTTTAAAAATGTTTACATTAAAACTTTTATTATAGGTTTACCTTAAAACATTGATTTATCTTACGGTTAAGACAGAGTCTGCAATGTAATTGCATATCTGTTAAACTACATATCACAAAAATTATTTACAAAAATTGGACCAAATCACAGCTGATACCTATCATTTAAAAAAAGAATTAATAAAACCGAAGCACTAGAAGCAAAGCAATGAGGTAACATAAACAATGAATAACGTATCATCTAATGGTAACATACATAAAAAATACGCTACGAATTGAGTACCTCTTTCTGTTGAAAACTCAGTGAAAAAAATCCCAACTAAAAATAAACACAATACCGCAAGTCCTACAACTAGTCGCCACTCTCACACATTGAATGTGTCCCCATTTAATAAACATTGAAGGAACTTATTGTTTACATAGTAAATATGCTGATGGAGCTTTAAAAATCGTAGCAGAAGTATTCAACGATAGAAAAAGGCACAGCAGGTGGTATCACACCAGTCCCATGTAAAAACGAAGCCTTACACATAGGTTGCCTTTATATAAACATTTTAACGACTATGTATTCGGCAACGTTTTGAGCCGTTTGACATTATAGTAATATATACCTTGAATTTTTATGGACATTCTTTTTTTAGAATATCACATTTGTATTACCATTATTTGGTTTGATATTTTTTATAAATTAACATTGAATATTTATACTTTTAATATTATTAATAGCGTCCATTGCTATTTATTTTATTAGGCAAATAAAAATTAAAAATATCAAAATTTTGTTTTAACGCTTCATTTCCAAACAATTAAATATTTTGTAATAACTACTATTATCATAAGTCCACTTATATATTCTTCTCCGGCATAAATTTGAATTCTTTATCATCATCATCATCAGCCTGTGATCCCTGCTGAACATAGGCCTCCCCTAAAACACCCGTATCCATTAGGGGGTTATGGACCGTATCCCACCACGCTGGTCCGATGCAGGTTGGTGGGCGGACTGACCTTTTACATCTTATTTTTTAGACAATTGGGTGATCGGCCCAAATTTCCCTAACTAGGAAATAACAATGAAAATTTGTTGAGTCCCCGCAGGATTTTAATCCACGAACTCCGGTTCCTAATGCACACGCCTATGCCACAAGGCTACAGAGGCAGTTTCGTTTTTTTTTTTTTTATTTGCATTTAGTAATTAAATTTCTCATACATTAATTTTTACCAAAACATCCATTAATTTAATTTTACATATTGAAACGGCGTCCATCGTTCTTTGTTACCTGGTAAATATTGTTTTGAAAACCAAATACGTTAATTATTTTTCGACGCTTGTTTGTTGGAAAAAAAACAAACATTTACAAATTAAACTGTAACAATTTGTATATTGAAGATTACTTTTGTTTTCATTTAAGGCTATTTACTCTGGAGCTCGTTGGAAATGTATCCATTATTTTAGATGCAATACATGGCTATTGTTATTTTCCTTACGTTGATACTTCTAAAACTAAAACATAGAATACTTTTTTATTATTTTTGTTTAAGAACAAATAACCTCTTACACACTAAAGGTATATCTATATGTAAGGAGTTATATTTGGTCTTTGTATTTGAAATTGGCCTCTTGTTTTGCTATCTTTAATTTTTCTAATAAAACATTGCATGTACTAAAAAGTATTTTCTGGAATATATCATGTTTAATTCATTTACTGTTATTCTGGTTATATCAGAAGTTTTCTAGGCATATTATCAAGAAGTAGATAAAATCCAAAGAACAGTTTTATCAACGAATATTGTATTTTAGTAATTAACAGAAAGTAAATATTTGTACAATGCAAAGTACTTAACAATGACTTTATGTATAACAATGAACTCTATACATTATATTTCTGTCCACTCCCTTCAAAATGACATCATTACAAAAGATTGGTTATTAAATATTCAGCACTGATGAAGTGGCAGTCAAACACCCGTCCCTAAAAAGTATTTCTCAGAAAAGCTAATATTTTGAAGGCACTTCACTTTCCGTAAAAAGCATACAAATAAATCCTATCTTGCCTCCACTAAGAAAATTACTTAACGTCCTCCATAATAATTAACTCCACTTTGGACTTCTTGGAAGGTATAGTTCAAATAGTGTAGCTTTTAACAGGCCGGCTCTCGACAAAACTTTGTAATGCGCAGAAATTTATAGCTGACTCCTGTCATAATTTTACGAAGGAAGAATATGCTTCAGTGCCTTGCACCTTTTAAAATAAGATATTGTTTCATTGGCCAGTCTTTAATGACATGATTATTTATCGTTTTACAAGAAACCTAAAGTGTTCAGTTTTTTTAGTCTTGTACGTTTATCAAGATTTTTTTAAATTTAGGTATTAGTTTTATATTAGTAAGAACTCCTTAATTAGAATGGTAACTACGATGTAGCTGCTTTTACGTTTTTTCGGATGAACATTGACAGAGCTTGTATTTACGACATTTTAATTCAAAAAAATCGTCTACAAAAAATTAAATCAATATTTAAACCTTATAAAAAGTTATTTATAAAGTTAACATTAAAATTAACAAATGGCCCTGAAAGCTGTATAAAAATATACCTAAAGATATGTTGGTCGAGTTGTTTAAATTTATTTTACTTACTATAAAATTAAACTATAATATATAAAAAAAAATTAGCATTATAAAATTTAATATAACTGCCGTTTGTCAATATCTCGATAAAAAACATCATTTCAAACCCAATCCAATTACTTTAACGACTTATGGTTTCTAAAATGTAATGACTTTATGATTCCTCAAAATTATTAACGAACTGCCTCCGTATCCTAGTGGTATAGGCGTGTGCTTTAGAAACCAGGTTCGAATCCTGCGGGGACTTAACAAACTTTCATTGTTGTTTTCTAGTTGGTTAGGGCAATTTGGGCGGATCACCCAATTGTCTAAAAAGTAAGACTGGTTCTACTCCACCGCTGGTCCAATGCGGGTTGGACCAGCGTAGTGGATACGGTCCAAAACCCCCTAATCGATAGGGGTGTATTAGGGGAGGCCTTTATCTAGCAGTGGACAATCACAGGCTGATGATGATGATATTAACGAAGGAACTTACGTTAAGTAGATACGACTCAATAGTAAAAAGAGGTGCCCCGTCTAACCATAGTAACATTTATTGTTTTAATTTTCTACGATCGAAGAAGCATTTTACAATGCAAAATAAATAGGCTAACTACGCTATACTTGTATATAAGACGGTAAGTTGGAGTCCCAGCTTTTTTTGTACATAATATTTTACTTCGTTGCTCCGCTCCCGGTGGTCCGATTTAGTTTTACTTTTTAAATGACATGTTTTAGCTGTCATTTGATACCATTTTTTTAATAATTCTGTGATTAATAGATATTTGACAAAAGAAGATAATCAACCTCACGCGATTAAATTGCAAACTGTGTTCTGACACAGTAAAAAAAAAAGACAAAACTATGTTTTAGCGTAATTGTAGTTCTTAAAATGATCTATAATTAAGTACCGGAGTGTAAAAATGTATCTTTTAAGACGCCAACTTTAAGCACGCCAATCACTAAACACATGGTTACTTTATACTCTCTTCCGGTTACGTTTTTATCCGAATGACCGCTTAGGCAAAGGCGGAGGGGCGTCGCCATATACCTCAAGATCGGATCTCCGCGTACAAAATATTAGCTTCATCCTCTCAAATTTATACAGCAAACTGCTGAATACCTCTTTCTAGAAGTTACACTAAAGCGAAATTAGTGGTTGCTTGTTGTGTACTGTCCCTCCAAACAGCTGATTACTTCACCGACTTTAGCAGGGTACTAGAATCTTTGGGTTCAGAGTATGTGCACCATGTCATCATGGGAGATTTTAACACAAACATCCTTGCTGCCAAATCTCCTCGTACACTTAAACTCCTACATATAGTCAAGTCTAGTTCTTTTCATATATTGCCTCTTAACGCCACCCATCATAACCTCTCCGGAGAAGATACTTGGCTTGACTTAATCCTAACATCTAATCCTTCGTTAGTTTCTATTCATGGTCAACATCCTTCACCTGGTTTTTCTCTCCATGACTTAATTTTCCTTTCTTATATCCTAAAGCCTCCCAAACCTAAACCTAAGGTTCTGCACGTGACGTCGTTTCCATGCTTGATGCTTGCCAGCGAAGATGCCGGAAAACTCTGAATGGAGTGTGGTGACTAGGAGCGACAATATTGATGACAAGACTCAATCTTTGAACACTCTTATCACTAAACTTTTGACGTCCATGCTCCCATTAAAAGAGTAAAGTTAGCGTCCACCATCTCCATGGCTAACCGAAGGCATACGCATGGCAATGAGACGTAGGATCGTTTGTTTCGTAGGTTTAAAAGTGCGCACTGATAACAATTGGTCCCTCTACAAATTGGCTCTCGAAATCGGTGTAATATGATGATACGCAATGCTAAACGCCGATACTTTCTTGATAACATAATCAAATCAACTCCTGCCGATGTCTGGAAGTTCCTTGGAACACTAGGCATCGGTAAGTCGCAAATATCAAATCTTCCATAGCACAATTACCTTAGATGATTTAAATCACTATTTCACCTCCACTACTCTTTTAGATCATCTAACTGTAGTAATACTATTTCCCTATTTAAATGGTTTGACGCGACCCTCTCTGAACCCTTTAAATTTTCCAGGTTACTTCGAAGAGATCAAAACTGCCATCCTTTCCATTAAATCCGATGCAGTTGGTCATTGACAAAATTTTGCGTATGATTATTCCATCCTCGATTTCATTGTCCCAGTGCTTACCCATATCATTAACTCTCTAGACACTGGAACATACCCATCCTTATGGCGTAATGCTCTTGTCCGGCCGCTTCCCAAATGTCCTAATCCTTTGCATTCTTTCTCATTTTAGATCCAATCTCTATTTTGCCTTTCCTTTCTAAGTTATTTGAATTTTGCGTTAATAAACAAATTTCCGTCTTCATTTTCAGCAATAAGTTGATTAGTCCACTGCAATCAGGTTAGACCTGGCCAAGTACCACTACGTCCTCACTGAAAGTGATGGCGATATAAAGGCGAGCATGGAGTCAACCAAGTTTACTGTTTTGGTTCAATCGACTTCACGAACGCCTTAATGCTGTCAGTCATGATATCCTTCTTGCAATCCTTCACATTTTTGTTCTCGGATGAAGTGCTAGAATGGTTTTCCTCATATCTTCGGGGCCAGCAACGGTTAATGCTGACGATTCTTCCTCACGTTGGCTTAATCTTGATCTGACCTCAAGGGATTCTTCCCCACTTCTGTTTCTTTATTTATTAACTTTATTCTCCATGATCTTCAATGTGCGTATCATTACGCCGATGACTTACAATTGTACACTCAACAGCAGTCGACAATCTTTCTGAGGCAATACGTTTAATAAAACCAGGACTTGAGGCAATTAAAAGTTGGTGTCCAAATTTTGGCTTGGGTCAATCCATCCAAGGTCCAGGCTATATTGTGGAATGCTCCAATTGAGTAGATTGGATTCAAACACACTTCCTCCAATAATTTTAACAGTTGCCCTATTCCGCCTCAACAAAATGTAAAAATCTGGCCTGTAATATTCATTCGAGCTGTTGAACGCCTCAAATCGCAGGTGTCGTTATGAAAGTTACTAATGTCTTACGATGCCTGTATCGTTCAAAAATTTTCCACTATACGACTAAAACCATGCTCGTGCAGGCCTGATTCTCCCTTATCGACTATGGTGACTGTGCACTTGACCCGATCAGATCACCCAACAAACTTGATGGACTTCTAAACTGCTATCGTTTCAATTTACGAGTGACCACGTTACAGTATACGTTCCCCAACTGCAGTGGCTACCATACGCCAGCGACGCTCGTTACGACCTTGACACCTTCTACTCCTTCCAATTGTCTAAACGCCGTCTTTATATATCTACTCATTTTCAGATCTATGTGAAGTCGTAACAAAGAACTTCGCTCGACGCACAATCGTCTTCTTTTCAATGCCCTACATTAACGTTCTGACTTCATGCATTCCTTTTTATCCAGTCCGTTCCTTCTGTGGAATTGCCACCTCTTAAAATCAGAATGGCTAATAGTTACATGACTTTTAAAATGCAAAAAGAGTTCCGCAAAAACTTGTACAGAATAGTAAATCATAATTATGTATTATATATATATATATTAATTATAAATATATATATATATAGATATTCAAATTTGTATAGGTTTTGTATATTATATAATTTAAATGTCTTTTATCGATAGGGTGTGATGGGGAGGCCTTTATCTAGCAGTGGACAATCACAGGCTGATGATGATGATATTAACGAAGGAACTTACGTTAAGTAGATACGACTCAATAGTAAAAGGAGGTGCCCCGTCTAACCATAGTAACATTTATTGTTTTAATTTTCTACGATCGAAGAAGCATTTTACAATACAAAATTAATAGGCTAACTACGCTATACTTGTATATAAGACGGTAAGTTGGAGTCACCTCTCAGCTTTTTTTGTACATAATATTTTACTTCGTTGCTCCGCTCCCGGTGCTCCGATTTAGTTTTATTTTTTAAATGACATGTTTTAAGTGTCATTTGTTACCATTTTTTTAATAATTATGTGATTAATAGATATTTGACAAAAGAAGATAAACAACCTCACGGGATTAAATTGCAAACTGTGTTCTGACACAGTAAAAAAAAAAGACTGAAACTATGTTATACGTAATTGTAGTTCTTAAAATGATCTATAATTCCCGGAGTGTAAAAATCTATATTTTAAGAACAATCCAAAATAACCATTTTCATGTAAAACATTGTCGAAAATCGCAATGATGACTCATTGCAATTTGAAGCTCAATAAAGGTAATAAAGTGTAGGTATATAAAAAAATTAATGCATTAAAATTATCTTTATTTTATATGTATTAAACGTGTTATATATTATATTATGATTAAATAAATACCTAGAACGATATTAGATTTAAAATAGAGTATCACAAATCGGCTAATACTGCGCAAAATAGTTATATGCTTATCGAAACCGGTCGTATTTTTGGTCAAATTATGACTGTCGTACATAACGGGGAAGGTTTCCCCGTTATGTCGCATGTTTCATGATTTATCGAGATATACATATACATACATCATCAGCCTTATTGTTAGTTCAGTGCTGGACATAGGCCTCCCCTAATACATCCCTATCCATTAAGTGGTTTGGACCGTATCCCACCACGCCTTGTTGATCTTGACATTAAAATTCGTTTAAATAAATTTCAGATCTTATTTGGTTTAAGTTGCCAAGTCTTGTTTGAGAATTATATCTAAAGAGCCGTTGAATAATTTGACAACTAATTTATGCGTCATTTTACGTGACGTGTGATTATTTATAATCTGGTTATATTCATTAAATTATTATCTTAGTCCATAGGCTAGGGAAAAGATAGCCCCCTGTTTTCAAATGATTAACTTTAAGCACGCCAATCACTAAACACATGGTTAATTGCAGACAGCAATAAACGTAACATGGCTCTTTTAACTCTTTAACTAACGCTCTTTATGAAGCTTAGAAGAACAGGTCCACCTAGCAACTAATTTAATCAACTGTAAGTTGCTTCAGCGTCCAAACTTTTCTAGGCTGATAATGAAAAATGTTTGTATTTTACTTTTAGTAAATGAAGTTTTTTGTATCTCGCATTCGAAGTTTCTACTTCATAAATTCAGTTAGATTTATTCCGAATCTTGTGACTTTTTTACAGATTCTGTATAAACACTAACACGAAACTTTTTTTTTAGTTAAATATTCCTTGTTTACAATTTTTTTAATAAAGGAGGTAAAGATAAGAAAAAACTAGCATAAATTCTATATTTATTTTTAATACCTCAATCATATATCTATATATATATATATATATATATATATATATCACATCACATCACATCATCAGCCTGTTTTAGTCCACTGCTGGACATAGGCCTCTCATCCATTAGGATTGGACCGTATCCACGACGCTGGTCCAATGCGGGTTGGTGGGTGGACCGACTTTTACATGCCCATCCGACGCATGGATCATCTTAATTTTCAGACAATTGGGTGATCGGCCCATATTGCCCTAACCAACTAGGAAACAACAATGAAAATTTGTTGCGTCCCCGCAGGATTCGAACCCACGATATATATATATATATATATATATATATATATATATATATATATCTATATATATATATATATAAATAAAAAACTGATAGTGAACAATTAAAATTAATGTAAAAACGCACTTCGATTCTTCATCTAAAATTCATCCTTTTCCTTTTATATGAGTAAAAATTTTTAATTAAACGTCCAATAATTCAATTTCACATATTTTATCAGCTTTCATCGCTTTTTATTACCTTGAAAATATTGTTTTAAAAACCAATTATGTTCATTAATTTCCGCATCTATTTATTCGAAAAGCAAAAAAAATTCGCAAATTTAAATGAAACAATTTGTAAACTGAAAATTACTTTGGTTTTCATTTTCGGCTCTTTATGGACTCTAGAATTCGCTGGAAAAATAGTCATTATTTTCGAAAGTAATTTAAATAATTCAAATCGGCTGTTTTATTACCCTCACTATATCATTTTCGGAAATATGAATATCAATACTGGAATATTTTCTTTCTTTTGAGCTTTTTACTATTTTTAGTTCAATTCCTTTTGAAAAGTTATATAATTTCATCAAATAAGTTGAGCAGCAGTTGTGCAACCCTTATTCTGCTTCTTGTAAATTTTATGTCTTTACCCCAGCCCTGATAACAAATGAATAAACTTGCTATTAAAGAAAAATTGGGAAAAATCAGCAACTTGTGAGCATATACGATAGTCTTAATTTGTGTAAATTGTTCCGTGGAAGGAATTGAAACCACACCCATTGGCGTAACAGCTGGGGTCACTGACGACTACGCCAATCGAGTTGTAATCGTAATTATTTCTATTGCTTGCGCGAATATTATACATTATTAAATCCATTCGAATCGAAAGTGTTCGAAACGTCGGGAATTTAAAATGTAAAATAAACGCGATAAAATCCGTAAAGTAATTTTATTTAATAGAGTTGTAATCGTTTATGTTTGCCAATCGTATTGTTAGACCCCTCATATAGCTTAACAACTTATTTATTTGTCATATACACTTAAAACTGAACTGTGTTTATCAAATGCCTGTATCTTTAACAAAAAACTGTTAATTAATCTGGTAATATCGGTTAAATTAATATTAAATTACTTGATATCGTTTATCACTTTATATATAGGTCATAAAAGGTGATGCGATGTTTTTGAACGACTGCACGCAGTCGGCTTGCAAAATAAACCCCTTTTATTTTATAGAACATAACCAAAGCTAGTAAACATATAAATAAAGATAGCTGCAGACATCTTTGATAGAAGCATGGCTGTCTTAACTCTTTATCTGAAACTTAGGTGAGCAGGTCCAGTAAGGTTGAGTAACTAATTCAATCAGCATGGAAAATATATATATTTTACTTCGAGTAGAAGTAGTTTTACGTCTCGCCCATTTGAAGTCTTATAGATTCTGCTTGATTTATTTTGCGTCTATTTACTTTCTTCAGATACGTCTTTATACGCGCATTCATATATTTTTTTAACTTTGAGTTATCTTTCTTGGTAAAGAATTTTATACTTTGTAAAAAAGAAAACTATAAGAAATGATTAGTACACATTGGCCGCAGTTATTATTATTGCAATAGAAATGCAAACTTTGATCTAAGTAAGCAGCTATTGACAAATAAAAATTACTGAATTGTAATAGACTATGTCCTTAGGCTTGCGTGGCCTAGCGGTATTGGTCCTCGCTTCATAAACAGGCGGTCGTAGGTTGGAACCCCATCGGGAAATATTGTGATATCATTGTTTCCTGATCACCTATTGTCTGAATAGTAAGGAGGTCAGATGTCAGTTGCTCTTCGTGTTCAAAATGTCATTCAGGTAAATCTCATTAGGTTAGAAGCGGATCCTATGATAACATGGGAAAATAACTAAGAGAAAGTTTAATTTCTTTTTTAATCAGAACTCGTTTATACATTATATCCCATTTAAAAAAAAGAACAATTCTTGTATATATAAGAAAATAAAGAACAATTTTTTAATGAAACATGCAATAATTTCGTTTCACATATTTGAACAGCTGCTAATGCTTTTTATTACTTTGTAAATATTGTTATAAAAACCAATTATGGTCATTAATTTCCGGTATCTGTTTATTCGAAAAGCAACATTCGCAAATTAAAATGCAACAATTAGTAAATTGATGTTCACTTATGTTTTCATTTGAGGCTATTTAATCTACAACATGATAGAGAGTATTTTACTAAAATGTGTTTTTTTTTTATTTGAATGAAAAAAAACTACAAAACAAAACAATGTTTTGTAGCTTTTTCTTTCTTGTGGTACATACTATTAAAAATCAATTCAGGTTAGTTGTAGCTCTGCCTTACTTCGTCTGCTTTAATTAACTTTTCTATTTTCTCTACACGTTTTGCTGTAAAATAGAAAAAATGTGTTAGTAAGATCTCCAGATAGGCGACTGCATTCGGTATATCTCGTTATGCTGTTCTTATGACAGTTGCAATTGTATCAAGGGACTCGTGCCTAAAGTTTCATGTGACGATTACTTCGTTTGACCAAAGGCGGTAACTATATTTCGAGTTCACAATTGACAGTAGGCGCTAAAGCTAAAAGTAGCGCCATTCGAAAGAACAGAACATGTTTCTTTCATTTGTTTTAATTTTTAAAGTTTACTTATAAGGTATTCTCATATTGTTGTATAATTAATACTGAACTGTCTCTTTATTGTTCGTGGCTTTACGATCATTAATTAACTGTTTAATTATGCGTGTCGCGTGTATTTAATTTATCTAATGTACACGTGTTAACTAAGTTACACAGATTATGCCGAGCTGAACAACGAAGCGACTATTATACTGGGTGATTATTAATGTATATAATATTTATCTACCATGATTACATATGATACATAAATTAAATAAAAAACATATTTGTAATTATTATAAACGCGACTTTAATATAATACAAAGCAGTGTTTACTTTTATTTTTATTTTAATAATCTAATCTTTACATTCTTGCATCGCAAATATGATACTACAATGTATTATATAAAAGTATAAATAACCTGTAAATTATTTAAAATATGTATTGCTTTTATAACTGCCTCCACAGCCTAGTGGTAACGCTGTGTGCTTTAGAAACCGAAGGTCGTTGGTTCGAATCCTACGGGGACACAACAAATTTTCATTGTTGTTTCCTAGTTGGTTAGGGCAATTTGATCTGATTACCCAATTGTCTGAAAATGAAGATAATCTGCATGCCTCGGATGAGCAAATATAAAATCAGTCCATCCATCAACCCGCATTGGACCAGGGTGGTGAGATACGGTCCAAAAACCCCCTAAATAGAGAGAACGCGTGCATTAGGGGAGGCCTATGCCCAGCAGTGGACTAACACGGGCTGATAAAAACGATGATTAATTATATTATATCAAAGTTAAAGTTTCTACGTTATGCCAATAAGTTATTCCTGAAAAAACTGAAATCTATCAAATATTTTCGGTGATATTCATCTATATTAAATGCTTTAAAGGGCGATATTAATCTATAATTAATGGAAAACGTATTCCAGGTACTTAATTTAATAGGAAATAATGCTTTATTGAATAAAATTACTCCATAAATTAGCCATCTTAAAAACATGTTTATTGTGGGTTATTCTTAGAGTTATAAACATATACCATTGTGGACTTTTATGTTGACGTTTTTAAAGTGTACAATACTGTAGTATATTATTTTTATTTAGGTTGTGGGGTTTATCCAGTATAATGTACACGGAAAAAAATATTGATTTACGAAATCACATTAAAATATTTTAAATTAGATTATTAGAGTTTCTTTACAATATTTTGCATGTATTTTACATGCAAACCTTTCTCTTAAATCACTCTATCTATTAAAAAAGCGCTTAGAAATCAGTTGCGTTGTTTTAAAGATTTAAACATACATAAGGACGGCGAGACAGCGTAAGAGCCTTTGTTTTGTACTACGTAATTAAAAGCTGACTTCAAATTAAATCCCATCATATCATAATCAGCAATTATCGATACTCGATCGATCGACATAGGACCTTATAATGAACGCCTACTCGATCCCCTACTTACTTCCAAACCGAGTCGGCAACAGCACGGAGATCGGCATCCCACCTGGTCGGAGCATAAATGGATCCTTTCATAGGGCTTCATTTAAACAAATGTATTATCTTTCCGGTCTATCAACCATTACAAAATACTATTAACAACTACTACCATCACATTTACAAATGACTAACCGCAATTTAAAGTATGAACCTATTAATGTGTCTCCAAAAAATTCAAATAAAAGTGATGTCCGATAGAATAAATCATAATTAAAATGAAAACAAAAACAACATTTAATATTGTGACCAAAATTATGTATGTATTTGATTAATTAAACATTTTGAAATCATAATGGATAACTAATATTTTCCTCTATTAGTCACAATGGTTTTATTTGTTCTCCTGTTATAATGCCGCTTAGTACGCCTATAAGGTAGTAAATACATAACCAAACTAATAAAAAGTAATGGCTTATTGTATAATTTTGGTTCATTTAATTTTTATTTTCTACTTCCTTTACTATTTAACGGCAACACCTGGCATCTAGCGGTGAGTAGACACGTTACAGTTTACAAAATCGTTTATAGATGTCACTATATACATGTCCTTTAGTAATTTGTAAGTATTTTAGTAGAAATGTATTAAACAGCAATAAATAAAAGAAAATTGTTTCTTCTACATTTTATCATCATTCCTTAATGGCAAGAATTAAATTTAAGGAATTGAAAATGAATATTTAGAAAGTATTTTATTATCTGTGGCGTTATCCAATACAAACGTTTACGTCAGTTTTCGCCAAGGCATTGGCGTATTCAGTTATGTGAAGTGTTATTTTCTCCTGTTCTATAAAATCGCTAAAATATACGTAAGCCTAATCTTTAAATTTTCTAAGGTTTCGGAAGAGCGTAGCATTGGCCGCTAGGTGCTAAATATATTAAATATACGCCAGAATCAGGTAAGTTTACATTTCAATTTAGTTTTATTTGCAATACACATGATTTATAAATTTAAAATTTTTTTTAAATTGTTAAAAATTCAGATGGGACTAAAAATTTTACTTCTCGACTAAAATGTTATTATTTTTAATAAAAATAATGATAAAAGCGATATGTATCGATATAAAGATTTGTTTATTTATACACTAATTTAGTTACACCTAACGCCATCTATGAGAGAAAACCTAAACTCCCTTAGCTCAACTTCTTGGGAATAAAAAAAGAAAACTTTTTCGAGAGTCAAATAATACACAGTTTTCATGAAAAATATTTGGTAAAACATTACATTATTAGGCAGAACTTCAACATATTATGGTAGATATCTTTTGTATGAATTTCTTCGTTATGGATTTATATTAAATATGTAATCCGTGAGACTGAAGTTTATATAAAATGGGAAAAGAACAATTTGTTATTGTTATCGAAATTCATTTTAATTTCAATAAAATACAACTTGGCATAAAAGAAAAAAACCTGATGGTGCTTCTTATATATCTTTTTGACTAGGAGGTATTCTTGATTTTATAAAAGATTTTACAGATTTTATTGCATTTAATTTTATTTTCCATTTTAACGTTTAAGACACTTTACAGGAATTATGGTCACGGCCAGATTAGTCCTCCAATATATTAAATAATAAAAAATGTAAACTATATTCAGCGCCGTAAAATCCGAAGCCTTTAATTAATCATATGTATCATATGTATGTGAATGCAAGAAAGTATTAAGGATAATCTACTAAACAATGAAATAAAAATTCATATTAACCTTTCCTTGTATTTAATTCAACGTGAATTAAATTAATTAAGACGACTGAAGCTCATTTTAATATCTTAATATCCTTCCTCTATTTGTTCTTCGGAGCACTTGTCTCGAGCTCGAGACCTGAATTAATAAAAAAAGGAAAGCGTAAATTTCTTCTTGCTCTTTGTTCAAAGCGCTTGCGAGATTAAACTGCAAGAGAAATGTATTTTACGCTTGCTGAAGAATAAATATTCAACGTCTCTTTACTTTTATTCTTCAGTGATAATTTAAAAAGCTTTACGTACTGTTTGCTTAATTTCAATCTTAATTACAGGCGGAGAAAGGAATCTTCTAAAATGGTAAGTGTTTTTTTTTTTGTTGGCTTTTCTTTATATACGGGTTTTTCTTATTTTAAAGATCGTATTAGTTTTGCCGAAATTTAAATGAGTATCAAAATTTAGTTAACGCTCTATTTACCTGTCTTTTAAGGTATATAATGATATCGAGAAATAGTTTTAGTCAGGTAGAAAGAAGTAAGCTTTTAAAAAATACTATTTTACATTGAAATATCTATTGTGATAAATGAGCACTGCTTTTATGTAATTGAGACTTGTATTTATGAGAGTAACGAAATAATTCTCAATCTTTAAAAGCTTGCGAAGTGTGAAAAATTATTATGTTTAAATAATAAAGTAAGTTAAGTTACTAAGTAACAATATAACGTAACGAATATTTTTTCTGCCTCAGTAATATTTTTAACTGAATATAATTCTTGCTGCTTATCTTTTTACTCGATTGAATAAACAATATAATAAAGTTCAAAGATTTACGATGTTTTTCCAATTCACTGGAGCGAGGTCTGTTAACAACTTATAGCGAATAGTTAAGTTATTACTTAGCTTTGTGTAAATTCTGTTAAGATAAGTTTAATTTACTTTATACTTCATCCATTTGAACTTAGAAACACAAATTCTGTCAAAGAAAAAATTCTTATAAGTATTATTTTTATTTTTATTTTTTAAAACTATGGTAAAAAAACTTGAATTAATATTTACTTAAAACCATTTAAATAACACTATTATTTAAATTATATTTAAATTCGGTTTAAATAAAAAAAATCTGTAAGTTATTAACTTTTTTGTAGTTTCCAACAAGTAGCACTTTTAACGGTATTTTTTTTTCTTTTAATAAAAAGTTTTATAAGATTTTCACTTACGATTTAATTATTTATGTCGAATTGAGTCAGTTCTAACTTATTCGCGCTATTCGGTTGGTGGTAGTTAAGTTCGGTGTCAGTTTACAGATATCAGAATAGATAAGTGCCGCTAAGTTGTTTATGATTACTAGTAATGTAATTTATAGTTTTTGACATTATACATACTACCTAATTTTTTTTTCAGTACGGTTTCGTCAACTATGCCCTGGAACTCCTTGTGCTGAAGTCGTTCGGTGAGGAGACATGGGAGAAGATAAAGTAGGTTTAATAAATTCAAATGCATTTACGATTAATTTTATTAAACTATCCCGTTTTAACTCACATGTTTCATTTAGTATTGACTTGAAACTTAATAATATTTAAGTAATAATAGCCTAATTATAGGACGCAACTACCATATTATTGAATGAGTAACTTTGCGTTCTTCATCGGATTTATTCGATTCTTCTTCCCGTTAATTTGAAACATTTACAGAGTTACTAATCAAACGGTGGTAATTTTAATGCTTTATGCGCTTAATGCTTCATTCCTTTCATAGCATAAACTATATTTAGTTAATTTCTAATAACTAACTCATGTTCGGTTTTTCAAAAAAGAGCATCATATGATATTTTCATTTTTCTAAAAATATATGACAAATGAAAGGAAGTCATTAAACAATTTAAAGTTTTAGTAATATAAAATTGCATTATCTTTAATTTACGCGAATACTACGCATGATTTAATAAAGGGGCAATATTTTTAGTCTGCCAGTCATGGAACCAGTGCCAGTAAAAGATCTAAAACGTAGAGAAAATTGTAAACAATATTAAGCTCGTTAAAACCAGCTAAGTTTTATTAAATCCTCGATACTTAACTATTTCGTACATGCTTACTGCATATAATATATACAAATGTTGAAAATGGAGATATTATAACACAATAAAATATACCCATTTTTAACAATATATATTTAGTAATGTTTTGCGTATAAAACATTTTTGTGCTTCTTTTGCTATAATTTAAATATCGTTTTTGTTTTTTTTTTTATTAGAAAAAAGGCTGCCGTGTCTATGGAAGGGAGTTTCTTAGTTCGTCAGATCTACGAGGATGAAATAACTTACAATTTGATCACGGCCGCAGTTGAAATACTCCGTGAGTAGAACGACTAAATTCAAAATAAAAATTCTTAGCCTTGAAAGGAATAAAGCTATATTAAATTTAGTTCTCTGCGTTTTCTATCAGAGTCATATAAGTGTTTATAAATTGTGCAGCCCTGTACTTACTACTAATTAAGATAATTTACGTTTGTATTTTTCAATTTTTACGCGGAATACCTGTCCGTAATCTTAAATTGAAATTACATTATGTGATAAATAAATTGTAGCCGAGCAAAACACTAAATAGAATTAAAGGAAATTAGTTTTAAACATATTCTTATGACAAACTTTAGTGGCCCACACTGTCAAGCGCTTTGACAGGCTGAAAATTGCCTGGAAATTATAGAAGGCAGCTCTCCGCTAATAACAAAGTGTATAATTCTGGCGCCATTTTGTTTGGAATTAAACGTGGAATAGGATGATTCCATTTATTATTGACTTATGTAATGGTATATAAGGTGATCTTATGCTAGGTTTAACTGCCTTCGTAGCCTAGTGGTGTGGGCTACGCCGGAGGTCGCGTGTCTGCCGGGACTCAATTTTTTTCTAAGTTGTTTCCTAGTTGGTTAGGTCAATGCGGGTTGATCACCTGACTACCTGTAAAGAAAGATGAGCCTTGCGTAGAATGGGTATGTAAAAAGTCGATCTCGCGTCTAATCTCCCTCTGGTCGTGTCGGTTTTTTGTCCCGTTGGACTATGAGTATAAAGATCCCTCTTTACTCACTTGTATTTGCGCGTACACTTGCACACCGTAAAATGTACCGCGTATTTATCTGATTTCTAATATAGATCATCCTCCGTAGTCGAAATCGACTTGGAATATATTGTTATTGTACTAAGCATCAGTTACGGCCTTTTAATTACTCCACAGACAGGTATTAGGTGTAAAAACAGACATATTTCAATTTACTTTTAAGACAAAAAGTATTACTTATAATTATATCAAAAGAAATTGTAACATAGCAAATTTAAAAGAAATTTAAACAAAATAAAAGCTAGTTAGATATTTGTTATAGAAGATATTTCCGTTTTAAGTTTCCAAAAATCCAGTCAGATATGAATATGAATACTTTCCTCAGAAACTCCTGCTGATGCGATACTGGAGTCGTTTGGGAGAACATTCTTCGAATTTTGCCAAGATTCGGGATATGACAAGATACTTCAAGTTCTTGGGGCCAACCCACGCGATTTCTTGCAAGTACGTATTCGTTAGAAAATTAAGCCTGTAAACCTAACTTTCTCTTATTTCTTTTGGGTATATTTTTAGATGGAAGGAAATATTTTATTAGAAATTTGTGTCATACTCTGGCACTGAATCATTATATCGTCTGTAATTTTGACGCCATGCTGGTTGGCGTTTTAAAAATATTTTTCATCAGTAAACTTATTGAATAATATTGCATTTATTTAAAAGTAATATTTTTTTTATTTTGCCAGAATCTGGATGGACTCCACGACCATCTAGGAACTCTTTATCCTGGAATGAGATCACCGTCTTTCCGTTGCACTGAGAGACCTGAAGATGGCGCTTTGGTACTGCATTATTACTCTGACAGACCAGGATTGGAGCATATTGTAATTGGTATCGTGAAGGTAACAACTTTAAATTAAAAGAAATTAAATTTAAACTCTTTATAAAGAAGATGGTGCCTTACCAATTAGCCTAGCCTAATTGAAACTGGCAAGGTGCGCCCTGCGGCAAGGTGGAGTGACGACATTCGCAAAGTGGCCGGTCTGGGCTGGATGAGAATAGCCGAAGATCGGAAGCGGTGGCGTGCATTGGGAGGCCTATGTCCAGCAGTGGACAAGCGCAGGCTGATGATGATGATGATGATGAATTGAAACTGGAAGTTATTAATAAGTTAAACACAGTGGTTCGTTTCATAGACAGATTTATTGACCACAGAGTAACTAAATGGCGCTAGTAATAACAGATACTTTTATACTATTTTGTTACAATATTAACACCTCCGCTTAACAAAATCATGTATACATTACATATTATTAACAGGCAATACACCAAGCATTCTAGTGAAATATTTATGCTTCACAGAACCCAAGCTCTTAGTAAAAATATCAGCTGGCATATTGTTTGTTTCCAAGTAATCTACTTTTATAAACATGTTTGCCACTGCCTCCCTAACAAAATGATATCTTATATCTATGTGTTTAGACCTCTCATGATACACTGGATTCAAAATTAACTTTTGTGCACTTTGGTTATCGTTATACAAAGTAATAATTTCTGAATCGCCTAAAATTTCAAACAAAAATTCTTTAAGTAAATGGCTTCTTACTAGCTTCTGACATGGCAATGTATTCTGCCTCTGTTGAGGACAATGCAACACTTCTTTGCTTCCGACATTCAAAAGATATAACAGAACCTGATAATTTAAAACAAAATCCTGAAAAGATTTTCTATCACTTACATCTGAACCCCAATCTGCATCAACAAACCCTTCAATACAAGATTCATCTTTAGAAAATACAAGACCATGACTTTTAGTACCTTTTAAATATCTTAAAATTCTTTTAAGTGTTTCCAATGGGTTTCATCATATGAATTGTTAAACTGGCTAAGATAACAAACACTATAAGTAATATCTGGCCTGGTTAGCACAGCTAAGTACATTAAATTGCCTATCAGTTGCCTATATGGAATATTTTATTACAACTTTTATTCTGAGTTTTCTAAAGTTAAATTAATTTCCATAGGAGTATCAGCAGTCTTACAATGTGACATATTATATTTTCTTAACAAAGTTTCTACATATTGTTCCTGATCAACTGTTATTAAACCTTTAGACAAGTTTACTTTAAACCTAAGCATTGCTTTATCTGACCCAAATCTTTTATTTTAAATTTACAACTCAAATCCTGAACTAATAGGTTAGTTGCAGTATTACAGTTGGAAAATAAAAAATCATCGACGAAAAGAGCAATTATTACTTTAACATTTCCATCAAATTTTGTAAATAAACAGGGTTCATATTTAGACTTTGTATACCCTAAAGTCATCAAATAATCGTTTACCCTTTGATACCAAGCTCTCGATGATTGTTTGAGTCCATAAATGGCACGTTTAAGCTTTAACACTTTATTCATATTATTACTATCTTTATAATTTATAGGTTTTCCATATACACACATTCATTCAAGTAACCATTGAGAAAAGCTGTAGTTACATCGAGATGACGTATATCTAAATCTAATTTTACTGACAGTGAAAACAACAATCTTAAAGTAGTATAACGTAGCACTGGGGAAAAAGTCTCATGGTAGTCTATGCCGCCTTTTGTAAAAACCTTTGCCACAAGTCTTGCACTGGTAACGCACTTTACCAACACTGTCATATTTCTTTTAAATACCCACTTGCACTGCACTACTGTAGAGTCATGGGGCCTGTCAGCGAGTTCCCATGCATCATTCTTCCTGAATGATTCTAGCTCCTCCTCCATGCTCTCTCTCCATTGTTTGCTTTCAGGTCCATTTAAGGCTTCCTCGAGTGTAATATCCGTTCTGTAATCTTCTGGCTCGAAGAAGCATCTGGTACATATGTGATATCCTTCTCATCATCAATATCTGTGTCATTAAAACTACTTTCCTCTTTTTCCTCATGTTCCTGATCCTCCGCTGAATCTTTGCATTCAATGGGGATATCCACTGTATTCTCAGCTTTCTCCATAATTATGAGATCTCTGCTTGTTGTGACAGAGTTATTTTCTGGGTCATAAACCCTATAGCCCTTCACATTCTCTGCATATCCAACCAAAATGAGTTCCTTGGCCTTCTCATCCCATTTCAACCTCTTCTCTTTGGGAATATGCATCATAGCTTTACTTCCGAAAATACGAACATGACTTAAGTTAGGCTTGTTCCCTGTCCAAACTTCATATGGAGTCATATCATTCAATCCGGTAACAACTGACCGATTTCTTAAATAAACAGAGGTATGCACGGCTTCTGCCCAAAACTTTTTGTGTAAACCCGCATCAATAATTAGACATCTTGCCTTTTCCACCAAAGATCTATTCATTCTCTCGCATACACCGTTTTGTTCTGGTGTGTAGGGTTAGTTCTTTGATGAATTGTGCCTTGCTGCTTCAGATATCTATCAAAGTCTTTGTTGCAGTACTCACCGCCGTTATCTGTCCGAAAACTTTAATTTTCCTATTTTTCTGGTTCTCAACCATGGACTGAAAATCTTTAAAATGTTTAAATACCTCAGACTTTGCCTTCATGAAATAAATGAAAGCCATTTTGCTATAGTCGTCCACAAACAATACATAATACCTGGATCCTCCAATGGATGCATTCTCCATAGGACCACAACGTCTGAGTGTACCAAATCTAGTGCATTTTCTGTGTTGGATGAGCTAGGCTGAAAAGAATGCCTTGTCTGCTTCCCTTACAACACACTGTACACTTATATTTGTCTATATTTGCTATATCTGTGTATGAGATACCTTCAGTAGCTCCATTTTCATTTTATTCAAACTGGTACTGTTGATGTGCCCCAAACGTCGATGCCAGGTTTCACTGGATGTTTTGGCTGTCGCTGCCAATATCTGTACCACTTCCTTAGTGTATAATCTGTACACACCATCAACTTGTTCTGCCTTTCCAACTAGAGTGCCCTGTTGATTGTAAATGTAGCAACATTTCTCTTTGAACACTACATTATTTCCGTTCTCAATCAATCTACTCACGGAAAGTAAGTTTGTCGTTAAACTGGGTATGCACAATACATCGGAAACTGTGATGTCGTATTCTACATCCTTCACAACTGTAATTATGTTCCATCACCCGAACACAGCACCGGGACACACGTTTTATTGCAACTATGATCTCTTTGGTTTTATGTTCATAAGATGGATTGACAATATATTCTTTTCTGCTGTCATGTGTTTACTAGCCCGCTGTCGATGTACCAATTATCGCAATTGAACTTTCCACTCAAAAAATAGCACTAAAAGCATTAGATTGTTTTCTTTTGCTTGTTTCGGAATTTGTCGGACACTGATTTTTGTAGTGGCCCGTTTGTTTACACCGATAACATTTTATGACTTTGACAGGTTTTGACGTTTCTGTCACTCTCTGGTCATTTTTATGGCTACTATTATTCTTAAATTTCTGACGATTATTCGCGGCAAAAGCAGTCTCGGAACTGGAAACGGAAACAGATCCAATTTCACTACACATGTCCATCAGCTTCGTTTTTATGACATCTGCACTTATTTCTATGCCTGAATGTTCTATGGCCATAAGCATAGGACCATATTTTTCAGGTAATCCTGCTAACATTAATGCACCAATCCACTCATCTGATATTTTGAAACCTGTACCTTGTAATCGCTGGCTAGTTTCAACTATCTGAGTTACATACTGGGTCATCGAGTCACAGTTTTCAAGTCGAATGTTGATGAGTTTACGCAGCAAACCAATTTTCTTGTATAGCCGGTGTCATCGAACAAATTCTTCAACTTTTCCCATAAATCGTAGGTTGTTGCGGCGTGTTTTATGTGCACATACAATGATGGATCAATAGTAAGCACTAGTTTCGCTTTAGCTTTCGCATCGTCACTGATTTGGGCTTCGGTAGATGAAGCCGCTAACCTCTGCGTAATGGCGGACGCCATGTTTTCAAGCACCAACACATTTTGTACCGCAAAACACCATTCTTCATAGTTCTCGCGCCCTTTCAATTTCGGAATGTTAGCTAAGTAGTTCGACGTCATTTTACATAAACCACACAGTACTGAAAAACTTTTATCTATAATAACGATTTTATTTCACGTAAGCCCATAACCTAATAAGTTAAACACAGTGGTTCGTTTCATAGACGGATTTATTGACCACAGAGTAACTAAATGGCGCTAGTAGTAACAGATACTTTTATACTATTTTGTTACAATATTAACAGTTATGGCTTTGAACCTTGTGGGGACTTGATAACTTTTTATTGTGGTTTCCTAGTTGGTAACGGTAATGCGGGTTGATTGACTCATTTGCCTCTAATATACAGGGTAATATTTTTCGTATAGTATCAACCTAAAAGAATTTTGTGCAGAATCAGCAACATATTCCAATAAACTGATTTTTAAACTAGGTTAACTTTTGTACCAAAACTTGGTCAATATATTTAGTGAGACAATTGTTAAAGAAATAACGTTTGTAAGCGCTTGTAATTTTTTTCAGTTTTCATTATTATTATTTAATTTTTCATAAACTAATTAACTGCCTCCGAATCCTAGTGGTATAGGCGTGTGCTTTAGAAATCCGAGAAAAAGTCGTGGGTTCAAATCCTGCGGAGACTCAACAATTTTTTTATTGTTGTTTCCTGGTTGGTTAGGGCAGTTTGGGCCGATCACCCAATTGTCTGAAAAATAAGATGATCCATGCATCGGAATGGGCATGTAAAAAGTCGGTTCACCCACCAACCCGCATTGAAACAGCGTGGTGGGATACGGTAAACCCCCTAGGGATAGGGATGTATAAGGGGAAGCCTATGTCCAGCAGTGGAATATGACTATCACAGACTGATGTTGAATGATGAATGAATTTTTCTTGTACTATATTTTGTAAGTCGAACTCTAGTTAGTGTGTATAAGATTAGTACTAAAGAATCGATAATACAAGTCACGTTGTATATATAGAAAATCCTGCTCCTCATCTCTGGAGATATAAAGCCGATTGAGTTAAAATGGGGAAAACTTTTTGCTAAGTAGAGATCAGATGAGAATAGGTTTTATGAAATTCCACCCCTAAACGAAGTTGCTGATTGGTTATCACGCAGATAAAGTCAGATAAAGTCGCAGAGAACAGCTAGACTATAATATAGAATATCAGCCGCCGTAGTCGAAAATGGCTCGAACAACAATGTTATATCATTTATAAATATATGTTACCAATAAATATTTAACAATACTATATTCATGACTACCTCCGTAGCCTAGTGGTATGGGCGTGTGCTTTAAAAACCGGAGGTCGTGGGTTCGAATCCTGCGGGGACTTAACAAATTTTCATTGTTGTTTCCTAGTTGGTTAGGACAATTTGGGCCGATCACCCAATTGTCTGAAAAGTAAGATGATCCATGCGTCGGATGGGCATGTAAAAGAGTCGGTCCACCCACCAACCCGCATTGGACCAGCGTGGTGGAGGCGGTCCACACCCTAATGGATAGGGGTGTATTGGGGAGGCCATGTCCGGAGGCCGAGGGTGTAACAGTGGACTATCAGAGGCTGATGATGATGATATTCATAACGACCTAATCCGAAAACTAGCAAGAACTAGAAAACATAGCAATACGGTAGCTAGATGACTATAAATATAAATTTCTCTAATCTTTGGAAAATTACGAAAATATACATTTTTTTTTTGTTTTCGAACCCATGATGATCGAGTCGACAGTCGACAGAAAATGATGTTTAAGTTAATAACAAATAAGTACATTAAGTAACACAATAACTATTATTAACGTTGAATAATTTTTAAATATCAATATTTTAGTGAATTCGATTTTCGTAGAGTGATCATGTAAACTTCAACAATGGTGAAGGTGGAAAACTAGAAGACGATGAGGAGTGCTGATCAGTTAGTTTCCTTTGAACGAGAACTTCTGCAACTGGACGTGTTCGACCCGAGATTGCTGAAATTGAAACTTTATCGCTTGGTAAATATATATGTACTATATGACATATTGACAAATTATTTATAATAATTTAACCATTATTGTTCTTGCGGTATTCATCTTGTATATATAAAGAGGATCTGGGTTCGAAAGCTCACATAAAAACTTAGTGTTATCGTTGTTTCTGGTTGATCTTGAATTTGCGGTGATCAACGAACTTCTGAAAGTAAGATGAAGTCGGTCCACCACCATCAATTGGAACTGCGTGGTGATATAGCTAAAACCCTTGATGGAAAGCGTATTAACTAGGAGTGTTCTGCCGTCCAGCCTGCTAAATCATAGGTAATAAAGATGTTGACATATTAAGACACAATGTTTAAATTTTAACGCACCTCAAAAGACTTTAGAAATAAAATAAATAAACTTTTTTATTCAACTTTAATGTTGTCGCGACAGTGGTTATAACTGATTAATTAATAAATTGATGAATTATTAAAAAAAATTGAGAAAAGACAGAAATATCACTAAAACTACCAGGCTTATAATCTCATTAATTTCTACAAACTTAGTAATAACCTATTGTATCAAAGATTTTAATTTCATTTTTTATTTTAAATATTATTTCTCGCTTAAAAATTTTAAAAATTGATTCTACTAAATGGTGTAAAACAGAAATACTGATACACGTCTATTCACTCAGTTGACTCTTTTTCAGAGCCTAAAGTAAGTCCGGCTACGTTCTGTCGTGTCTTCCCATTTCACCTGATGTTTGACCGTGAGCTGAACATAATCCAGGCTGGCAGGACGGTTTCCCGTCTTATGCCGAGAGTCACCAGGCCCGACTGCAAGATCACTGACGTCCTGGACACGGTAAGACCGAAGGTGTTGCCTTATTGCTGAAGAGTAGATTAAAATCAACATTTCGAAAAAAGAACTATATATTTTGACGCATTATTCTAATTATGTGTATTCATATTTTTGGGATTTTCGATATATCATATAGAATTTCATATATTATGCAGTAATGAACAAAGTGATTTGATAAATAATAATTATTTATCAAATCATCATACAAATCCGACATGCTTTTTCCTCCTATTATTCTTATGCATCAGATCAGAAACACAAAATTCTCCATTATTGATTGCAAAACGAAATATATTACTATAAAAAAAATATTAACAATAACATTACGGCACAATTATCAGGTGCGCCCGCATTTGGAGATGACATTCCAGAATGTTCTCGCTCATATCAACACCGTGTACGTTCTGAAGACAAAGCCGGAAGAGATGAATCATACTGATCCCAATGAGGACATTGCATCCCTACGCCTGAAGGTAATAAAAGTTTTAATAATACCTTACTTATGATTGTAGTGCAAAAGTTTATCTGTATGGATGTTTTTACTCTTACAACTTATAAAAACTACTTAAAGTTCATATTACTTATTCACCATAAAAATATATATCAATTACAATAGTAGTGAATTAATAAAGATTTTATTAATACACACTTGAGAAGTGGGGTTAGAAACTAGTATAAATTTAGACTAGCTACAAATAACTTAAACTAGAAGAAAATGACCTTTCGATTAAAAAATGTATAGAACTTTTTTGTACGGATGAACTGAGCAGCTATCCATATTGAAATAACGGCACTTTCTTTCTAACAACTCTTTCCTCGTTTCAGGGCCAGATGTTATACATTCCGGAAACCGATGTCATTGTATTTCAATGTTATCCCAGTGTGACCAACTTGGATGATTTAACTCGGTGAGATCACTCATGAACCGTTGACCAAGCGAACAAAACGAAACTACGCAGAGCTTAATATTCTTCCAATATAATATTTTCTGGTGTACAAGGCGAATGCTAATAATTTATTGCCTTTTTTTCGAATAGCCGCGTAAAATATCAGATATTAAATCTTGTTTTCCCCTTAAGCTAGCAACGGTGCCCTGTAAATAAAATAGTATTTTCGCATTACTGTTTTGTGCGAAATTCCCGAAAAGCCCCAACAGTACCTACCGTTGTGGTACTAGGCCAGTTGGTTCCCTGTAAAAAAAGGGAACATATCATCTTCAAAATCAATTTTTATTTCGTCCATATCCGACTAACATGTTACCGTAATAAACGGTTTTTTTTCAGTTCGGTAATTAAATATAAAATTATTTATAAAAGATTTCTAAAAAAATTATAATATGTATAAAATATAAATGGTATTATTATTGTATTTTTATCACTATTATCAAAATACTATCATAACACTTGAATAAATATGTAATTGATTTTTATTTATATCATCATCATCATCGTGAGCCTGTGTAAGTCCACTGCTGGACACAGGCCTCCCCTTCTCCATTTGGGGGTTTTGGACCACATCCCACCACGCTGGTCGATGCGGGCTATTTATATATTTTTTTTTTTCATGTAGTCGCGGTCTATGCATTTCCGACATTCCGCTCCACGACGCCACTCGTGACTTGGTGTTGATGTCCGAACAATTCGAAGCTGACTACAAGCTTACTCAGAACTTGGAGGTACTGACCGATAAGCTGCAGCAGACCTTCCGTGAACTGGACTCTGAGAAGCAGAAGACGGACAGGTAATTATAATAATATAATAATAAAAAAACTTTATTAGTACAAAATAAATGAGTTTTACAAAAGAAATCGATCAGCTACAATTGTGCGTTAAGTAATCCGTGGAGTGAAGACAGTACCTTGATTGACAATCATATAATGCACGTAAATCATTCACGCCGTGTTAATTTTTTTTATACATCTTCTTTTACTTTCTTAACCTTTTCCTTCAAATCTGTATCTTATGGTGATCCAGCCAGATGGTTGGGCTCAATTTGTCACTCCTTACCAGAGTGTCTACTTGGATTCATTACCATAAGGAGTTTCATGCAGTTTTAATTTTTTTCTAATACCAATAATACTAATTTAAATCGAATATAACTCACGATTTTAAAATAGGAAAATTCTTATTTATTTTTAATAAATATACTGTATTCGTAAAATTTATATAGTAATGTAACACTATAAGAAAATCATCTATGTAATAATTCCTTTATATTTATAAGTAATGAAGTTACTTTATTATTACAAAATACTCAGTTAAATCTGTGACCTTAGTTAAACTCTGTGCCATATATGTGATGTGAGTGAAGTGAAACTTGTAACATTTCTCCACAGGCTTCTGTACTCCGTGTTGCCGATAAGCGTGGCAACGGAGCTCCGTCACAGACGACCAGTGCCGGCGCGTCGTTACGACCCGGTTACTCTTCTCTTTTCCGGTATTGTCGGTTTCGCGAACTACTGCGCTAGAAACACTGACCACAAGGGCGCCATGAAGATAGTACGGATGCTCAACGATCTGTACACGGCATTCGATGTCCTCACCGATCCTAAGAAAAATCCAAACGTCTACAAGGTACGAATAGGACAAGTTATTTCGCGAACCCTCATTCTAACTCAAATCAATAGTGTGAAAACAGTACTTTCTACTTTGTTGTTGGTGTATAAACACCAGTAGTAGTTAGTATAAACTAAACGAGATATATCATATCCCATACCCAGTGAGTAGGCAGAAATTCGAAGTAGGGGCGATTAGACTTGAATTCTTGCGTTGTTATTTTGAGCAGAGCGTATTACTTACCATCCGTTTAACCTCCTGCTCGTCTTGTCACAAAAAATATTACATGTTTTCCACTTTATTGTGTTTAGTTTACTATTTTGTTTTTCTTAACAATAATATAGTGTTGTTCCAGTAGTTGTTACTGGTGAATTGTCATCGAGAGGCCAATAGTGTCCAATCAGAAATATGAAACCTACGGTTTTACAGCCATTATGAATTTTTCGCACACAGTTGACATTATATTAAGCAAATATATTATTTCCTAATTTTTTATATATATGTGGATTTAGGCACGGAAACACTGTATTGTTGTATAATCAGCATTTATTTTACAATGTCTTATTAGCTGTCGTACATCTTTTCCTTGCTGTCAAACGTCACTTGCTCTACATAGATAACAAATGAAAAGATAGTGAAGATAATAAATAAATGTAAACTAAATACTTATTAATTAAATTATAACCGCTATATTTCCATATATATATATCAATAAGTAAGACATTTTGCAGATATCGTTTTAAAACTTTTGAAAACTGATTTTCGCTTGGGATATTTTAATGCAGAAAAAAAATTAACAAGATCCTCATTAAGTGCTCCTAGTTTTTATGCATGCTGCTATTTCAAATTGGGCAAAATAACCTATAATATGACTATTCATACACACGTTTCATGTTACATTAGGTGGAGACTGTTGGAGATAAATACATGGCAGTCTCCGGCCTGCCAGAATACCAAGTGGCTCATGCAAAGCACATCTCTCTCCTTGCTCTTGAAATGATGGATCTATCCAAAACTGTGACCGTTGACAACGAGCCAGTCGTAAGTATAGTTCTAAAAATTTTATTAAGTTTTTATTAAGTTGTACCTTAAGGTAAACACCAGTACGAATCGGCCAGTAATAGGAACATCATTTTGGTATCGTTCTTTTCTCGTGGTGTATAAAAATACGTATCGATCATTTGATGATATAGATAATACAGCTATTGCCCGTGACTTGATCCGCGTGCATATAACATAGTATATAATATATAAAAAAATCTAAAAAAGTATGTAGGCTAAGATATCTTCCATTGAAAGTCCCGTCAGAATCAGGCCAGACAACAGAACTAACAAAGAGACAGTGTCTGTCTGTTTGTATACATATGTAAATTTAAAAAAAATGTTTTGTTATACGTATCGGCTATATATCACAATGTCATCATTAAACCACGATTATTGCGATGTTACAAACAGACACTCCGATTTTATTCATTTGTATAAATAATTAATATCCAACGAAATGAAGCGCATACTCGTTCTTTAAAAACATATATTACAGGGTATTACAATCGGCATACACTCCGGTGAGGTGGTGACTGGCGTAATCGGCCATCGTATGCCACGTTACTGTCTCTTCGGCAATACTGTTAATCTCACCAGCCGATGCGAGACCACCGGCGTACCGGGAACCATCAACGTCAGCGAGGACACCTACACGTAAGATCAACTTATGCTGATGTGTGCATATTAAATTTTAATGGTAACATGGCTCAGTTTGAAAAACATTTTTTTTTGCTTGTTATAAATTTATGGCTGTGTGGCTGTGTGTTATCTTTGATATTATTTTGTAGAATACGTTATCATCATCATCATCATCAGCCTTTGATAGTCCACTGCTGGACATAGGTCTGTCCTAAAACACCGCTATCCATTAGGGGAAGGGGAATATATTATGCGATAATTTTATTTTGGATATAATATTTTATTGGCAAGTAGTGCATCTTCCTCGCGATAAGCGATGCGCACTGTTGAATTGAATGCAGTGCAAAGCAATAAATATAAGAAAACCCTAACTCGATAATCTGATTTTATAAATAATTCGAGAAATCTTATGAACACCGGACTTTCACGCACAAACCCCATAAATCATTTTTATTTTGGCTATCCAAGTATCGAATGCGTTTTAAACAGCTCAGGTTTCGCTTCCGTGTTTTGGAACAGGTATTATTAATGGTCGTATAAATGAGCCCTTTCGAGTAATATTTAAGTAGTTATTATTAAATAAAATTACTTTTTACGGATTTTTAATTTTTGTGACCACGGCCATGTTTTAACTCGACGGGTTTAAGTCCACAACGCGAGCTCGGGGTAGTCTACACCGTAACCACGGCCGCTGGAGTTGTGTGTGTGTTCGAAATGTCGAATTTAAATATGTAAAATAAACGCGATAAAATCCGGAAAAAGTTATTTTATAGAATAATGTATAGTAGTTAACATATGAAATAATTTAAGTAGTTATGTTAAAATAGCTAAGTTAAATATACTGTTCGATCGAATAGAATAAGATTATCAGTATATAAGAAGAGTTTATTAAAGATTATCAATTTTTATCAGACACTGGTATTTTATAAAGATAATAATGTATTAAAAACATTGGGGGTGGAATTTCTTAAGTGTATATTTCAAGCTAATCAGCTTCAGAGAGTTCAAAAACGTGATCTCCTATAGATATATAGATGATCAAATGTTGGCTATACTTCAACGTCTCGGTGTTTGCTTACTATATGTGTATTTAATAATTCATTTAAATTTTCAATTCTGTTTTATGTTTCAAACTCTTCAGTTTATTATATATTCAGTTATTTATCGAACAGCTACAGTGCTAAAGCTCAAGTAAAATAGGCCTTATGCGTTAGAATATCTTAGGACTCTTTATGAGGCATCTGATCGGTCATATATTATCTTAGTAAGATTTCATTATATTTTATTTATTACAATTTAAATCAATGAGTTAAATTTCTTAAACTCTCTGGTAAGAAAAACAATAGCTAAAAAACATAAATTTAATCATCAAACAAATCTAAATACTTCTTCAGTTCCAATGGTATCGGCAGCTTTTGTATTCCAAACGGCAACTCAAAGTTCTCCCAAAGTAATTGTCGTATCAAGCATCTACACAAATGTTTCAACTCGACTGGTTTAAGTCCACAACGCGAGCTCGGTATCAAATGGTCTTCTAACATTTCTCCATACTTTTCTAAGGCAATCTTTCTATGGTAGTTATAATCGTCGGGCAGCTCCAAATGTTTAAAGGCCGCTTTATCGATCGTCAAACACAATGTAGGTACCGCCCTCAATGCTAGTTTCAAACACGATACTAGTTCATACGGATACTTTCTGTTGTATTCCTTTAACCGATCAAGAATCGATTCTATGGGGTCAGTAGACACGTGGTCTGTTGTGATCCTTGCACCAAATCTGAGTAGGATCATCAGGATTTCTGATACTCCCATTTGTATGACCACTCTGACTGGTGCTGCTTTTCCACAGCTCTCTAAAGGCACGTCTATAAAACGATATGTCTTATCCCCTTCAGAAAACTCTAGGTTGGCGTTAGTAGCGTGATCTAAGAAGAATACTAATGCGTGGACGTTCTCCTCGCGATCCATAAAGTCGGATTTCCAACCAGCCAGGAAATACGGCGCGGATGTACCAAATATCGCACCTTAAATATAATTTAAATAATTATTGTGATGTTATGACAAAGAGAACTCAAGATTTTAAACTACTAATTATATTCAAGACAAAAGTAATTTAATTAAGAATTTCGTCTTATTTTGATGGGAGTCAACAATGTTTTAATATAATCATATTTTTTTCTTATATATATCAAACTTTACTATCATAAATAATATAGAATAGGGATAACTTTTATTGGTGTCTCTTGGTGTTGCATATTTAATCAAGCCTGCCACGTTTCAAATGGGATTGAAAACTTGTTTTATGATTAACAAATATAATTGAACTCTAACACAAGATTATCTTATGCTCAATAATTGTTACCTAGAAAAATCCTTTCAAACGTTCCCTCACAAGCGTAAAGTTCGTCCAGCAATGCGGCGACCACACCATTATCCTGCAAACTCCAGTCAAACGCCAGTTTCATTGCTATGTATAATAAATTGTGATATTTCCCCATCAGACAGACGTCACCGTTTCCCGACTTACAGCTGTTGTGGTAGCGAATGGCAGATGTGACGAAGTTTTTGCATGTCGCATTGTCCGACTTGTTCTGTCCTGAATTTTTAACGGTCGACTATCAATCAACAAAAAAATTTAGTTAACTTAAAGTTTTCGTATAGAATTAACTTAGGTATCTTTATTTATATGAGCGTTACCCATTGTTGAAGTAACATAATATTTGTCATATTTGTACTACTTAATACGCGTTACTTTATTTTTAAGTTATTTTTCCCAAGATATGTTGAATGCATTATTATTTTTCGGTACAGCGCAATTTATATTATGAATCCTTCTTTACCAGGCTTAGCCGAGTAAAAACTAACATTAAGAATGAGTGGGTTTTTAATATAAGTAACAGATAGTGTACCCTTTATTATTTTCAACAACCATTGACTTTTAAAATCAATCGTCAAGATAACAAATAAAATTTTGATAACTTATACATGTTGATAATGTCACAAATTTTCACACTAATTATTCTTATGTTTTTACAAATCTATTTATTTAAAACAGAAACATCTAATAACCTTTAGCACATCCAGTTATAACCGAGTTGAAATACTCGACCAATTCTCGCCTTTTGTATCTCTCATTCAAACTATCCCGGTCCATGTCACAAAACACTTCCTCAAAATAATAATCCATAAACGCTTCCATATTAACGGGAATTTACACCGAAATGGATAAAATAAAATACTTCAAAATAATGTAAATGTTGAACACTGTCACAGATATCACAACCAATATTTTTGCTAATTGTTTGATTTTTAAAAAATTTGACACATAAGGAATTCTTTGCGGTGGAACTCTTTACTTCTACCGCTATTGTCAGAATGGGCTTAATAGGAATCTATTTTCGACGTCAACTTTCCTTTGGAAAACATCTAAGTGCAGCTAAATCTACTTAGCCGCGGTCGTATTATCGGGAAGCCTGTGAAATGTTTCCCATTTTAGTTTGAAGCATCCGTCACTTATGTTAGACGCGCATCCGTCGCCGACTGGTGTCGAATTATTTTGTTGTTTACCTTTATATACTGCCTTGATAAATTTTATAGTTAAATTCAAAGCTTTTGTTTAGCCTATTTCATCTTACATGACATCATTATCGTTTGACAGGGATGAAAAAACTTTGTTGCTTTTTCAGTATTTGTTTTAACTTACAAACTATAAATAATTTTTACTTTAAACTTTATTACGTTATATATATTGACAAAGGTTTTATATATTTTTTTTTCATAAAGTGTCATAGGTAGATAGAATAACTATCTTTAATTCTTTTGTAATATGAAACATACTACTTACGCATACAAGTTTTAATATTTTGTACTAACCTTTAGAACTACTTTATTACAAGACGGGCACCTTTTTTTAATGTATATTTTTGAAGTTATACTTCTTTAGGCGCGTTATGAAAAAATGATGAGAGTGAAATTTTAAGATGCGCGCGCACCTGTGACACAAAATTAACAGTATGAAGCCGTCTGCTTAACTGCTCATTAAGTCTCGAAAAAAGCTACCAACAAAATATTAATTGAACCTCGATATTTTTTTAATTTTTAATATTTCTGGATTTTTTTTCTTTTTCAATATTCATGCGTTAGTTAAACATAGAAGTCTAATCCATCCGATTTACCATTATAGTATTTTTACGCAGAGCGACTGGCATCTGACCTTCACAACCCAAAGGGTAAACTGCATTCTATGGATAAATTAGTTGCCACTAGATTTAAAGGCACTGACTTCCTATGACGACTGCCGAAGATGGTCTTGACAACCGGCACCGACTTTTGACATACACATCCGACGCATTAACCATCTTACTTTTGAAACATACTTGGGTGATCGACCCATAACGTCCTAATTGACCAGAAAACAACGCTAACAATAATTTTAATTATTAATTAAATCATTTAATTATTTTTGAAGTTGTTTCCTACGACATTGGAACCCATGACCTCCGGTTTATAAAGCAAGGGCAAATACAGCTAGGCCACGAAAGCGGTTATTTTGGAGTTTTACCGGTGGTAGGTCCCCTGTTTATACCGGTGGTAGGTATTTACTGGGTAAACGAGACTTAACACCCTATGTCTCACGGTAGGCAGCGCGTTGGCGATACCACTGGTATTGCTAATGTCTATGGGCGTCGGTATGTCGGTAACCACTTCCCATCAGGTGGCCCGACTGCTCGTCTGCCTGCGTATGCCATAAAAAAAAAATTAAAAAAAAAAAAAAAAATAATAATAATTTACAGGCTGATGATGATGATGATAATGATGGAATCCAAGTCTGAATAAGCTGAACACTAATATTGAAATTGTTGTATTCTTGCAGCTACCTGATGGGTGAGGACAACTTTGACGATCAATTCGAACTGACTTACCGCGGGCACGTATCAATGAAGGGCAAGGCCGAACCAATGCAGACGTGGTTCTTGACACGTAAGGTGGTTTAAGCGCTTTCGACAACTCCGAAAGATCTTTTGACACTTTTATTTGGCAATTTCAATTATGTCACAATCAATTAAGCAACTCTATTTACACTACATTTTTTCATACAAAAAAAAGAAAAATCGCTTCTTTAGTTATTATTTTTTTTTTTATGAGAGAAAATTTTCTGGCAAGATTTTTCTTTAGGATATAATACTCATATAAAATTTTGAAAGTGTAGTTACTGTTAGTTACTTATCTTTGTATCGCTATTTTGTAGGTTTATAAATGTTTATCACTACTTAATAGTAATTTAATGTTAATAAGTGGTAATTTGAGCCTAAACTTGATCACAGTTCCTTTCTTTAAATTTACGAATCAGCCTAAAACTTATTACATTAGTATTCGATGCATAATAGAATGTTAACTTAAAATGTGTTAATTAATCTTTGGTTTATGCTATACATTATTGAATAAAATGACTTTTTACGGATTTTATCGCGTTTATTTTACATTTTAAATTAAACGCGAAAACATTCGTAAAAAGACGACGTTTCGTTGGTTCGGCCGTGATGTGGCCGCTGGAAAGTGTTCGAAACGTCGGCAATGTAAAATGTAAAATAAACGTGATTAAATCCGTAAAAAGTTCATTTATTCAATTATTATTTAAAATGTGTTTATCGTAGATTAAAATATTCAGTGGAAATTTAGAAAATTAATGTAATTTCTATATGATGGTTTATTCCAGCAATTTGATTGTCAACATAATGTCACAGTTATTAAGATTATCCTTCATTTTGTTGTTTTTATGTTAGTATTATCTGCATTTACTATAAAATTTTTAAGTATTTATTACACGGCTTAATTAATTAAGATTTATTATAGCCTAATAATTGGTCTAAACTTTTTAATTATAGTTTAAAACGAATATATATAAAATTTTATCATATGTATGATTTATTATGTTTTATAAAATTGAGGTATAGTTGATGTTAAGTTTAAAAAATGAGTGATGTTTATGTTTTATGAGATTTTTATTGAACCAGTATTTTTAGCTTTCTAGTCATTTATTAATGTATAACCTACGTTTAAGAATTATCCCATTTGGGAGATATCAATTTTAGTGCGTAGCACCTATCACGCTTATATAGAAAAACTGTCACGCAAACAGTATAGTATATTTGCGTGACGGTGTATGTCATCAAGATTTAATCATAAATAAATGTTGTGAAATTAAATTTGTTTCATTTTGGCCGTAAGTTATGAGATTATTTTTAACACCTGATAAAAAAATTTTAACCTGGTCTTAACTTAAATTATATACTGTAATTAAGCTGTGCTTTGCAAACGTGAGGGCGTGAGTTGACATTCCGACCAGTTTTCATGTTCTTTTTATAGTTCGTTTTAGCAATATTTCTGGATTGGTCAAAAGTAAGATGATACAATCACATCCGGATTGCTCGAATGGGCTCTTAGAAGCCAGTCCTTAGTGTAAAAAGTAACTTTGCAAAACCAAATTCTAATATCCACGGTTGCAAGTGTAGACTAAACCGACTGGGTATTGAAACAGCAGTTGGTCAAAAAGTTAGTACTATAAGATAGGAATTATGTCAAATAAAATTTAACGACGAACTTAACTTCTTATGAATATGATACGGACTGTTTAAATACATTGTAACCCAAGAAAATACATGCTAATATTGTAATAAAATATTTTATGGATCTAACTGATCGTTTTAAATGTTGACATATGATATAATGACGTCATACGGACATGTATAACGTCGATATACTTATTTGTGTCTAAGGACTATTACTAAGAATATGTTATCAAGATTAAAAAAATAACAATAAATATGACCGACTTCTAACAGCGTATAACAATTTTACGCATTATACGCAGGCAACAACGGGCTTTTAATACGAAATTGCGTTGCGCTTTCTGCCACCGCATTTTAAATCTCTTGTAACTTTTTAGGTATTCATTTTTATCTACATGTCGTCTAAGACACGTTTTAATGTATTTAATGAATAATATTAATGAATTTTTAATGTAATAACTTTTATGTGAACTCAAACTGTATTATCTTAAATTAGTTTTGAACATACCTGGTGGCAATTTATGGCAATGTTTATATTAAAATGCCTATTGTTAGTTATTCCAAAAAAATGGATATAAGCTATCGCGGACTTTATTGTAGACCAATTCAAGTAGTACAAGCATTCAAGTAGAACATACTTTATTTCTTTTACGGTTTTGACAGCGTTTGTAATTTATTCACACGAGGTTGTGATTTTTGGTGCCATATTTTTTTTATTTCTCAAATATCTTTATTCAATATAGAAGTTTATTCTTGCTTATTGATTGTCAAACACACTACCACCGGATCGGAAAAGGACGCCTCAGACCTGAAAAGAACCGGCGAAAGAAACACGGCGGGCTATTTTTTATGTCATCTTTTAAAAATAACAAACAAAACTAAATTAAACTGCTAATCACAAAATTATAAATAATAAACGAAATTGGGCCTTAAGAAGCGAAGCAACGAGGTAACACATATAAATAAAATACGCCCCGAATTGAGTACCTCTTCCTTTTGGGAAGTCGGTCAAAATAATCTGTAACAAAAGATCAACAACAATTATTTTTTCGTCAAGCTTATCAAAGCTAAAATTATAAATAGTTGTTGCAAGTGAACTTTCAAAGGTGAATTGCATCAACATCATGAGCTGAATAAAATTCGAGTAGTAAAGAAAAAAAATACTAATAGACTAGGTTAGTGATCCTGTGATTCAATTTTGTTAGGAATTTTCTAAAAGCATTGTTTTTACCTAATTTATTTTCCTAATTACTATTTTATAGCACTGAAATCGGTTGCGTAAATATGCAACATTTGCGTAAGCTATTTGTGTCAAATAGTTGAAAGCTTTTTAATAACGTTAAGCCAGAGTTCCTTTAAAGGTGATGGACAAATATTTCATCATTGATGAATAATAAACTATAAAATAATAAAATTTATAGTAGGGCACTGATGTTTATGTTGTTATTATTGCATAAAATCTCAGAATGATATGAATAATATTTCAGTGTCATCTTCTTTAGTAATTCGTAACTAATCCGAGATCAAAATGTTTATTGCTTCTAACAGCTTTGACATTTAAGTTTAGTTAATGATATTTTTATGGAGCTAACCATTAATAACCATAATCAGTCTGTGTTAGTCCACTGCTGGACATAGGCCTCTCCCAATTCACGCCTCTCCATTTGGGGTTTTTGGACCGTATCCTACCACGCTGGTCCAATGCGGGTTGGTAGGTGGACCGACTTTATACATGCCCATTCGATGCATGGATCATCTTACTTTTTAAACGATTGGGTGTTGTCCTAACCAACTAGAAAAATACGATAACAATTGTTTTCCAAGCGGGATTCGAATACTGCTAGACCACGGAGGCGGTTTATTATTGATAATATTTAAAAAAAATCTTGTTCATCATAAAACAGACGAGCTTGTTGTTACCTATATTCTGCAGCACATTTTTAACTGCCTCTATAGCCGTATGATGTGAGCTTGCGCTTTAGAAACCGGAGGGCGTAGATTTCCATCCCACGTTACGAAAACTAAGAACTGTTTTAATGTTTTGTTGTTTTTAATTTTGTTACGGCAATATCTTTGCCATCTTTGCGCCAGAACTCGAGTCATGTCAGTTATTCGTACCATCAGAATATAAGTGTGAAGATACCACGTGATTTGTTGGTGTTTACCCTTGAATTATAAACCGATAGACGTGTTTCGATCAAGAAACATGCTGGGGAACAATATTCTGTGTTGCTTTTCGGGTGGTGGGCACTAATCGCCCAAGTGACTGAAGATTAAGATGATTCCAACGTCGTAGTGTATTATTTAACTGCCTCCGTAGCCTAGTGGTTTGCCATTGTTGTTTCGTAGTTGTTTGGGCAGTTTGGGCCGATCACCCAAGTGTCTAAGATACACACCTAAGATGATCCATGCGTCGGATGGGCATGTAAAAAGTCGGTCCTGCGCTTCACTCTCTCCGGTCGTGTCGGTTATCCGTCCCATCGGGCTTTGAGAGTATAAAGGAGCAGGAGTGCGCCTATGTTTGCGCGTACACTTGTGCACTATAATATTTCCTGCATGATGATCTCTAATATAGATCGGCCGCCGTAGTCGTAATCGACTGGAGAGAACATTATTAGCGTAAAGAAAGACGGTCCCAATCGTCAAGATCTGTCATAGCGTTTATAGAACGCTCGAGCCAGCTTTAGGCAGGTTAGGTTTATTGCTTTTTTAATAAACATTCCACGTCGTATTCGGTTTAAAGGTATAGGTAGTGTTGGCGCTTCCGAGATATGGAGTTTTCAGAACCAGTGTGGTTTTGAACCACTGTGAACTTGTTGCTTACAGGGGGTCACAAAAAAGTATTTTGCACTCGCTGCTATGAGCCGGTTTGAAGGGCACCGTATTTTGCAATAATAATTGGCCAACGGGACGTCATATCTTAGGACGGCGTAAGGATTTATAATACCAATAACACAGTACTTATTAATTATACTCAATTAAACATACTCAAATAAACCACAATTTAAGAATCACATTTATTAACTAATAAATCTATGAAAAAATATATAAAACATAAAACTAATTTCTTCATTTAGTCAGGTTTATTTTAAACGTAACTTCCGACATTTCGCACCGTTCTCATTCATGACCAAGAGACAATTAATATATCAATTTTACAATTATCTCTTATAAAGTCACTAATAGATTGTTGTTTCTCTTTTTACATATCTACGTTTAGATAAATCAATTATAATTTTTAATACCATACCACTCAATTCAATCACCGAGGAACGTTCACAAACACGCACATATACCATTTCAATATCTGCGTGTGCGAAAAGCGACGAACAACCAGTCGACCATACCTTGTGTCATAAATATTGAATGTTGAAGGCAAACAACCTTAGCCTTGCTTGGAACGATATATTGAGCAAGTGTCGAACTTGTAGGGTTCCGTAGAAAGTAGTCAGTATTTTTACTATAAAGTCATTAATATTTTTTGGGAAAAACAAAAACACTAGTTTTTGTTAGTGTTATTACTAGGAAAAACAATCAAATTGCATAACGTCTCCGGAAGTCAAGCGCGTTAAAGAGGTCTTTTGCTTTATATTTTATTTTTGTTATTTTGTCCCTAACAGTTATTAGTAATCTATTATTAATAGAGCTGATTCTACTTTTTTACCTAACATATTTTTAAGGATTCCATAGATCAAAAGTAACAGTGTATTTTTGTGCCGAAGCTGGCTGGTTCGAAGTGTTACCGTCTGTAATTACAGGCTTAATAAGATTTGGAATTTTATTTCGTTAAGTGATAGGGTAGTGAAATGTTTGATATTTCAATTTTTATGTTTTTTTGTAAACATTAACATTTTGGTTACTTGTCCTACAAAGTAATGCAGTGAAAATAATTAAGCATATAGTAATTTGTATGATCCATTGCGGGTTAGTAGGTTGACCGACTTATTTTACATGCCCATCTGACGCATGGATCATCTTACTTTTCATACAAATGAGTGACCGGCCCATATTGTCCTAACCAAGTTAAGTCCACAAGTAGTTGAGTCCCCGCAGGATTCTAGGCTACGGTCCAAAACCCCTTAATAGGAATTGCGTGCATTAGGGGGGGCCTAAGTCCAGCAGTGGACTAACACAGGCTGATGATGATGATGATGATTAATTTGTATTACGATCGCAAAAGGATTTTGGTATAAATTATAATATTATACACCTCAATATCGTCACAAGAGTAACTGCCTCATGATCGCTTCAAATTGTTTTGTTAACAGGTAAGAAATGGGCAATTGACAATTATACTATGACAATAACTATTTGTTTCAAACGTAATATAATAGCTACTTGTCTTTTTTTTTTAAATATTACTTTCCAGTTGTCATTAGAACAATCAAGGTATTTAAGGTTCTGAAATGCCCGAGTGTGAAGGTAACATTCCGTGAATAACATTTTCAACATTATCATACTTAAAATTTAAAAACATACATCCATAAAGCTATTTTTTTATTCACAGAACACAAAGTTATACTTTACTTAGCTGCCTGTAGTTCATGATCTCACGCATTAATATAATACTGCGAATCGCCAAACGAAAAAAGTTGTGTCCCTGCAATTCGCTTTTGGTCTGACTGGATATTTATTACTTTTTTTCTTTTTTACATTATTAAATTTTTTGTTATATTCTCTCGTGGATTTCGTGGAACTCTTTTGTAAAAGCTGTTTTTTATTTGTGAACTGTAATTTCAAGAATCGTTTGAAAATAACACAACTAAATGCGTATGCTAAATAAAACCTTCTTTACTTTCATTGTTTAAAACAAAACAAAAATCCTACTATAAAATAAGGGATCGGCCAAAAACCTAAAAAAAAACTCCTCCCCCTTTCGATTACTTTATTTTTTTTTACAAATCCATGAAACCAAACAGTATTATTACTAATGCGGTTAAATATACCAACTTAATAGTTTATAACTAAGAAGCCTATTATAAATCTAGCTATATTATAAACTTTAATCATAACATACATTATTCTTTCCTTTTACATTAAACAATGAAAAAATAAAACAGAACACGTACAATGCAAAAAAGTCAACTCGTGCGCATGTGAAGGCGATCGAGGTGGCAATGCGTTTTTGGCTTCTTTCTAAAAGGCAATAACTGTTAACAACATACTTTTATTTGATTCTTTAATTCAAGGCAGTAAGGTTTAAATTCGAACGGGCACATAACAATCTACCTGCGACCGTCAATGGAGAAGGCTCTTCATTCCAGCCGCCGGTCGTGAAACTGCTTTAGTCAGTCTGCGTCAGGCGTTAGCGGCTGGCACGCGCGTGCGCATCGCGCCATTGGCAGATTTGAATTCCGAACGTCCCGCGGCCGGCCAATCGCGCTCGATCGTTTGATTTCTTTTTAGCGACCACTTTTTGAGCGTCAACCGTTGTGTGCCCGTTATATCTCTGTGCTGTGTTTTGTGACATTGGAACTCGCCTCTTGCGGCAATTGGCGACCGCCGCGTTTTGTTTTTCCTGTCACTTGTGGATGTATTCCCACGTGTTCTGCTGGTAAGATATAATCTCCTAAAGTACGTAGTTATTTAATTAAAAAATAATCAAGTATTAGCACATTGTGCGGTTCCGACGCGCACATTTGCTCCGTGCGCTGACATTTCGTTTCGAGTTGCAAAACGAAAATATTTTTTAAGCATACCGCCGTAATAGTATTGCAAAAGTCGGCACATTAATCTCTTCAATGTGGAATGTTGCGAAATATTTGCTCGGTATTTGTTGAGTGGTAACATTTTATGATGTAGACAAAGTTTGAATAACTGAGGTTTAAATAATGCATGAGAGCCGTGGATTAAAGTCCCACAGTGACAATAATACAATAGACCATGGTGTGATGGTATGGGCCCTTACTAATGGCAATTAAAATTAATTTTTAAACAATACATTGTCGACTTTGTTATCACAGTGGCCTAGAAAGTCAAGTTTAACAACCTACTTATATACTCATCTATTAGATTATAATTACATGAAGTTAATGCTATATACAATCTGGGTTAACACATTTTTATATAAATGTTGAATAGTTCAAATTTAGCCAAGCAGAACACAGAAAAGTCTAGTCTATATATGTTTGTCTGTATATAATTGTATGTGCGTACTGTTTGTGTTTATGTGTTTATATTACTTATCACCTGACTAAAATTGATTATATCATCATCATCGCGTCATCTACACATTTATATCGTTGATCATTTACGTTATTAATCGCAATTTATTGCACACGTAGCTAAAGACATGATGATCAATAAAGCTGATTGTCCGTTTTAATAATTGTTTATTCTCATGTGCCTTCTCATTTAATAGATTCGTATGAACAAAACTAAATGGGTGTTATTTACATTTAAGAGTATTGCATTCATATCAGATTAACAAAGCAAAGTAAAGCCATAGCCAAAAGTAGGTACCTGGTACTAATAAATAATTGCATATTTGTATTCAGATTTTCTACAAACAGCTTCGTAAAACTTGAGAAAGTTATGACAAATACTCTAAAACGTAGTATGTAAAATGCAGAGAGAGCCCGTTGTTTCACCATTCCACATGAACTTAAAAAATTACAATTCATAAAGAAGAATATCAAAAAATAAATAACACGAAGATACCATTATTTTTTCTTTTCACAGGCTTGGTTGACGTAATAGGGTCACTTATCCACCTGACTACATTTTTAGCAACGAACTTTAGGTAACTAAAAAAATATTTCTTGGATCTTAATTTTCAATAAATATAATCCTGAAAAAAACCTCTTCTCTATGAATTATCTTTATTGAATAGCACTTAATAGATAAGCGCTTATCAACAAAAAGCAGTAAGCGATTTTATCGCCAAGATCACTCGAATCGCTTGTTGCGATTAAGCTAAAGGGGTCGGTTGTAGAATATAAGCTATAAACGTATCGCAACCGTAGAAAATATTCTGAAAGAAGAATTAACTTACCGCCGAAGAAGCTGGCTGTCCTAAATCATAAGAGCTTAAATAGAAAGATGAGAAAGGCAGTCTGGAATTAATGCTAGACATAAAAACGAGAATAATTATTTTTATGACATCAATGAAAGTTGTCCAAAAATTAAAACATGCCTAATATATAAATTCATCATCATCATCATCAGCCTGTGACAGCCCACTGCTGGACATAGGCCTCCCCTAATACACCCTATCCATTAGGGGTTTAGGACCGTATCCCACCATGCGGTCCAATGCGGGTTGGCGGTGGACGACATTCAAATGACCATCTGACGCATGTATTCAATATATAAATTAGTAAATATCAATTTATTATTAACTTCAGCTGCTTCTATTGTCACTCACCAGCTAGGATTAACAAAAATTTGCAGATCGCATATGCGTAACTCTAGTTGAGGGCCTGCTGCAATTTTAATGTTTTTACACAATGACACACATAAACAGCAGTATGTGCTCAATAAATTTAAGTAACAACCCATTTCTAAACTAGATGCAACGAATTACGAAAAAAATTGTGACTCTCTCCAATTTTGTTACCGAATACGTGGTGTAACCGTGATGTCGAATTAATTATTTGTTACTATATTGACTTGAATGATTTCACAATACCACGTTGAAATATATCCTAGGCTAAATCTTGTGCGTTAAATATATTACTTTATTGTGTAACGTACAGTGTGAATGATTTGAATAGTTCTAAAATAATTTGATTGCTATACAATTATAAAAATCGTAACTAGACATGAGATGATGATAACTTACCATTTCATTCATCATTTGATAAAAACTTCTTTAATAGTTAATAATTAAAACAAAAAATTAGTCATGTTCATAGTAAAAAATTAAAAAATAATATCTAAAACATTAAAAATAATTATAAGTTCAACAAATTTAAATCAACCAAACGACCATAAAGTATTTCACTATTTCACATTTAAATGCGTCATCAAACGACATTAAATCGACTCACATCTCCTAATTATAATATTCAATCGTTAACTCTTACGTTAACTATCTAATTATAAAGATCGCCGTATCTCGTTAATCATAATCAGCTCGGCCTTGAAAGATGCCATACCGCCGGTGTTTAACCGAAAAACACTAGTTCGACATTGAAAGTGGTCAACACCAAATAAACCGGTGAAAAGCAAAAAAAAACTAAAGATTTAATCAATCTGTTCCAAGAATTTAGCGTCTAATGTTCCGCTGCGAGCATAGTTTTACGTAAACTTCCGACTCAACATTAAGTTCTTGGCATGCATGACTTTTTTTACTAAGCTCAGAATAAAACGTTTGAGAGTTTTCTTTTTTGGCTATGTTGCCGTTTTATTTTTAATAATAATAGCGCACAGACTTTTATGGCCACATTCACTCGATGTTTAATTGTGGTTAAAACCGGCTGTTAGTTTTCATGCGGTTATGTAAACTTTTTAGTGTTAAATCTGCGCACTAAATTCAAATTACGTAAAAATATTTCGCAGTTACTAGTAATGCTATTTAAAATTGTACAAAATAACTGCCCATTAAATTATTGTTTATTATAAGTACGCTTATAATATTTAATTACGTATTATTCAATTCTACTAATATTCTAAAAATCCTATATAATTTTATGTTGAAATTTCCATGTTTGGTTAGCAAAATTTTGTTACGGTTAGTTAATTCGACACAGTAATATAATATATATTATCTATATAATGCAATAAAAATTAGTAATATTTCAATTGTACTCAAACTATGTTTTTTAATTTGTTTATTTTAAGCTCATAATGAATCTATGTGTACACTTATGAATACGTATTATTACATCACAAACTTTTTTGGACATTTTTTGGCTTTAAACTTAGAAAATATTTATCTAGTTATATTTTGGACTACGAAAATGATATGAAGTAAGCTAATGTTTAATGTGCTTTATCTTTTCTTATGTTATTTCATACCTCATCATTCAAAATTATTTATCGTAAAATCTTAAAAACAATCGTAAACATTACACAATATACAATTTTTAAATCATTCATTTTTGTTATCTGCGCTCTTCACAAAAACCTAAATTTTTGTCTTAATTTAAAGATCAAATCTATTGTGAATTTTCTTTAATTTCATCGACAAACTTGAGTCGTAAGTGTTAATTCGTTCTTGTGATTTGTTTAATTCAAGTAATCTAGAGACATAGCCTAATTAGAATATAAAAGGAGTAGGATGATCCTGATGGGGTTTTTTTATTGGCTTCTTTCGCAGACGAACAGTTAGGCCACCTGATCGAAAGTGTTCACTAACGCTCATGGACATCAGAAATACCAGGGGTATCATGAACGCCCTGCCTACCGTCTGACATATGTTGTTTCGACTCGGTTACCCAGTTAAGGCGGCTGGTTTCGGTGTACAAACCGGAACACGTAGTGTTTTCACACTACGACAAAACCAAACAACGCCCCTGGTGGCCCCTTGTGGAAAGGGACCTCATCGATTAATTGCTTGACGTTTAGCTCATCCGTCTTATCCATTTGGGCTATGGAAGTAAGATGCTAATTCCTCTACGCCTCTTGTATCATAGCATATATTTAGATAAGAATCTTTTAACTTCTAAAACCGTAAAAATTAAAAATTAAAACAAAAACTTTGTAATAAAAACAAATGACCCGAAAAATCGTTAAGTATAACTTTGTTTCTCATTCTCTCAAGGATAATAATATGAATATTCCAATTGTTGAATCTCAAATTCGCAACTATATTCCGTTCTCATAATGTCGACGGCCACAGGCGAGTTCGTCTGTCGCAAAACAATGTAGTTCAATGACCCGTTCTTCCTGACTAATTGCTTCGTCTAATTGTCACTAGCGAATATTTAGTTAACAACGGTTATTATAATTAAACTGTGTAATTGATGCAATTATCGAAAACCGAACTCGTATCGCAACTATTGTACCGAAGTAATCGAAGATAATAACATTCTTTTAAAAACTTTAGTAAATGTTCCACTTAACTTCTAAATTTCCATACATATGTCTAAATCAAATATACTATTGACTATGTTAAAAAATATGCTTTTTAAACATTTTCTTTCGTGTCCCGAATCAAATCGACTGATTTAATACATAATTTTCTTTCGCACTACGATATTTTGTTTAAAAATATTCTATAAAGGAACCGTCTAGAAGCTTTAATAAAATCCGATCCGCTTTGTTTCCTCACACATAAGCCGCTTTGAAATCGGATAATTACAAAAGAAAAAAAGCCAACGCGACACCGCCCTCCAGTGTTCCCAAGCGTAACAAGGAAAAGTATGTGGAGAAAGCAAAATTGATGTGGCATTGTTCGCAGACCGAGTGTGCTTAGCTAATCTTTCCATATAGTCACATAATTTTACCTTTAAAACAGCTGCCTCAGTGTTTAAATATAATTTCTAACGATCTACCCGATTGGGCTACTACTGTTTTGAATTCCTATTTAAATAGCTTTTTAACGAAATATATACTATGCATAAATCAATAATAATCATCATTATCATTATCAGCCTAGGATAGTCCACTGCTGGACATAGGCCTCTCCTAATAAACGCCTTCTTCATTAGGGGTCTTTAGACCGTATCCCCAATATTATTGCAAATTAATTTATCCGTCGAATGCTCTAGCCCTTTGGGTTGCGGAGGTCAGATGCAGTTTCTCTGCGTAAAAACTGTTATTCAAGTAAATCTAGATGGATTGGACTTCTGGATAACTTCTAGGATAGGGGAAAAATAGGAAGATATCATAAAACATATCATGTTTTTGTATAAATTTGGATATTAGTATAATACATATTATGGAGAGCATCGAAAAGAAGAATAAGTAAGCACATTATTCTGACTTGAAATTAATTTTTTTTAAGTATTTTATTACTAAGTTATGTCTGATACGACTAAATATAATGGAAAATTGTACAGTTAAAACCCATACTAAAAACGCAATTTAATAATTCTATATTTATACTCAATAGCAGTAGGTATTAGAAATTGCTCCAGCATAACCTAACCTAGAATACATTTTACGATGCGTAAATGAATTATTCAACATCAGCTAAGCCATGCAATGCAATCTACTTCTGGGAATTTAAAACCACTTTTAATCAAACATTGCACAAAGTCATCAACCTTTAAAGGATATGAATGTTATTACGAATTTTAGCAATTAAGTCAGGAAAGGATTGTACTAGAAAACTATAATTAATTAACGATCTGTTTCTTCGAATCGTAACCAATTTGTTAAAGTAACTATAAACTTGATTTTGTTATTTGTGCTAATTATGTGTAATATTAAAGCTATAGTATTAACAGTTTTAAATCAACCGTAACTAGTATTCAAAGGTAAAAGAACATAGAATATGCTTTAAATTTAATAAAGTAAACAATAATAAAGAGAAATTTAAAATTATCCCATAACAATTATGTATTTTTCCTAGAAGTATCTTAAAAAAAATTATAAAATCCTATTAATTAGACCAACATATGTTACTGTTTAACAAAACATTTTTTTTCTGTATTGTATTTTAATTTATGACTCTGAAAATAAATATGATAACACTCTGCTGGCTAATCAATTAACGCATCCACGTTTGCAGCGACGTACAAATGCATCGATGGCGTCAGCGGCAAGTTATGGCTTTCGAAAACCTGTTCCGAGTCGCGGACTCGCGCGAGACCTTACACTGAAGCAAGGACAAAGATTTATTTTAACACTAGTAGTTGCACCCGAATGCACTTGACTATATTTTCAGTCCATATAAGATTTTCCATCGATATATAAAGAATCGAATTGACGTATTTGGATATTTTAAAATATATTCCTATGGAGAGAGCAGGCTGCGTTTAAAGTAGTAAAACTGGAACCAAGTATTCATGTGTTTTTTCTTTTGGAACAACTATACCCCTACCTGAGTCGTAATATAAACTTCAACTATTTACGATCTATTGAAATTTTGCCAATTATTTTATTCTTAGATCATAGATAAAAATATAGAAAACCCTAATAAGGAAATAGAGTTAAGGTATGGTACCATTTTTAATTAATTCCATAAAAAACGAGCTTAGTCAGTAAAAAAGTGTTTATAATAACAGTATAATATATTATCAGTAACTTATTGATCCTTTTCTTTAATAAAATACGAAACAATTTTGTTATTGAAAATAACAAATATATACATTGAACTCCATAAAAATATATAATAAATGTATTATGAACGTAAATATTAAAATAATTTGAACATTACACACCACCTAGTTATGTGTATCAACAAGAAGGTATTTCATGGCGACTGATTTGCAAGTTCCAATTTGGTTTGCGATGTTCGAAAGCAGTAAATTATGGACAGGAACGCGCAATCGTAATAGAAAATATAATGCTTAGTTGTATTGCATGCGGTCGCTGTGTTTTACTGGAATTCATAAAATTGTTTCTGCTACGTGCTCTGAATTGCTGGTTAAGTTTATATTGCTCCTGTTAAGTTAATGTTTAGTTTGCTATTGCACTTTAGTATTATAAATTTATGTCGTTTCAGAAATATTTTAGTAGCCGTTCAGAGATCTCGACTATACTATTTAGAGTACAAGTAATTTGTTGAAATTTTCATGTCCAGTAATGTCGCCACTTTTTGCTGCTTATATGTTATGATTTTGATGTTATTGTGAAATATTAGAATATCCAGTCTTATGATCGGCGATATTATAATTTATAGCGAATTATATAGAAAGCGATTTGAGTAATTAAAACTGGTTCTGGTATGGTTTTATACGTTGCAATCTACTTTTCATAATTAAATGCAATTTTTTACTACTGTTACAGGGTTAAAAAGATAAATGAATTTTATTATGAATCATAAATACTATTCATCATCATCATCAACCGCCTGTGATAGTCCACTGCTGGACATAGGCCTCCCCTAACGCACGCCTCCTCCATTAGAGGATTTTGGACCATATCCCACCACGCTGGTCCAATGCGGGTTGGTGGGTTACGGTCCAAAACCCTCCAAAAATACTATTATGAGTATCTTAAAAAAGAAAAATGCTGAACAACATTTGTTAGTTTCTACAAAAACATCAACACTTTGTTTACTCATGTATCCCACACCCTAAATATGGATCATTTTCCTCCAGCACGCTTTTCATCTCTATACTGATGCTAATTACGAAATACTACAATGAAATATGAATGACAATTGCGTAGCAAATGGCTTCCACACAATTTCTCTCGTTTTGGTTGATTAAGCGTGCAATTGTTGCTGTTTTTTTTTCGATTTTAACCGCACCCAAGCCGTCTATTGTTGACTGTTTCCCAAACCATGCTTGACGAAACCTCGCCCATGAAATGAATTTAATATATTTTTCATATAAGTACTAATGAAATATGAGTTAATGTGTCTGTAATTTTACATTAACATAAGTAATATTTAACAGTAATGTTTCGAGAGATATTTGTAACGTTGTTCAGCAATGATCGCTGCAATATATATTAAATCAGAATTAAATCAAAGACGCTATATAATTTGTTGAGTTTAGTACAGTATTATATGCTGACAATACATCCTTCCTAGTATTATGTGCTGTAAAATCAATTCAAAACCAATATAGAATGGTCCATAAAACGTAATCCTTCAACGAGATATTGATACTGAGTTATAACACGCAACTTTGCCATCAAATTTAATACGAAACCTCACTAATGCTCCTTCTCCCTGTAAATTACATTTCGGGAACCTGTTCCGGTGGCCGAACCTTTAATTACAAGTCATGGAGGAGCAGGAAAGTCCTGCTGAGGTCGATGACCCCACGGTCTCACGGCCCACGCTTTACACTGACCATATTATAAGGTTGCAAGGGAAATGCATAATGGGAAATGATACACAACAAAATGACCCCGCACGATAAATTAATCAAGCTGTCGCTATTAGCTAAATATGATTTTTCGATTAGTAATAGCTATTTTTAAGAATGATCATAAGTTACTGTATGTGACAAGTGATTCTTTGACAGATGGTTGGTTATGATTATCGATTGATATGTTCTGTTAGAGATAGTAAAGATTTTAAGGTGTAAGCTTAATTAATTATGACTTCAAAAATTTTATAAAAAATCTCTGGAAATTTTGTTAGTTGTACGCAATGATATCTCTCAAAAACCTGTTTCTAGATTGTAATCGAAACGCAAATGTTCTTCGAATCGGGTTATGAGTAATAATGATTCATAACGGTTCAAAATCGTACATCCTGGTCAAAAATTCGCTGGGTTTAAGATATTTCTAAGCTAATCTGTAAGTTGCTTTATTAATTATTTTTAAGGAAAATTATATTCGTCTTAACTATGTTATTATTAATTAGTTAAAGAGCTGAAACTAGGTACAGTTTAATATTAACCGTATTAACCTAAAATGTAATAATTTAAGCATTTTCTAAAAATCTGCCCGTCCCCTTATTGAAGTTTATAACGCAGCGCCGCTTTGGTCATTATAACATTAAATATTTTTTGATTTAATGAAAATATGAAGGATATTAAACAATTCCTTAATATATATAAGTCATAGTATGGTCGCCTATATATAGGTATATATAACTTTATATATATGCGTTACTGCTAATTTCGAGATTTATCGGACGTAAGTACGATTCAGATCAAAATAAAAGCGCAAAAACATCAACCGATAACCCGGTCAATGTACAGTTAATAACAAAACGGAGAAGGCATCCGATAAATGTGGATATTTTGAATAATGATATGCCATCATTCCAAATCACGAACAAGTCTTGTTATAGTCTGTGCGCTTCTAAGTAATTTAGGCAAACTATATAAGAAATCATCAATTGGTATGTATCTTGAAATATCGCTATTGTAATGTAAGACAATATTATTTTCTTTTAGATTCGGATTCAAGGACAGAGGTAACCTAAATGTCGTAATACTAACAGAGCTATGTTTAGCGCACCATTATATACAAATATCCTCCTATATACAAAATTTAATATGTCTTTGGCAGTTCGTGTATTTCACATTATGACCGGTCTCAAATGAATTTTTGAACTCGAGTAACATCGTAATAAATGAAATCTTCATCCATCCCTGTTGATATATATATATATATTATATCAAATTCACAATTATCATAATTATAATGGATTTTTCTGCGTTACTTAAATTTCATTATTCCTACGTTTCGGATCTTTTCAGATCCATGATCACGGGCAGACTAATTGGTATGTCATCCATCTCTATGTTTTCGAATAACTATCAGTTTTATTATATAAAAATATACATATCTTTCGATTTCTTTAATTTTTAATGTTGGTTTGATCAAAAGTATTTATGTATAGCTCCTTCAGTTTTGACGTCAGTTTTTTAAACTCTGAGTTTAATTTTGAATTATTAGATTTCCAGTGAAGGTTGCAAAGACTAAAGTCTTCATTAATTAATTTTACTGTCATTAAATAGAAATTATGATCCAAAAGTCAAAAGACAAAGCATTGAAGAAATTACTCATTTGTTATAATGAATGATAGTTAAAACTCTGTTTAGAACGTAAATATGTATATAATGTACAATTTCACAAGACTAAACTAACATATCTTAAGAATATCAAAAGCTTTTGAATTTTCACTAACCAATTCATAATGTCTTACAAATTTTAAAATATGAAAAGCTAATATTACAAGCTCTACACACATCAATAAGCTAATTGTATAAATAATTACTATATTAAATGATTTTTACAGCTATTTCTTATCTACATTTCAACCATCAATAACTAATACTAACTATATAGCGTTGCAATTATTATTGAGTCTTTTTACACAACTCTTTAAGGCCAAATCGCACACTTTGAAATTGGCCCAGAGAAATGTCAATATCATAAACAAAACAAGATGTCGAACAGAGCACCATTTCGTTACGCGCCATCGAACCAAAAAGTTTTATCATTTCTCGATTCTTTTTTTTTTTTACCACACAAAGTGAAAGTGGAACGCTTGTCATTTAGTTTGTTTACGTGCTCGGTATACTTAAGTTGTCAATTGGTGTCGATCGAATATTACTTTTACTATGGTAATTACAAGCAATACGTAATTTTGTCGATGATTAATGGCTTTGACGGGGGCGTTAATTTGCATACGCTTGTTATAGTTTCATAATCAGGCGATTCCGAATTAAAATTATATCGAGACCTGTATCAGGTGCAATAAAGTAATGGAAATTATCTTTGAACGGCATAATAACATGTAATTTTTTATTTTCTGAGAGAAAAGGTCTTCAAATTTCTTGAAGCGATAAAGTTCTAAAATGGGTGAGGTTAAAAGACTAGGAAACTTAAAACCGTGTTGCTGTGTCCGTTGCTTTAAAGCTGGAGTCCGTAGGTTTAATTGTACGGGGAGACAATATTTGTGATATCGTTATAGTCTGATTGGTTAGAAAAATATGGACCAATGACCCAATTGCCTGAAAAGTAAAATGATCCATGCGTCGGTCAGCCAGTAAAAAATCGGTACCGATTTTTAAGATCATTTTTGACAGCCGTTATAGGGTGTCGATGCCTTAAAATTACTCACAATCTAATCCTTCGGATCCATCAAATCGATTGCACTCGGTGTACTTTTGCGTTTGTGGAGGTCAGATGCACAACGCTCGGCGAAAATTTGTTTTGTACCAATTTCATTCCATCCATGATAACATATTTATAGCTTAAATATTGGAGAACCATCGATAATTTTTAAAGGCTAATTAAATCTGCAAGATTACTTCAAGTATACTGCATAGGTTCCTTATTTCATACGAACATTTATGAATCAGAACATAAATTCTGATATTCAAACAATACAACAACTTTTAATGCGAAGAGGAAAACTGTTTTTGTTTTTTTTGTTACGAGATAATAAATTTAATAAAAAGAAACACTTTACTCGATTCAGTATCTCGACTTTTCACCTTTAAAAATAATTATTCCCATTAATTTAATGTAGAAAGTGCAAATTGGAGGCTTCGTAACTTCGGTAAAAGTTTATTCTTCGTGAAATCGGAAACGCTGATGTTTGTGTAATAATTTTGTTGTAACTTTTTAAATTAGGATTGTGAATTGAATCGTGATTGCTGGATTGTATGATCGATTCATCGTTACAAATAACTATTATTGAGTAATAGACAACTTAGATATAACTCATTATTTTTTATTAATCAGGTGAAAGAAAGTAACAATGACACACATCGTATAGTAAACTCTTATGTCAAGAAGATCTATTGATGCCAAGTGATAATCACATTGTTACTTTATTTTGAATAAAGATCTCATAATCATATCATCATATCATATCATAATCGGCCCTAATCAATCCACTGCTGGATATAGGCCTTTTTAGGTATACAGAAATACAAAAATATTTTTATGAGTATTATTTTACTTCAGTTTTTCTATTATAAAATTGAAAGCTTTATAAATAAATGTAGAATAGATAATTGAGCATTGTCTATTTTATAAAGTAGAAAAATTAGTATATATAGAGTTAAAATGTACATCTCAATAGACATAACAAATTTAAGCAACGCTGGCGGACGAGAGGAAGTAGACCTTTATCAATCAGGGTTGACATTTTCATGTGACAAAAAAACACAGTTATCGATATTAAAATTGACTAGTAAAAAAGAAAATGGTGTCTTTTTTAGACACAAAATAACTTCAAAATACCGGGGTTATAATAATTCTATAAACCAATTGTTTGGTTTTAAACTGGAACATATTTTCTGTCAAAAATGTAGCAAAAGTCTGTCTGTATATTATGTTCTGTATACTTTGTATGTATCTGTATACTTAAGTTGTCGGTTGGTGTTGATTAGTTTTTTTTCTCTTGTAATATGTATGTAGCTCTCTCTCTCTCTGTTCTACACTTCAATATTTATAGTAGATTGTTAGTCTCGGTTCAAACTGTTTTTGGACTGCCTGTGTTTGTGAACCATGGAATGTCGCGTATTACCACCAACTGCAAGATTTAACGACGCGACCATGTCAACGACCCGCCGCTGACCGATCAATGCTCCGTATATCGCCGGCTTTCATATCGCTCAGAGGTCCAAAGTGGTCGACGGTTTTCGCTAACAAGCCTCAGCACTCAAATCGCCGGCGAACGGTTCATCGGACCGACGTTACGGTATCTAACATTTGCACTGTACATTCGACGCGTGCCTTGGACCCGTGAACTGTTAAGTCAATCTTTTTGTACGGGCCTTGTCTTTTTATAATATTGGAGAAACACTCAGTGTCCTACTGCCAGTACACATTCTCTTAACAGAAGGCTAGTATTGTGAACGCGTCATTTTCTTTCTCGAAGTGATAGTAGAAATCATTTTGTATTTTATCATATTGTATCATACTGTGCATTTGCATAAATTACATGCACAGTATTATACTTATTAAGTATACCGGAGCTAAATAAACCAAAGGAAGTTACATAAACACGAGTCTGACGTCAAAGTTAATTGTTGCCAAAACGTAGCAAGCTTTTATTGGTTGATGGCTATCTACCAATAATAACGCATTAAATTTCGGTACTATCAGTATTTCACATATTAGCTTTAGCCTTAGAAAAACGAACTTAACACGTATGGTGTGTAAAGCATAGGTTTACATCACAGCAGTACACATACACTACTAGTGTAGCAGTTTCAAGGGACATATTTCTGTGGTTAAATAATTCTCAGTTTACTAACTAAAACATCTTAGTACATATTTTGCTAATTACTGCCATCTTTGCCCAGTTAAAAAAAATTAAGATAAAAAGTCGGACAATCTCTTATATGTACGTAACATATTATTATTATTTTGTTTGCCTTAAAATTAAACTAAGTTGTTCCGGTATGACGTAAGTGATAAAATACTAGTCTTGGTGATTAACTTATAATTACGTATCTGCATGTAATAAGCAACGGGATGCTAAATTACCAAGTAAATGCTAAATAATTCTTACGACACACCAATTTGACAACTTTAGCATCTGATTTAAACGATCCGACGTTCTATTCAATGTGTTTAAGAAGTTCATCTGACCCGGATATGGAGGAATTCAAAATTTGATTTATCAATAACATTTAGGTAATGTCTGTTGACTTTATATCGAAAATATTTAACAAGAAGACGCACCCATTGGAAAATTCCAAGTTGATTAAGATTTGATTGTGAACGAGTCTAATAATAATACTATTTGATTCTTTAAGGTTAATGAATATATTTTAAATCTGTTTTGTCATTTTTGTTGTATTGGGTAACAAACATACAAACTGACAAATTTTTGCATTACTAAATCGCAAAATTTTTAGATTCTATTTTATATTTTGTTCCCGACGGATTGAACTCTTTACCTTTCTCTTCCCTCTTTGTCCTTATTCACAGGGATATTGGAATATTTTTGCATATTTCAGACGAAAGGTAGATTTGACATTTAATATAAATAAAGTAAATATTAGAGAAATTAACTTTAACAAGGATGATTAATTAATTATTCAAAAATCATAAGAAAAAATAAAACTAATGTATTAAGCAATAGACTTTTTAGAAGAAGTAAAATGTGAATTTCTAATGATAGTACATCATAAACGGCTCCTAGAAAGGTTTTTACGTCCATGGTGGTCTGAGCGGATTAGCGGTAATGCCCAGTATTTTAAAGTGAATCGACTTATGGAATGCAGAGATAAATACTTATATGGAATTCGATCGACACGGATATTGTAGCAACCTTTATTACCCGACTTCGTATACTTTACGAAGTACAACGGAAGCGAGGAACGGAAATGTAGGTATTTATTTGATTAATACACTTCAACAGCATATAGTTTTGTCGTTTGAACGTGTAATTTAAATATTTTAAATAAAATATAACATGTTTTTATTTGATAGGAAAACTGAACAATCGTTTTATCATCTTCCACAAGTCGTTTCAAGTAACAAGCTGTATTGTATTAAACTCCGAATTTTCTTTAGACCAATGTTTTAGCTTTTTCTAATAACTATTCCTATTAATGTTACCCACCGTTTTCTTACAATAATATATATAAATATTTGTATATAAAATTCCATGTGTACATGTTTAAGCATTAATTTACAACATATTACGAGATCTACGTTATTTACGCTGTAAACTGAAAAAACTGAACGGAACCCAGTTTCAATCTCCTAGGCCAAAAGGTTCCTCTGTGTGAGACAGAGGAACTCTAAAATCGAAATAAGCTATCGATATACCCATTATCATATTCACGACACCATCGACCTTGGAGAATCGGCCGGTGACGGGTTGACACACAAGTTTGGTATGAGCGGTGTTGCCAACATGGCAATAAAAAGTTTCGACCGGTATTACAATCCGAGTTTAAGTCAATTCTTTTCCTTTCTTTGAAAATCATTTTTTTCCTTTTCATAGTACAACTGGCTAGTAACAGAATTGTTGGGCACTGCGTCGAAACATTATCTTGAGAAAGTTTTAGATCAAGAAGCGAATAAAATATTCTGTTTTCTTTTTCTGTCTTGGTGTAATTGATTTTGTTTTCGGGATTTCAATATGCTTTTTAATTTATTAAAAAAAAATATGCATTTGTTATGCCTTTTGCCTATTGTTATTATAAAAAAGTTACAAAAATACATTTTATAACAGGAAAGGGCAGCTAAACATTTCCTCAAACCGAATGAAAACGTTATTTCAAAAGTTTTTTAATATCGAAGTGTCAAACGATAAAATACTCCTTTTCTAGAATGTTCTAAAGACTAGTTAATGAATTAAACAGTTTTGATATTGCGGGACGGAGAGCATTATAAGGTTTTTGACAGACCACTACCAGTGGTTCACCTTGAGTGGTAAATTTAAACGGACTGTCCATTCTCGCGCCTAGTCAACGTTGAAACTCATCGGCGATTACCATTGCAAAAATTATATTCTAGATTATACTATATAGTTTTCTATAAATGCTGTCTATAGTAAATCCAGTCCTATAGATACCTATTACTTGTAACCATCTTTTATAACCCGCATGACCATAAAGTCACCATAAAGACAGTCGTTATACATAAAATAAGTTTATAATTGTTGTAATTTTTGTTAAATAAATGATCACGATAAAATAGTATAAGGTCTAAATTAATTGAAAAGTTAAATTAATTCATCAAATTGGCGTGTTAATACTTGATTCAAATTACAATAAAAAAAACGTGACGATATCTAAAAGATTACTATATTTAATGTCACTAGGAGTAAAGAAAGGGTTTTAAAAGTTTCGTAAAGACATTCCACGTGAAATAAGGTGGTAATTGAAGAAACGACTAGGCAGATATTTCTTAACAATCGAAAGTGTCCGTATGAGTAACCGCTCACATAACAGTTCGTTTTCACAAAGCCAGTGAGAAACGATTATCATAAAGGGAGATCTTAATAGTAAAATGTTTGCGAGAACTATACAGCTCCAGTGTATTGGTAGAAATCTGTTGTGTACTAGGTTTTGACCTTACTTGTTTTGTCGACGGAACTATAGTGTATTACAATTGATCGGAGCAATGTCAATAGAGGACAAATCATATCTACGCCACGCTACTAATCGAATATTCTGAGTTCAATTTGATTCATCCTCAGCCTGTGATAGTCCCCTGATGGACTTTGGCCTTCCTAATACACCCTATCCATTAGGGGTTTTCGACCGTATTCCACCACGCTGGTCCAATGCGGGTTGGTGGGTGGACCGACTTTTACATGCCCATCCGACGCATGGATCATCTTTCTTTTCAGACAATTGGGTGATCGGCCCATATTACCTTAACCAACTAGGAAACAACAACAAAATTTGTTGAGTCCCCGCAGGATTCGAACCCACGACCTCCGGTTTCTAAAGCAAACGCCTATACCACTAGGCTACGGAGGCAGTCACACATTTAATTTAAATACAACTTTTTACACAAAATCTTGATACACTGTTACACAAAGCGGAAGTTTTAAGTTAAATACCTTTTAAGTATTAAGATATTATTATAAATATTTTGTACAAAATACTCACTACTATTGCATATTAACTTAGTTAATTATATTTAAATACTTTTATCCTTGTACCCTAGTAATTTCTAATTTATTTTCTTCGTTTTTGCGCTTCTTGGGGTTGGGCTTTCAAAGAGGTGACCAAGAACATGTTTCACCAAGTTGTATAACTGGCATTCGGAGAACACGAACCAAGATTTTGAGGTGAAAGTATGCACACAGGTGTTATGCCTCATGGGCATTCAATATTACTGCACGCAAAAACATGTACACATTTCGATGATCGGCAATCCACTATCGCATTACAAAATATGATTCATAACCAACATCGAAACTAGTTTGTTTTAATAGTAATTACGTAAAACGCGGACGTGAAATGTCGGTCATATATTTAAAATTATAAATAAGCACCATTAGCCTCTATATTCCGTTAATGCAATGATAAAACCTCGCTCGTTCGCGGTTATAAAACTATTTAAATCAGCACCGAATTGGATGTTTTGCAAAATTAATGTATGTATGTTCTTAATAAATCTATTTATTTCAAAATATGTATATTGGTGTTGACTTAGATCAAATGATTTTTAGTTAAAGTAGTGTAAAAACGAGGATTTCACTATTTGTGTAATTAAACGAATAACTTGGGAATCTGTTATTGAGCGAATTTTGTACGGTGACAAAGTTACGCTACTATGACATTTTAAAAAAATGTAATAAACGGCATGTATTGATGAATTTATTGCATTACGTTGTGGTAAAAATTAAGTTCTGTGCTTATTTTAAATAATTACTGCCTAAATTATTTAAAAACGTAATAATTTTAATTAAAACACTTTGAAATACTAGCCTCTTCACGATGCACAGTAAATAAATTGGCTAAAAAAGGTAAATTAGTGAAAACTAAAAAAGCTTTTCTCAAAAACGTTAGTTCGATTTGCTAAGAGCTAAATAAAAACAAAAAATTGGACCAAAACTTTCGTTCACTTACCGTCTCCACTGTAACATGTAGTCCTATTACTTACATCGACGAAACATTTAAGCGTTCAACTTAAGGACTCTGTAAACTCATCATTATCATCATCAGCCTGTGTTAGTCCACTTATGGGCATAGTCTTCCCCTAATACACGCCTTCTCCATTAATGGATTCTTGGACCGTATTCCACCACGCTAGTCCAATGTGGGTCGGTGGGTGGACCGACGGTTTTTGTACATGCCCATCCGACGCATCATCTTACATTTCACACTATTGGGCCATCAGTCCAAATTGTCCTAACCAACTAAAAAATAACGACATTGCAAAGTTGTTTTCCCCGTGGGATTCGAACCCACGACCTCCGGTTTATAAAGTAAGAGCCAATACCGCTAGGCCATAAAAGCGGTATTGTAAACTAAAATTTTATTCAAAGTTCACCATCGATTATTCGACCGGGTCAGATGGAGGGACGCACAAAAGTTATTCCGTGCACGATTCACGCCTATTATATTTCTACTACCTGATACCGTGAGTAATAGACCGGAAACGGTGGCCCGCGCCCGAGCATAACAACTAACCACTTGAGGAGACAGTGTGGTCTAAAAAGTAAAGGGATGTGTTCATTTTATCGATATAACAGAGCTATGTTTTAAGGAGGTTAAGTCTGAATGAACTAAAAGTGTTTAGGGTTGCTGTTATCGATTTGATTACGGCACTATGTCTTAACAGCGGTAAGAAAATCTTAGCCTACTGTTGAAAAACCTATGTATATAGTGCTGTTTAGAAAATAATGAATACGATCCATAGGTTAGCCAGAACAAACAGACAGACAGACGTTTTAATAAATTAAATGTTGTTTCGTTATATGTATCGTTTATATATCATAATTTAATCATTTACATATACAAACAGACACTTTGATTTTATTTATCTGTATAGGTGTCTAGATATGGAAATATTTAATGTAACGAGCTGCATCTTTCACGTAATTTATTGTAGTCTTACTATTCAGATTGCATTATTTTTAAATAAATAAAAAAAAACTAACAATTGCATTTTGAAATTTAGTATAATCAACGCTCGGCTCGTTCGTAACATTAACTTAATTAATGCAATAATGTTATACTTTATAATTCTTGTGTTTTTATTATTAACATGAAATTTGTATAGTATAGTTTGTTTATTTTACAATACAACAAAAGAGCAGTTTCGACAATAATGATGACGAGTTACAGTTATAAGTCAGCACGTACAATAATCAGTTAGAAGATAGGTTAGATATCTAAAATTCACAGGCAAAATATTTTATTTTTATTTTAAAGTGTTTTACTTTTTACAACGATTATTGCGACTTACTTACCTTATTTAGTTTTAAACTTTTAAAGTCTTGCCACCGAGCGGGTTAGAAAATAAAACAGTTTAATTTTTTTTGTTATTTATTTATGTAACTGCATTATATTGTAATAGCCAGGCAAAAACTTATCGTTATATAAAAAAAATACGATGTGTTTTAAACGATCTTTCTTCTATCGTATATATGTATATATTTATATGTATTTAGTTCATTAATAGTAATATGATAAGAACGATTTGTATGGTTTCTTATTAACACGAACGGAATAATAAGAGGTGTGCAATAAATAGTTAATATATTACTTATATAATATTTTTTTAGAAACTTTTTCATTTTAAGGCTAATTGTATAATAAATGTATATCCTTTGTTTCAAAGCTCATTAATTTATATTCACGAATTTTTAAAAATTAGTATGCATTATATAATTTCCATTACAAAACGATGTTTGTTTTAAACATTGAACGGATATTGCGCGATTGATCCCATGATAAATTACTATTATTTGCGCAAGATCGTTAAATATTTTTGATTCGGTCCTTGACGTTTTTCATTTATTGGAAAAAAAAATTAGATCAGATTTAATTAATCATATCATGTAAGTCGCAGTAATATTTTAGTAAAAAAGGTAACTTTTTATTAGTTGTTGTTATTTAAATAAAATACAGATTAATATGTACTATTTGCTGTACGCGTTAGCTTTTATTAATAATGTGAGGAGGCTTAAAGAAAAAACAAAATGTACTAAATTAGTTGCTGTTTTAGTGATTTCTTTTACATTAGCCAAATTTCCCCACTGACTTTTTAATTAGAGCCAAGTTATTACATACGAAATTCCTTAAAGATATACCAAGACGTAGTAACATATTAAAATCGAAAAATTCTGGCTGTAAGAACTAGTACTAGTTACTTTTACTCTTAGAATAAGTAGTAAGAGTACTAAAAAGACGAAGCGAAAATACAAATTTTCCTGAGCAATAACAACAAAACTTTACAGATCTCATAGAACTTTTTTTTATTTCATACGCAGGCCTGACTGCTCCCCTGAGCAGTCGGGGCCACCTGATAGAAAGTGGTCACCGATGCCCTACATGAATACAGGATCACCAACGCCTGCCACGAACATAGGATGTTAAGTCTCGTTTACCCAGTAAATACGCTGGCTACGGTGCCCTACAATCCGGAACACAGTAGCGTTTTTACACTACTGCTTTGCGGTAGAAATAAGCACCGTGGTGGAACCCACCCAGACGATCCCCGGTAAAAAGGGGACCTACCACCGGTTTTGGTTTACTATATACGGGATGCTAAACGCGAAAAGATCCGTTGTTTTTTAAATATTTAAGTATAATGTTCTAGTAAATTTAATAAATTTATTAATAAAATAACTTACTTATAAAAATGCGTGTTATAAAAATCATGTAATCATGATAATTTTGCTTAATATTAAAAATAATGAAATAACAATACCGTTCATTCTACGACTTCTAATGAAAAGATATAAGACACTCGGAATTCAAATTTAAAATTAAAATCAATGGAAATCAGTAAACAATGACGAATATGGCAACCAGTTATTCCACGGCCAGCTAAGCAGGCCATCGGCTATACGATAACTTGGAAATATAGATCACACTTGGAAAGCTGATCTTGACTCGAAGGTTGGCTTGTAAATTACAAATTGAGCATGATTGGTCATTTAAAGCGCGTTAACATTGCTGGTTGAAAAAAAAGTTAATTCTAGTTCAAACTTCGAATGTTATGTGTTTCGAGGTTGTGGACCTCCGTACCCTAGTGGTATAGGCGTGTGCTTTAGAAACCAGAGGTTGTGGGTTCGAATCCTGCGGACTCACCAAATGTTCATTGTTGTTTTCAGTTTGTTAGGGCAGTCTTGGCCGATCACCCAATTGTCTGAAAAGTAAGATGATCATCGTCAGATGGGCATGTATAAAGTCAGTCCACCCACCAACCCGCATTGGACCAGCGTGGTGGGTTACGGTCCAAAACCCCTAATGAATAGGGTGTTTCAAGGAGGCTATGTCCATATCATCATCAGCCTGTGATAGTCCACTGCTGGACATAGGCCTCCCTTATCCATTTGGGGGCTTTGGACCGTAACCACCACGCTGGTCCAATGCGGGTTTGGTGGCCTATGTCCAGCAGTGGACTATCACAGGCTGATGATGATGATGATGATGAGGTTTTAGACCAAGGCTTGATTACATTTAGTTCTATACATTGCTAACCATCTCTGTCGCCTAGGGTTATTTTCGTGTTTTATAAACTGGAGATTGTCGATTCAAATCATGTAGGGAAACAACTTTGTGTTATAGTTGCTTTCTGGTTGGTTCGGACTATATAACCGGGAAAAATAGCTAGAAAAAAGATAAAAAAGAAGGTATTAGTAGATAAATGTACTAAAATAAAAAAAATTATGATACGTTTCTTTTACTTGCTTATTTAAACAAATAATATACTTTGTCCTAAGTGAATTGTAATATTTAACCTGTTTTTACTGCACAAAGATTTCATTGTATCATGTGTGATGACCAATATACCTTGACCTATAACAATGGGAGAACTAATATCATATACACGTACTTATCAATAATTAATGTAATAGTAAATGACTTAATAAATTATGTTATTTCCTCCGGTAAGCAAGCACATTAATTGAAGCAGGCAATTTCCCACGTTCGCTATTGTGTAGTAAGAATTGTTGTGTAATATAACAAAAAAATGCAATATTTTTGAGCTTTGATAAAACCTCAAGGAAAATTCCGTCCAGACGTGACCCATTGACGAGAAGTTGAAACAACAAGCTTTCCGTCGTTGACTCGATAGGAATTACGCAGTTTTACGTGTCTTACTTCATGAAATGCCTTACTGCGTTTAAGTATTTAGTAACTCTACTACTGGTTCAATATATCATGTAACAAGTTGTTTAGCCAAACTAGACTAGGAATAAATATAAATTAATCTTTAGCAACAAACAAATATAAAGTTATGTCAGTGCGGGATATTCATATTTATGTATGATGATTTTTTATGTTCAAAATAAAAAAAAAGTGAACACAGTTGCCATGGTTACTATTTTAATAATAATATACATAGAAACGAAAGCAAATTGTTCATAATCAAAATATTCTACTCTATATAATAAATGAACACACTAACGGACATCTTAACCTTATTATATATATTTTAATCTAAAGTTTTTATGTTTACTAAATTTACGAATTCATTTTTAAATCACACCATCATCGCATTAGGAGACGAATTCAGACGCAGCCTTGACTGTTTGACTTTTGGAAACTAAAATGTCGGTATCAGACATAACATTAAGGCCACAGCGATTAGACGGCAATAATAAAGACATTACATTTACTATAGCAACATCTTCCTTCGACTTTGGCCGTGAAATGTTTACCAAAAGTACAATAAATTGAACACGCTAATTTATATCTACGTCTATATTTATGGTGTTTAGTACAGTCTTAGCAAGGTCGGCTAATATATTAATTATAATAACGCGGTGAGATGAGCTGGACGTTCATCTGATGATAAGCGATATGCCCAGCTCTTGAGAAACGCAGTGAAATACACTACACGTCCCAAAACATGGGAAGTTAAATCTTGTCAAAGTAGTACAAATACATCATCAGCCTGTAATAGTCCACTGCTGGACATAGGCCTCCCCTAATACACTCCTTTTCATTTTTGACCGTATGCACACTGGTCCAATGCGGGTTGGTGGGTAGAACTAATTTTTACATGCCCATCCGACGTATAGGGCATCTTACTTTTCAGACAATTGGAGGGGCCCAATTTGCCCTTACTAACTAGGAAACAACAATGAAAATTGGTTGAGTCCCCGCAGGATTTGAACCCACGACGCGTATTCATGAAGTTCAATCCTATACCACTAGCTACGAGGCACAGAGTATATATATCTTGAACACAGCGATTCCTTGTGCACCGGATTACAGTAGTGTTTTACGCTACTGCTTTATGGCATGTAGTCACTGTGGTCTCTCATAAAATAGTCACGATTGCCCAATGTAAGGTATGAAAGATTTTATTCAAACCCGACTGTTAACCAATGAAATGGACTACAATCTCGTGTTAAAGTTCTCAGAGCTCTTTATAAGCTGGCAGTTATGTAACAAAGAGTGAATTATTACAATTAGTCGACATATCGGTCACGTAATTGTATATAATTTCTTGGAATCCCAAGGTTGTTATGCGTCGACGGCTGCGCGGAAAACAAGATGTGTGTCAATGTTGGTAGGGCATTTATCACTATACAGTGGCCAAATACGATCTAGTAAATATTTGTGAACAAAGTACAAAACAAATGGCGTCATAGAGTATGGCGCTGTCATCAGTGAAACATCTCTTGATGATTTCTCACGTACAGTGTCTGTGGACGTCTACGGATGGGGTTGTCGTTTTTCTGTTTGCATTGATTAAATATATATTTACCTTAATTATAGAGTGTATGGTTCCGTTGTTTCTTAACTATGGACTTGCGCACATAGTAAGATTAGTAAAGAGCCTATACCTAATATTTCTATAAAGTTTTTAAATAAAAAATATTCCGTGATTATTTCGAACCAACAAAATACTGTTTTAAAATGAATAAACAAAATCTCTACCTCTTTAAACAGCTTAGAGAAATTCATATGAACTTTTTGTTTTATGTTTTTTTTTACTGGAAAAAACGCTACCAAAAGATGGCATGTAATGAATTGGACACGGAGTAAAGGAAAAAAAGAATAAAGTTTTATAGAATAACCTAAAATATAAATAATGTGCTATTTTATTACTTACAACTAGGAAACAATTATTAGCAATAAATCAGCGATCAGAATCGATAAAGCTTTCAATAACAAGTCTTTTAAATCCAAGTGTTTTTTTTTATCTGTGGATAAGCTAATATTATTGAAAATTTTATATTATTACTTATGGGAAAATGTACTTGCGTTTTAAAATAAATACCGAATATTTTCTAAAAAGATATTTTTTAGTGTTTTATTTCATTTACACTAATATATGAATATTTCATTGTAGTACCGTTTGCATTAAGCATTAACCATTCCTTTTATTGTAAATATTTTTAAAGCTCCTTTTATTTTCAAGCTCATTTTCCGCTATATCAAATAGTAAAAAATTCCCTTAAGTCAAAAAAAATAGGATGCACCCTAATCCCAGGATTAACCCTTAACTAGTAAAAGAAGATCATTCTTCACGTATTCTTAAATATGTGATGTTAGTAAAAAAAACAATGTCAAGATTGTCTAATTTTAAAATTATTGCAGCAGTATTGTTAATTCAAATTTAATATCACCTATCCTAAAATGTATTAATAAGCGATAGACAATAATGGTCTCCCGTTGCTATAAAAAGTGTGTTTTTTTACCTCAAAGTTTCAGGTGCGTTAACAACTTTAAAGCAGACAATAACAGACATTTGAATATTGACATTTGTATGCTAATTTTGATTCAAATACACCCGTATCCTTGTAATATTATTTGAATTTTAAAGAAACGTTGCGATGCTGTGTTTGCTCGTTGAATACGGTATGCTAACTGAAATAGAAGCGTACATTTTATACATACTTTGACACATGCTGTACAGAATTGTAAAGTTTTTTTAATGCTGTCAATTCATACGTATATGGATCAAAATCTTAAAAATAATAATTTAATACATAAGGAAGGAATAAAATAGACTATTAGACTCGGTAAAATCTCTCAATGTGAAATTTGTTTCCATAGAACCAATTCAAAATATTGGTATTTAGATAGAAATCAATACATCGATTTAATTGGATAAAACCGGGAGTACTTAAAAAGCGGAATTCTTTATCCGGTTGCACTTAGCGTACGTACTTAGCGTTTCCATGCAATTACGTGAAGTTTCTATTACGTGACAATCTACCATTAAAACTGGTAATCATACGCGCTGTCGTGTTTGCATTGACTTATTGACAACTCCACTTAACCATCGTCGCCAATCGTCGGTCAAGGAAGAAATGCGTATATTCATTTCTAGCATATACAATACTAGATATTGCCTGCGATTTCGTTCGCGTGTAGTTATTATGGTAAAAAAAAATCGATACTCGATTCAAATATTTTTTACCAATTATATCGATTGAAAAAATTTAAACGTAGGCTAAGTTACTACTACTTGTATGATTAGCTATCTTCCAGTAAAAGTCTCATAAAAATTGAACTAGCCGTTCAAGAGATTAGCCAAAACAAACAATGAGACATACAAAAAAAAAAAATATTGTTTTGTTAGATACACCAGTTACATATCACAATGTGTTTGTAGATTGGTTTGTTTGTTTCAAATAGGCTTTCAAACTATAGCTATATCCCTGAATAACATAGCCTACTTTTCACTACAGTAAAATCCCTGAAAACTAAAAATTAGTTGAGTTGAAGACGGACTGTAATAGCTACAAAAAATTAACACGCAACGACTCTGGGAACATATAATATTTGGAATTTTGCTTTTGCGCATTGAATAAAATTAAATAAATTAATCTTTCTGAACGATATCACAACGCCGTCTAGTTTTGAAACTTACTAAAGCTAGTAATATGGTAAATAAGAAGAATACAAACGTTTTTATTATTTTTAAAACAATAATATACAACTTATCACAAAGAACTCTTGAAACATTATATGAATATAGACAATCATCATCATCATCATCAGCCTTGGATTGTCCACTGCGGACATAGGCCTCCCTAATACACCCCTATCCATTAGGAGGTTTTGGACCAGCGAGGTTCCCACCCGCTGGTCCAATGCGGTTGGTGGGTGGACCGACTTTACATGCCCATCCGACGCATGGATCATCTTACTTTTCTGACAATTGGGTGATCGTCCCAAATTGCCTAACCAACTTGGAAACAACAATGAAAATTTGTTGAGTCCCCGCAGGATTCGAACCCACGACCTCCGGTTTCTAAAGCAAACGCCCATACCACCCACCTACCCATACCACTAGGCTACGGAGGCAATATAGACAACACTAAACTATACGTTCGTCACACGCTTATTTTTTATTTGCTAACGAAGGCAGACGAGCAGTCGGACCTCCAGATGGAAAGTGGTCACCAATGCCCATTGACATCGGCAATACCATATTACCTATGCGCTGCCTTCAGTACGACATAATATATAACATAACATGTGAGATCTCATTTACCCAGTACATACGCTGGCTACGGCTCCTTTCAAGCTGGAACGGGATAGTGTTTTACTTGTTGTAAAAAGGGGATCTACTAGCTTTAAAACCGTTTTTTGCCACGTAGGAATGGGACCTGCAACTGCTACGAGGGTCAGGGTCTCTAACCGTACCAGTAAGGTCAAATTAATCGTGAATATATCTTACTGAATATCCATCACGATCATTGGATTCCTAACCGTAACCGAAACGTTCACTCTCATACAGCATGCGATGTAACTTGTAAATAAACGCCGAGTGAATCGCGGCGTTGTTATAAGAACGAATAGAGGCTTTTATCCGTTAGAATTCATTAGAAAATCAATTCGTCTCGTCGCTTAAAAAGGGGAAAGTGTTCCTAACGTCCATTTTGCTATAGCACGGCACCGAGCTGCAATAATGAACACTTGGCTTAATTAAGATATCTAGGCGTGGATAAACACTTTCGTTCCGCGGAATATTAAGAGACTGGACGACTCTATTACCGCACACATTAACCTCGATGCGGCCGAAATTCAAATTACACTCTAATTCGGACCATAAATTAATTCGCTGCTACGCCTCGGTAATTTTTCAAGCTGCAGTATCCATCATTTAAGTTGAGGAAGTTATTTATAAGCTTAACGTCAAGCCAAGTCTGAAAAGGTTTGGAGACTGTTTGGTTTTGACAATAAACATTAAATTGTTGAAAACTAAAGAAAAAGTAAAAGTAGAAATATAAGCAAGAAACTATTGACAATTGAAAACAAATAATTCAATTATATTAATTTATATTATAGTTTACTATGAGAATTTAAAAAAGTATATTTTTACTCTCTACCATTTAGAAACAACAGACACGTAAAATAAAAATAATAAAACAATGATAGAACAATAATATATAGCGCATGTAAATGCCACTTTCTTCTATTGTGTTTTCAAAATTAAATTGTTGCTTTCGCATGATATTATAAAAAATAATATGATATTGTTTTCAGCAAACTGCGACTGTAAGAGTACTAAGATATTTTTTAATTCGTTAACTTAAAAAAATTCTCTTAACGTTTTGAGATATATTCATATATATGCATATGTCTTTAAGATTGAGTGAGTAAGATTGAGTGATTTACGCACAAATTGCATATCAGTTAAATTTAAGTTTAGACGGCAATTTAAGTTAATTAAAATATATAAATATTAAGATATATATTAAATAATTTCAATCTATAGTCCTCACGTTATCAAGGCTCATTGTTCTTACTGGTGAACTTTCGGTAGAGATGCACAACTTAGCTGTAAGTCAAGACTAACCCGTGGTAAAAAAAGATTATCGTTTTATAGTTTTACAAAAGGGATATCGAAAGATGATGCATAACCACCACCATCCCCTTTTTAATTGAATCCCCTTTACTTTACACAGTCTTTAGTAACATGGAGCTGATTCATTAACTGTTATATTAAGACATTGAGCCATCGCTTTTCTCAGTGGTCTGGAGTTGTAATCCCAGTGAGATGCGTCCCTATACTTCTTTACCTATAAATAAATGTTTTGATTGTTTTTAAATTTTGTCATACAATATCGCGCACTGCAAGATTTTCCGCATCGTCATTATATCAGCTCGATTAGATCAGCTCTATATGAATACATATCCACTCTGTATCATAACCACTAGTTGAGTGTTGACATGTTGCGCTGATAATGCTGTCACCATTACAAGGGGCCTGATAGGATAGTACTCTTGTATTCCTATCCCTTTAGCTAGGTTTATTTGCTCTTTATAGCGCTTATTGAGATTATAATGAAGTGTTTCATGCTTTCAAACATCCATTCATCCTCTAAGCCCTAAATTTTTTAAATTAACGGCTGAGATAGGCGATAAGTGTGCTATAATCCACGCAACCGCAATCCTCGTACTAAGACTTTGCGTTATTTATTGTATTATCGTGTAAAACAGACACCCCAATATGTTTATACGTAGGTAAATCAAAGAAGAGAAGTTTGCAATTTCAACTACTTGTGTTAATTTCTTCTCATTCTTTTATTATCTGTTACCTTACCGGTGGTAGGTCCCCTTTTTACAGGAGACCGTCTGGGTGGGTACCACCGCGGTGCCTATTTCTGCGCGAAGCAGTAGTGTGAAAACACTGCTGTGTTCCGGTTTGAAGGGCACCGTAGCCAGCGTATTTACTGGGTAAACGAGACTTAACACCCTACGTCTCACGGTAGGCAGCGCGTTGGCGATACCACTGGTATTGCTAATGTCTATGGGCGTCGGTGACCACTTCCCATCAGGTGGCCCGAATGCTCGTCTGCCTGCGTATGCCATAAAAAAAATTGTTTGTTCACAAACCTATTGTCTTAATTTGGTATATAATAAAATATCGTACAAGCTAAGCATCAATACAGTACCGGTATTACCAAACACAATGTTGGACGGTGTCGCAAACAGCAATAAGGTCGTAACCGAATCATTCGTTCACCATAATTTTTTGGTGTAATACCAAACAATGCTCGCCTATTTAACGCCTAATCGGCCTGTTATATAACTCAGCCCCGTCGCTAACATTATTATACGCCTGGGGTCACTAGTTGATGGCAAAGATTTGGGTCATAGCAAACGGTGATTGAATTGTCTGCGGTTGCGTCCTTTAAAATCGCACAAAGTGGCGAAATACTAACTTTATAAATGTTTACGCAAAGTAGAAATTAGAGTATCATCAGTGTTATTGGCCAGCAGACTAAATACAGAAATAAAATAAAGTTGTTCTTTTATATTACAAAGAACTAGCAGAAATAGAGTAAAACGCTCATGTACGCAAATAAAACGATGGATAAACGTAGTTAAACTATTGCTACTGCAGATTAGACATAGGAGGGACATCATAGAAAAATCATAACCTTCAAATTGTGTAATTTCCATCAATAAGGTTTACATATACATCATTATCATTATAAATAAGATAGCTGTTATTAAATGTTTAATTATCTTTTACTTCAAAGCTGACAAATATTGAAGTTGGTTAGCTAAAAGAATATATTGAATCTTAAAGAAAATATTTTTATAATAAATGCATGCATGCATCATGCATCATCAGCCTTTGATAGTCCACTGCTGGACATAGGCCTCCCTAATACACCCCTTTCCATTGGGGGTTTGGACCGTATTCCACCACGCTGGTCCAATGGGTTGGTGGGTGGACCGACTTTTACATGCCCATCCAACGCATGGATCATCTTACTTTTCAGACAAACTGAGTGATCGGCCCAAATTGCCCTAATCAACTAGGAAACGACAATGAAAATTTGTTGTGTCCCCGCAGGATTCGAACCCACGACCTCCGGTTTCTAAAGCACACGTCCATACCACTAGACTACGGAGGCAGTTTATAATAAATATTAGAAATGTATTAGCAGTGATACGGAATTATTAGTGGTATTGTTGTATATTGTTGTTTATTATACAATTTAATGGAATAAGTTTTTTCAAGCTCTATAAATAATTAAAGATTAGAAGTAACTTTGTTAGTCCTTCTGCATTTATTATAGTAGACAATAGTTAAGAAAAGTAGTTTTAAATGATACGTGTTGAATTATTTTTCACTAATCGCTTGTTTTTATATTTCTTATTATTAATATTGCTGTCTAAAACGCCTTTAATATCGTATTACGGGTTATTATAGTAAAAAAAATATTATATAAAACACCGACCAATGTTCGCTATAAAAATCATCTTTAATCAGCAAATATTTGCTAAATATTTAGAGGTACAATTTACGGTAATAACACTAATTAAAGTGACCTTACATAATTATACTAACATTCTTACGTGACTATTTTTAATGTTTTAAGTATATAAAGAGAGTTTGTAGCGTCTGTTTGTCTATTAGAGTATATTACATCCAAAAGTTTTGTAATATCTAGGAAAGTGTGCACATATTTTGTTTAACATGTACGTATAACCTTTTTTTTATTACACAAGCAGGCAGACGAGCAGTCGGGCCACCTGATGGAAAGTGGTCACCGACGCCCATAGACATTGGCCATATAGGTATCACCATGCGCTGCCTACCGTGAGACATAGGACGTTAAGTCTCGATGTGATCTAACCTACGATTTTGGAATGCAACTTTTATACCTAGCATTTTAATACAGTATAATTCTATAGATCCCCTTTTAAAAGGATAGTTTATGAAAGCAGTAATGTGCATACATTACCTTTTGTTGTTTGGTTGCAAGGGCATTGTAGCTAGTCTAATTACTAGGTAACTGTGACGAACTGTGGCGTCATATACTCCTAGAGTGTAGACATACAGGGATTATTACAACATCAAATCAAATCCAGCTCGTGTCATCGCTAATTCTAATCAAGTAAAATTGGAACGGATTGGATGTAAATACTGAACTGGAATTTCAACATTAGACTATTAAACTCGACAACTCCAGAATTAAAATTATAAGTTTATTAGACTGCTGTAAATCATTGTGATATGTTCTTTAGTTACAAGACCTTATAAAACTGCTTCTGACATTATAAAAATTTTAATGATGTAGATTTATGGATTTCTAGTAAGATACTAAATTAACACTTAAAAGAGAAACTTTTAATATCACTAAAAAGACAAATATCCATTGTTACAACTAAATTATCACTAAACGAAATAAATATATATGTAATAATTAATGATATTGATAACTTTTCTAATTTATAAATACTCTTACAGGTGTAAACATCGCGGTGAAACGAAAGCGTCGACAGAGGCCTGACCCAGTCTCGTGCCGCCACCGGAACCATTATGCCGTATAAATCAATCACTATCTGAAGACGGACGCGTCAGAAAGCGGACGTTAGCTAATTATGCTCGTATATTGAACCGGCAACACGATGGAAGAGCCGACAGCACGCACCAGCCTCGAATACGTCCCCACTATTCTTCAAAAGACCCAAAGAGGATCGACCACATTCACTCAAATAACTACTAATGAATCTTTCGTGAAAAACGGCCGGTCAGACATGGATTCAATCAGTTCTTTGCATTCACTCGTTCTTAATTCAAAACAACCGTCGGCAACGGTATTCATTGCGCAGCCCGAACGGCCGGCGAGCGCACTAGTGACACTTCAACAACCAACGGTCCACATGTGGTCACAATTAGAATAAACACCGACACCGAGAAACCTAAGGCGCCTAAAATATCAAGCGTGCATCTAAAAAGTGATGCTGACTTCGAAACCTTTAAGATTAGCGAAACAAGGAAAAATAATAGTCTAGTTAGAATCAATGTTGATGATCGACCTAAAATCTTAGACAATGAAGACTCTGGCAAAATGGATAAAGCGCCGTACATATTTTGCAATTCGTACGTGAATTCAAACAGTATGATGTCCAGCGGTCAATGCTCCCCTAGTGACACGCTTGATTCAGGAACGTGCAGCGATTTAGACGGCACACCTCCACCGCTGCCTAAGAAGAAAACTACTAAAACATCAAAGAAGGTAACGGTAACCATGATAAGCTCTACAAGGAACGAGTTAGATTTTGAAGACAACGAATCGAATATATCCTGCGACTCGCTAAACAGCAGTGAGTTGAACGGCAGTGTGCACGCAGACGAGAATCAAAGCGAGGACTCGGGAATAAAAGAGAGTAAAGAAAAGAGCATAGATTCCGAACTACCAATCGCGCCGCAGCTAGCAACATTTGCTGCCAAAGCCGATAAAGATGGCTTTCTACCGCAAGGCCTCCTTAAAGACATCCGAGACCGTTCGGCGAAACTCAACGCGGCCGAAACTGAAAGTGAAGCGGAGCGAACGCCCGAGCAAACGGTGCGGAATACCAATGACGATGCTAATTCGTCTGATGAAAGCGAGCGGCTGACTTCGTTCCGGCTTGTGTCGCAGTTGAACGCGGAGCTCGTGAACAGTGCCAACTCGTCTGTTAACAGCAAATCTCCCTTGGTTATTGAGACGTACGAGGAGAGGAAGATTACGGAGAACAAGATGAAGCAGGAGCGTGTATACAGCAGCGACTACTTCGACGCGGACAAATTCTATGATTTCCACCTGAACGAGAAACAGTTCGATGTGCCCGTTAATAACGCGAGTGTCAACAAGAGTGTTAGTGAGGAGCCGCCTGAGTTGGAATACTTTGCTGGTGTAAAAGACTATAAAAGTGAGGAGCCACCTTCGACCATCAGAAGCTCTAAAGGCACCATAAGAGGTGTCAAGAATCGCGTGCGGGCCGGCATTGCAACCTTCCTGCAAATGCAGAGTACGACAAAGGTAAATTATTACGAATTAATTACTATGAACTAGTATATTTCGTCACGTCGTCCACTCGCGTGTTGTTTATTTTTGAAATACTGTAAAAAAGCAGATTGTCTTTTAATAATTAAGCATCATATTAATCAATAGCGCCAACGATCTTTAATTAAAGACTGTTTTTGACCGTAATTGTTTATAAAGGTTATCTATCCCCTATCAATTGAACTTTAGGTTGTCTTATTTATAATTAGTGCATTTTTAACTGCTCAATATTAATACATGAAATAAATATAAATGTTCCAAAGCAACATATGCTCTTATTTCTAGCTGTAATAAGTATTGTGTAACCACTATTGTGTTTTGTCACACGGTTTAAAACAGTAGTACATATGCTAAAGTACTCTCACTAGTGTAACGCAAAAATTATGTTTAGTATATATTTTAATCAGTTCAATATCCTGCTCTGGTAACCTTCTTTAATAAAAACAAAATAGTAAATAAATTAGTTCAGTAAGTTTTTGTGTCAACAATGCTAGTTACACACGCACTGATTTTAGAGGTCAACAATAAACGTAGTTGAAAGTATATCGCGTCGTCACGTAGCCCGTTATTATAATTCTCGCTTTTTACGTCCCGATATGACGAACGTGAAATGTTTTTTGATGGTCGTCCAATAAAAGATATGCGAAAGTCGGAAACCTTGGATAGGGTCCAAACATCCGCTACTTATTAAAACATTAAACCTGCCAAAAGCTATAAAAATATTGAATAAAAAAATCTAAATAACTTACTCAGTTTCAAGAAAATACGAGGGTACTCGTATAGATAAGGTGATTGTTATGTACCCCATTATTTTCACACATATCATATTTTTCTTTATGAACTATTATCTAACTAATATCTAAAATATATCAGTTATTATATTATAACCTATTAAACGTCTAACAAATTAAAAGCTGTGATCAGTGTTTATTCGTAGCTTACCTAAATGATAGCTTTGTGAATGCAATATAACTTTATTGTAGGCTAGAAAGCTATCCCACGAGAACAGTGTTAAGCTTACAATTAAAAAAAGATTACCACGTGTTCCGCTTTTTTAACCCGACGCGATAATCGTAGTAAAAATTGTCACCGCCTTTTACGGTGGTCTCACATGCTACCTAAAGTATGTCGGAAGCATAGATCTTCCAGTTTTCTAAGCGTTCGACGTTACTTACAAGAAATCGATGCTGCGGTGAAAGTGGCGGATCTAGGAAAAATACAACATTCGATCAGTAAAAGCGGGCGTATTAAACTTAAGGCGTAAGAGTTAAATGGTAAGACATAGGTAAGTTAAATAATTGGAGAAAACATAAATTAGATGGACGTAAAATAAACACGGTCCTAATTTAATGGTGCTTTGTTTACAAAAGTTATAAATGTAAATAATATTAGAAATGTAGAATAGTAGCATGTTTCTTTGCTTTTGACGCGAAATATTCTATTGCTGCAGAGCATATTTTAGATATTTTTTTTTAAGTAGTGAAAGCTATGTCAAAATCCAACCAGCCTTTGAGAGATTATCCAGAACAAACAGTCATCATTAAAAACTGTTATTTTCATGTAACAAACAGACAAATCAATTTTATTTATTTGTACAGATAATACAAGTTGCTGAACTTATATATCTAAGATCTATACGTCTGAATCATACATGCTTAGATCTCTAGAAACTGGAGATTGTCCTCAGTAAGTTAGGGAAAAGAGGGCTAATGATCCGATTGCTGTAAAATAAAGTGATCTATGTAAAATGTTGATCCTGTGCCTGACCATACATGCCTGATCATACATGTAAAGGAAATAAAATAGAAGAGTAGAAATAACATCAGAATCCAAAGAGCCAATTTATATTAAACTTTCACCATTTTATTATAAAACCAAAAAAAGTAAATACGTAAATAAGATATTGAGTTACAGAATAGAACCAAAAGATGTTTTTATTTTATTAAAGCTATCAAATTTTTAAAAGAAAACATAAAAAATAACAAATCACTTAATAATATCTTAGAATTTATACGTTGGTTATTTTATAAAACTCAATAATTTCAATACTTAATACATCACAAACCTATCTGATATTTATACTTGAAAACCTATTGTGAAATATTTGACCTTACTCTTTAATCCGTAATTAATTCACCTTTGACATATTGTAATAGAAAAATGTTATTAATTGCAAACGGAAGTTGTAATCATCCTTTTTAATAATTTGCATAGAATTAAAATATTTTTTGTTAATTAAATTACTAAGTGTCCAATTAATTCAGGTCAAGGATATAATTTTGATAATAAAATTTATGGTACCAGTATATTATAACTTTCCATAATTAAGTTTTTTTTTAACTTACTCATAGACAAAATCTTTAATTTTTTTTAAATCATTTAGTACTATGGGTTTTATGTTTTTTTACGATAGTTATAACATAAAAACTATTTTACTTTTAAAGATATGTATACATTTTCTATTTTATATTTTTTAAGTAAAAAGTTTAAAATCTCTCAAAAAGCTAAAAAATAATTATTTTCGTGGTCAATTTGGTGGAAACACTTTTGAAGGTCAGGAGTTAAAATAGCTTAGTAGAGTTTACTAATTAAATAATAGCGCTGAAGAACGTTTAACGTTTTATTCGATTATGTACAGTATTTGTTTTAGTAGAAAAAATCACGTATAGATGATAGAAACGCGATGATTAGGTATCAAACAATTGTTTCCACTAACCTCTTTTTTAAGCCTCCGTAACCTAGTGGTAAGGGCGTATGCTTTAGAAACCGTAGGTCGTGGGTTCAAATTCTGCGGGTTCAACAATATTTCACGTTGTTTCCTATTTGGTTAGGGCAATTAGGCATGAATTGCCTAAAAGTAAGATGATCCATGCGTCGGTTGGGCATGCAAAAAGTCCACCCACCAACTCACATCGGACCAGCGTGGTGGGATACGGTCAAAAACCCCCTTAAATGGAGAAGGCGTGCATCAGGGGAAGCCTATGTCCAGCAGTGGACTCACACAGGCTGATGACGATGATAATGAACTCTTTATAGAATCTTTTTTTTAACTTAGTATTAATAAATCTCAACATATCAAAAGGATTAAGATAGTCAAATAAAAACAAATACCTTATATAAGATGTTAGACAACAATTACTTAGATCAGCTTTTGTACAACTGATGTAAATAAATAGACACTGACATTATTACTACATTCCAAGCATGATAGAATATATTTAAGGCTGCCTCCAGATCTCCATACAAAGGGTAACTAGAAATATACCTTATATATATCATTGTATATAAGGTAATGAGAATTCAACCCGTTGTGAGTTCAATCTTCCGTGTTCTTTTAATTTCGACCTTGTATTTAAATAGACCTTCACAACAACATACGAACATTCACTCCTACTCGTTTGGAGAGGTAAACAATGATTTATGTAACGTTTTGAATCTTTTCTCTTACTAAATTGAGCACTAATTATTTTTTTTTTACAAAAAAGTTTAAATAAGTGCCATTTTTAAACCCGTAATTAAAAGAAAATCAACAAAAACTAGCACAAGATACGATCTTGAATGTTCTGTATAATGTCAATAAAACCGCCTCTGGGGCGCACTTCAAACCTTGCTTCGCAAATCGGAGGTCGACGGTTCGAATCCTGGGGGAAAACAACTGTAAGTTATTACAACGATAGAGTTTTTGATAAAGTTTTTGTTCAAAAGGATACCTGTAAGTTAGTATAACAACAAAATAGCGTGAAAAGTAAGATTATTAACGCGTCAAATGATCAAGTAAATTATGAGTTCTAGTTGACAATAACAACTTTGGTAGCCTTTGTAGGACATACACATATTAGTATTCTGTTAAATCTTGATAGACTAGAAGCCGACCTTACGATAACCTAAAGAATGGTTAGAAATATTACAATAAATATTTTAAATTCAGTTGAGAAATATATCTGTAAGTAATGAGCACTAGCTACGAAAAATAATAACAACATTACCAAGGTACTGTTTTTGTTATACACGATCAGGACCGATTAAGAATTGTTATTTCGATTTGTCTTCCGCTGTTGAATAACAAATACGTGTCAAAAAACTTGCTGTGCAACTTCTTTATAGTTTAGACTAATTAATTTTAACGGTAGCTCGAATTAATTATGACATCAGATCTTTGACAAATTGATTGAGCGTGACAATTATAATTGTGAATAATCAGAACTAGTTTGAATAAATAATAACAAGATATTGAATACTTAATGTGATGAATGTGGAAGTAATGTATTAATAAGAAATATCTACTTATTATCGGACTATATTATTGCATCCCTCTTCTTACCCTACTGTGTTTGCGCGTCCACTTCTGCACTATAATATCTCCCGAGCAGGGGGCTGATCTTTAATATAAATCAGCCGCCGTAGCCGGAAACGACTGGGAGGACGTTGTTATTATTATTGATACAAAATATTTAAAGTAATAACATTATAAAAATCATAAACATTTTGAACAACATAGACTTATATGAAGTTCGGAAAAGTAAATATAATGAAAGCTTTCTTTGCTTTAATGTTTATGGTTCCACAGACGTAGAAATTTAGTGAAATGCAGTAACAATTCTTCTTAAAATGCTTCAAGTAAATGAATATAATTTTCAAATAAACGAAAGTGTTATTTCTATCGTTATCTTATGCTAACATCAAATGCTCACGTAATTCAAACTTTTTGGCAGATTATAATATTTCATCGCCTCGCATGCACTTTTACTTTGCTTAACCGTGCATCTTAAAAAGTTTAAAGAGAAAGGAACCACAAATAATTAATTCAGTACATTGCACGAATTAGTGCTACATTTTGAACTATGTACAAAATAAGTATGTAATAGATGAGCCAAATTAGATTTGAAATAAATAGTTAGCAACTACAACAATAAAGCCAAACGTATTTACTCGACTTTAACTCAGTGAATGACATATCGGTGACGATTCATTCATAAGAACACACAATTTAGGACGCCGCCTCGTTGCCATGGGTTGTAATACTTACATCTTCCGAATCAAAATTGGCTAAGCTATAATATGTTATATTCTAGATCGTGATGACAATATATCCTCCTGTGGGATGTCTATTCACAAATCGGTAGTGTTTTACGGTTTGAAGGACACTACGGCATTATTGGGACAGGTATTTCTGACCACTAGGCAAAAGTCCTGCTCGTCTCATGGCTTTAAAAAAAGATCTAAGTATCAGTTTAAGTTGACAAGTTACGATAGTAGTTCCTCATTTTTAATTGTACTAGATAAATATATAAACCTTTTGTTTACGCGAACACTGCACATTATTAAAAATAATAACTTTTTACGCCGGAAAGTGTTCGAAAATAAACGCGATAAAATCCGTAAAAAGTCATTTTATTCGATAAATATATAAACCATTAAAAGAGGCTTTGTTTGAAGAAGCAATATCATCATCATCATCCCTCGTAAAGACAATTAAATAAAAAGAAATCTTGTGATATTATAGCTAGTGTTGTTTATAAAAGACAAAATATATTGATTTTTAAGCTTCTAGGACTAGGAATACATAAAAACGGCTCCAGTTTTAGAACATATTTAAGCGCATATAAACTTTCCGATTACTATTTATAGCACATTAAAAGCAACGAAAAGATTTCGTTAACTGATGACTATAGAAAGTCTATGTAAAGCATAACCTGTTTTTTTTTTCAAAGAAAAACCTCCGCAGGTTTTTAAGAACGTGTAACGGTTTCCAATGTTTTTTTGGAACAAGTTTGACATCTATATCATAGAACATAATGGACTGGAGTTATCGAAACCTACATATGCAAATTCATTATCCATTGATCTGTCAGATTATCCTATTATTAGTTTTTTGGGTATTTACTAAAACATATAGCATAAAGAATCTAAATTATAATTTTCGGATTCTTTCTAGCATCCATGATCACGGGCAGACTAAGATAGGGTATGTCTTTGTCGCAATATTGTTGGAATAACCACTTTGGGTTATTCTATATTGTATTGATTATGGCGTAGTTATTCATCTAAGCAAACCAACAATTAAATGTCGACATTGCTATGGATAAAGTATTAAAATTGTCCATACATAAATATACGGTTACTGTGTATATCAAATTAACAAATAGTACTACTAAATACTATTAATAATAATACTAGTAAAATAATAAAGGCATAATAAATCACGACATACAAACAGTACCGTTAGTAAAATTGCATTAAAACTTAATCAATTATCAATTTACTGGTCTTGTGAGTAACATTGTTTTGTATCAAAAATTTTGACGTTAAAGATGGAAACGAAAGTTAAATCATCTTTTAATAACACTTAACATCTAATGTATCGAAGACAATGTCTTCAGATCAGATAAAGAAACAATATGTTTTCACTTTCAACTTAGCACTAAACAATAAATTTTATTGACGGAAAGACGACAAAACTTTCTATTACTATTACCATATTTGCTTACAATATTGTTCCGGATTCTTCGAAAATGTCTGACCAACATTTGAAACATATCAAATAATTACTATCGATGAAGCTTACAATTCGATATGACTTTTACTAATTTTTATTGATAATGACGTATTGATGTCACTTTTCCTTTAAATAATTCTAATGTTGTAAAGAGATAGCGCTCAAAGGCTAAAATATAGAATGTTTCAAAATAAACTTAAGCGAAAGAACAGTCGGAACTGTTGTTTAAACATTGAAATCCACAGCTATGGATACGAATTATGGTGTTCTTGTTAATTGGTTGTCGCTCAATGATTAAGATCTCAGTGACAATTTCTTTATAAGATAAGAACGCTTGACTTCGCTCTTAGTGTGACGTCACGTTGATATGTCATGTATTTTTTACATGAATTCTTTATATTTTTTATCTAAGCTACAGTTCGACAGCAATTATCCGCTGATCCGCTCCGGATCTTTCGGTAAAACTAACTTGTAACCTCTTTTGTTTTCCGTTTAAGCCGCCTTATACAGAATTCATGCTATCGTTTCAAACACATTCATTTTTTCGATTAAAAAAATTATAAATCGTCTGGTCGTCTTTTAAGTTATTTTTAATCCCCATAATATGTTTTAAGCAGCAATTTCTTTGTCTAGAACAACACTTGTGTGATTTTTTTCTGTATGTATTTGACTGAATTTTAATTTTCTGCAATAAAATCTTAGTTATACTTTGATAATTAAGCTTTTTTGCTTCGGTATACTTTTAATTCAATAAAAATAGTGTTGCTAAGATGTGTAAATAAATTATTAAGTAATTATTGCGCTACTATACATATTAGCGAAGAGTATAGAATAAATCGTATCTACACTCGTAATAATGTGTTGTAAGTGGAGAAGGGCGATATTTGTACTAACAACCGACGTCCACTCGAACGAAACAATGTAATAAGTTTGTTTTTACCGCTAATAGGAAGTCGTTACAGGTAACACAGGCTTCCCGAACAATTGTCAGTTAACAGACTGCGTACATTGTTGACAATAACTACGAAACGTACCCGATGTTGTGGAAAGAGTCACTTTCACTTCGTTATAATTGCATGCAATTTCTTCGCATTATGCGCGCATATAAGAATGGGTAATGTAACAATGAGTATACGTTCTTTTGCCTCGGAAGACGTTGATGTTTATATTGAATTAAGAACTGTTTTGTTTTTAAAATTGCACTATGATTTGAGAAGACAGTATGTTTTTTAACTAAATTCGGAGCGTTTCCACGTTACTCCACTCCTAGTGATCCAATTTTGTAATTTTTTTTTAACACGAAAGAGACTTTATTATAAGATAGTAAGATAGCGCTCTTTGTTGCTTCGGAAGACGTTGTCGTCAGTTTTGAATTAAGAACGTCTTACTTTTCAACTAACTAAATTTGGAGTAATATAGATAAAGAGAGTATTTGTGTACCGCAATAGTTAATAGTAACTAAATTGAAATATGGTCATTAATTATTAAATACACACGAAGATTAATAAAGACGAATCTTTATTGCATTGAGGACGTTTCAATTAGACAATTAGTGCAGATATAACTTATATGATCAAGCGTAAAATATTTATTTATCGTAACATAATAATTCATTACTTTATATTATAAAAGTTTTCGTATTAATTTTCAAAGAAACTTACTAATTATTTTCTTTTCATAAACTTAAATTATATCCCATTTTGTCGGGAAACGTAGGGACATACGCATGTTAATCGATTCTTACACGTTGACTTCCTTTATTAATTACGTTAATAACAGACACGATGCACATCCCGACTTCATACTTTTTGCTGCTTACACTTTTTCTTTTATCAGTAAACGTACCTTATACGGAGTCAGCTGTTTATTAGTTGATCACATGAACCATATCCATCCGTATTTTTCTTTTACCGTTCAGTGAAGTATAACCCTACGTGTAAATGGAAATGTTGTAATTATTAGATCGGCTAATTGACATGCAAGGTTTTTTTCATGAAGTTTTAATTATGCTTACTCGTACAATGAAAGTAAAATACGATATTTTTTCGTCATCATCATCATCATCAGCTTGTGATGATCCACTGCTGGACATAGGCCTCCACTAAAACACCCCTATCCATTAGGAGGTTTTTGGACCGTATCCCACCACGCTGGTCCATTGCGGGTTGGTGGTTGGACCTACTTTTTACATGTCCATCCGACGCATGGATCATCTTACTTCAGAGACAATTGGGTGATCGACCCAAATTGCCCTAACCAACTAGAAAACAACAATGAATATTTGGTGAGTCCCCGCAGGATTCGAACTCATGACCTCCGGTTTCTAAAGCACACTCCCATACCACTAGGCTACTGAGGCAGTTGCAAAATACTGCTATTGGCAAGCTATTCTGGCACGACCTGCAAAAAATTTTTGGAAGATGTTGAGCAGTTTTTTTTTTACATACATAACACTTATTATATTCTCAATATACTGCACTATATCCTTTTATATTATAAGCTATGAGTAATTCTAAAACGTATATCATTGTAAAGTTTCATTCAATTTCATATAGTAGTTTTTGAGTAAAATTGTATCAAACAGTACAACTGTCGCTGTTCTAACATTAGTAGGACTATTTCAAGGGAAGAAAAAAGTGGTTTTAAATAGTTTAAATTACTCAACTATACAAAATACGAATCTGTACAATATTTATTAAGGAAACCACACAACGAAAAGCGAATGTAACTTTGGTTGGCTTTTTTTTTTATTCAAGCATTACGTGAGTTCTTGTAATTATTATTTCAGCTTGATACTTGAGCGTTACAAAGTAAAAGGCGAGACACCTTGACACTGCTGTAATGTTCACGTAGTTTCTGTCTACGTGTTCGTTATGTTAAAAATAGAAACATGCCATTTATCGGAATATATCCGATTAAGTTCCAGCGAATTGTTATTTAAAGGTTGTAGGTATAACTTTACAGGGACCTTACAGTAAAAACTGCTTTCGTAGCCTAGCCTTGTTAGCAGGTTCGAATCCTGCGGGGACTCAACAAATTTTTATTGTTGTTTCCTCGTTGTTTAGGGCAATTTGGGCTGATCACCCGATTGTCTGAAAAGTAAGATGATCCATGCGTTGGATGGTCATGTAAAAAGTCGGTCCTGCGGTCGTGTCGGTTATCCGTCCCATTGTATATATACGTATAAAGGAACAGGGAGTGCACCTGTGTTTGCGCGTACACTTGTGCACTATAATATCTCCTGCGTAGTTGGCTGATCTCTAATATAGATCGGCCGCCGTAGTAGTAATCGACTGGAGAACATTATTATCATTAATAGTGTAAAAACACTGAATGCCGGTTTGAAGGACATAAAGGGCAGATTAATGATGGGAACATGAGATGCATCGTTTAATATTTCTATATCGTTTAATGGAGAGCGCTCTTGCTTGACCACTTACCATTATTTAAAAGTGCTTCGTCTCATCGCTTCTTTCATATTAGAAGCCCAATCTAATATGTCACAAAAATACAAACCAATTTATTATTACTAGACTAACCTTAATTATTACGATTTATGGATATAACTAAGTGACGCAAGATTTTTATTACTAAATGAGATATATCTCTAGGTTGCTTTCTCCGCGGGATTCGAACCCAAGACCTCCGGTTTTAAAGCAAGGGCCAATAGCGCTAGACCACGGAGGCGGTAAAAATTTAATATAAATGTAAAGGAGAGCATTAAGTACAATTTATGAAAGTATAAAGACAGGAACTATTTTAAATTGTCGTTTCTGAAATGCATGCCCATTGGACAAGCGTGTGTAGTTATGTGTATTTATCTTAGGAACTCTATTAACTACCACAGGAACTTACTGGAAATGATATTACTAATTCAAAATTACCTTTGACTGTCATATATTTGTATTATAGTGATCTCTACTGTATCACAATAATATTTTAATAAAACAATATGTTAAGCACTTATATTGTATATATCCCAGCCAAATCATATATGGCGCAGACTTAAAAAAATCTTATTCTAAGCTCCATAACGTCAGGCAAGTTCATTTGTTAAACATTAACCACCTGATAATCCACCAATAAAACGCGTTCACTTGAGGCGTCATTACGGTATGTGTCATTACATTAGACTTTATTTATATAAAATCCATATCTTATTGAAGTTATACTTCTTTAGGCGCGTTATGAAAAAATGATGAGAGTGAAATTTTAAGATGCGCGCGCACCTGTGACACAAAATTAACAGTTCATAATGAAAACGGTGAAATGGACCTTATTACATAGTGATAAGGTTGATTTTTGTGTAGTGATAATGGAGTTGTCGTTATTTATTTGCGATAGTTGTTGAATAATGTGCTCTATGAGTTAGGGTTAAGGTTCGTTTTTGGTTGCGTTTATTTTTTTTTTATTATTTTTATTATTGAAGTTATACTTCTTTAGGCGCGTTATGAAAAAATGATTAGAGTGAAATTTTAAGATGCGCGCGCACCTGTGACACAAAATTAATAGTATGAAGCCGTCTGCTTAACCGCTCATTAAGTCTCGAAAAAAAAGCTACCAACAAAATATTAATTGAACCTCGATATTATTCGCGCATGTTGGTACGCTCGTCACCGCCGATCACTGTTTTCATATTTATAATATTTATCAACATGTCTCTAGTTTATACATTCACAACATGTGTTTGAGTTTCATACAAATGCGAATTATATATGTGCTAATAAATTATATTCAGTAGTGATTTAAATTGAATATTTTGATTGATATTACTTACTATTTTGAATATTAGTGAAAAAATTGTGCTTATATACTTTTCAAATGCTCAATATAATTGAGGGTTAACTATCAATATGTAAATTTATGATACTAAATTAAAATACTTTTATTTAATATAATTAACTACTAAATATTATTAAATTATTAATGTTAAATACTTATTATTGGATTTTTAATATCACAAATAAAGAAATAAATTTAGTAAAACATTTAAATAAAAGTTTGTGATAAAATTAAATTAACTCAAATTATATATAATTTTTAATATTTGCTATTAAATTGAATAAATAATAAATATTTATAAAATAACTAAATAAATTTAATGAAACTTTTGATAAAATGATAACTGAAGTTCCGATTCAGACATTACGGAAGATACTATGAAGTGGACATCATTTAATTAACAATACAATTCGAATAATAAGACAATTTAATAAATAATAAATATTTATTTATTTAATTTTTCAAATTTAAACTGAACTTTGTTGATTATCCTTTTCCAATCCTTCTATTATTTATGTGTAATTAATTATTTGCATGCAATTAAAAACTATTTTTAATGATCATGAAGAAGTAACTTCTCACGCGCGTACATAAGTACACGCACCCATTTTTTTAAGTGAGGCATAAATATCAGCAATATTTATGCCGTATAATAATAATGATACATACCATGATAATCTAAATGGTTAGTGAATTGTGAAAAGACAACGACGAAGATTCTGAAAACACTGAATCTTAATAATAGTATTCTACTCAATCTGGATTTAAGAGTCAGTTACGATACGACCCCATAGTATAGAACCGCGCATCACTCAAATGCACCTACATACCCGTGGACGGATACGTCCATCGTGTTTTTTTTTTACTTTGGCAACACCAATCAAAGTTGAATCACCTCAATATAGGCCGTACTATGCAAGTTTTGTAACGTGGCACGCGGAACTTTGCCGTTTAAAATGTTAACTAATGATCGCTTTACGCAAATATAACTAGGTCGCCGGCGATAATTTATTCAGATACTTAACTAGAAAACGTATTGCAAGGATTCATGGTGATAATTATATTGAGATTTGAATGTGTCGAAAATATTATAACTGACTTTGGTGAATGTTCCCACAATTCCTATCACATAATTTTAACCTCCATGGCCTAATCGTAATGCATTTATAGTCGATGGTTCTGGGATTAAATCTAGCAGGGAAAGAACTTTTCATATTCGTTGATTTCTTATAGCTTAGTTCTTTATAAAACAAACAACATTGTCTACAAAAAAAAAAAATTTATGCCTTGCACGACATGTCAAAGGTTTTCAAGACCATCACATGGAGTCATTATACAACATCAGAGCTTTCATGCTACTCAAATAATATCTAATTCATGCATTAAACGCATTTGATTTATTTTTTCGTTTTAGAGGTTAACAATCAATATCAGAACTCAAGGAATACTCGATTAGTAGCCGACCCCACGTAACTAGAAAGAGGAAGTAGATAAATTCAGTATTGTTACGTTTCAAATATTTTATAATTCATTTATTTAATGATACAGCCCCTTGAAGTCGTATTTATATCAAATGATTCCTTTTGTGTAGCAATATTCTAACAATTTCCGGTTATTCATGCTTTGGTAAGTTATTTTAAAAATATCTCTTATGGGTATTGATATTTGATAAACCATGTATGAGTTAGAGTCCGACCGAAACTGTTTTTCCGGCCGAAACCGAAACCGAAACCGAAAGTTCGGCCGTGGCTTAAGTTTCGGCCGAAACCGAAACTCACGTGATCAAGAATAAAAATTCTTAAAATACTAAAATATGAAGCTTTTATGCCTATTATTTTGCTTATGCCTATTTAGTCATGTAATGTAGTGTGGTAATCGTTTATTTCAGTTGCTAATAATATGTTTATGTAGCAAAATATAAAAAAAATATTATTTTTTTTTTAATAAATTTCTTATAGCAATATGAGTTATTAATAAATTAATTAATAATTGTGACTGTTGCATTAAAGACTAAGGATTGGTATTTTGAAATCTTACTAATTAATGCTTTGGTTTGTATTTGTAGTTCCGAGGGGGGATGAAAAAGTAAAAATGAGATAGAATATAATGACTATGACAGTTTAATTATTTATTTTTCCACGTAATCTCCGAGTCCACCTACACACCAAGTCCAGCGTTCCAAGTTTCCAATGCTTCAATTCCTTTAAAAAAAGGATTGTCTTGGTCCTGCAAAAAGGTCACCACGGCATCGTTTACTTGTTATATATAGTTTTAACACATGTTTCCTCTTAATTATTGTATCAATTTGAAGAAAAGATGAAAAATAGCTAGGCGCCAGATCTGGTGAATAGGGGGATGCTCAACCAATTTTACGCTAGCATGCTGAACGGTGGCCATCGCTAATGCCAACCTATGCGCCGGTACGTTGTCAAGATGAAGCAGCTCGCCCGTTCAAAGTTTGCCTCTTTTTTATCATTGACGGCATTTTCTTAACCTCGATATTAAAGCTGCATGATCTGTAATGACGGTTCCATGCTCCAGGTAATCACACAACAATATCACTTCTGAGTCCAAAATATTGAGGCCATACCCGCCAGGCCATATACCACTGGCCACGGCATGAAGATCCTTCGGATAAATCTGTGTTTCGTCCACTGCCGCAAAACTAGATTTAAAGTTTTTAGAATCTTTTAAAACTTGTCCAACGATATCTTCGAAGTCGATTTTGTTTCTGGTTCTCGAACCCATCTTGGGAGACTTTTCTCATATTCAAAATTTATACATGAAATGCTCGTTTCTTGGATTAGGTATCAAATGTTAATTTTAATCGCTAAAAACAGTTTTTCGAATATGGCAGATATTTTTATTGTTTCTTGTTGATTACATGGGTCGATGGACGTCTGCAACCATGGTCGTCTTCCGTGTACGTTCTCCTACTGAAATTAAGCTTCCACTTTATCGACCATTGAGTATAACAGAGCAGTCTCTTCTCATGTTGCCTTTGAGCCGCAGTATATCTCTTGCGTTGTTAACTTTTTATAACAGTGGTTTTAATGACGAGGTCGCAATTGGGTTTTTCTATTTTTTCGAGAACCTTTCGCCACACATAGCAAACAAATGACTACATTCAGAAAAAAAGTAAATAGACTAGAAGATTTTTTTATTAACACAACAGATATCTGAGCTACACTTTCCAGTATTATTTGTATTTATTTTTTGGTTGCCAAGGAGTATATATTTTGTTTTTACTACTATTTGTTCCCTCCTCGTCTTTCTAGAAGAATCATCTATTTCTTTTGTCAAACTTGGAATGTTTGTCTGAACTAAAATCGACTGATCTGAGCTCGATTGTAGCAATGATACATTTAACTTTCACTACTATTTTGAAATTGAAAACACTTCTGAAACCAGTTTCGGTTTCGGCAAAAGTTTCGGCCGAATTTGGCCGAAACCGAAACTGCAACCGAAACTTGATTTTTGGCCGAAACTCGGCCGAAACCGAAACCGAAACCGAAAGTTCGGTCGGACACTAGTATGAGTATTAACGCATATCATATATCATCGTATGTGCAATACTGCGTATTCATTAATGCATGCACACAAAATTTAAGGCTAGTAGTTATATTTAATACGTAGAATACCTAAAGCACCTATTTTTACTCAGTTTTAAATGAAAACTCTTTAAAGCATATTCGACTTTAACAATTTCATTATATTAAATATGTAGCAAGCTTATCCATGTTGTTTATGATTATATTTTACTATAAAGTTAAATATAAAAAATAACCTAAAAACTCCAAAGAGACGGATAAATTCTGTTTTATTTTCACTTACAGTATATCAACATAATTGTACCTTAGAACTTAATTTATTCATGGTAAGACACTCTTTATTATTAGTATTTTATAAGCATATGTTTTGTGACGGTAAAGCATTACTCAGGGCATGCTTGTTATATAAATAACGATTCCTAATTTAATGACATGTCCTTTGTGTTAGTGTTACTTAACCTACGTCTGAGTTTTCATAACTATCGGTGACTCAGGATAATATAACTTCAATAGTGTATCTTACTCATCGTGGTATGTTTGATAGTTGATTAATTAGATTAAACTAAAATTATTATAAAAGCTATAGCAATTAAATATTGGCTCTTTCTAGAATAACTGTAGGTAAACGTAAAGCCAAGTATTGTTAGGTTATTAAACACACATGTGTCCTAACAATATGTGGCACATTTTAATAGGTACGACTACTTAGCTTCATAAAAAGCAACAAGGTTTTGGCAATATTCCTGGATTGTTTCATTCATTATTATCACATATTTTGTTTATAATAGGCGAATAAATTTGTACTTAGAATTGATCTACCAGAACAAAAATCAAAAAACTAAAGATTTACTCAACCTATATGCTAGATTATTTAAATATAGTTAATGACTAAGTTTCTGAACCATGAAATATTTGCGATTCACCAAAAATCATTGTTAATTTGATTCTTTAACAACTTAATGACTAAAAGGAATAAACTAAACAAAATATGAACGTATCGACCTTAACTCCGGCTAAAGGTTGCGATAAACTGGATTGTTGTTAAATATTTATAAGGCTAGATTTATTTGTTCCGCGGTGCGTGATCATAAATTATTGACCTCCAACACACAAAACAAGAGTGGTCACACCTACGTTTAGAATTATAATACCAGTAGTGCCTACATTTTTTTGACTTTTCCTATACGTCTTTCTTATAATGTTTATACGCGCTATGTAGCAAAAAACATCGCTTCCAAATGTTTTTTTTGGCAGAATATGTTATGGTCATGTGTTTAAAAAAATAATATAAAATATAAAACTAATACACCTACTTTATAAGATAAATAAAAATATTTGGGCCATGTCAACCATCATTCAGTTTAAAAGGTTATAATAATCTATATAATGTATTCATTTACAAAAGAAAGTTTATGTATTTATTACTTATCTAGTTTTCATAGTACAACCTTTGCTTAGTTTGGGACTAGATGATGTTGTGTCATTCATTCAGAAAATATTATATAATAATATAATATTAATAAAATATAAATAATCCTGTAATTTTATTTATATAATCTGAGTTAGGTACACTTGTAGCCTCTCTATTTAAAGTGCCCTTCAGACCGGAACACAGCACGTTCACACTAGTATAAGCAAACAGTAGAACGAGTAAAATTTCATAAGTAGGCCACATATTTATCTTAGAAAGCGTTCCGTTGAAGTTCTACAAAACCATGGTGAATCTTTAGTGGCTTCGAGAAAGTTCCATTTCAAGCTATAGGGTGCGAGTCTGTTCGCGGTGGCAGGCTGATTTGCATGAAAGCTTTGATTTCGACTTGTTTAATGCTCGTTGAATATACGCCCACACTGGAGCGACAAACATGTTTTGTGTCAGCCGAAACATGTTCCGTGTTCGCTTTCGTCGTTTTCTTTAGTCTTCTACTCAAACCTGTTGTCTGTGAAAAAACTTTACAATTTTCGAAGATTGCTTTGTGTTTGTATATTAAGACAAACTAATAAATCTTTGAACTTTAAAAAGTTGTATGAAAGATTGCATTAGTAGATTATTTAAAAACCAATAAGAAATTAAGCATTTCTTCCATATTAATTAAAGATATATAAACTTGATTTTGACTCAGATAATTGATAAACATCGACTTTCTGTGATGCAGTAGAATTTCATCAAATGCTTTATTGACTTATTATAAACTTGACCAATAAACTTAAAAATTAAAAAATTTGATGCTTCAATCGAGACCAAAATTAAGACGTTGAATCATTTTGTTATAGTAGTATTGCATGAATAATGTTTTCATAATAAACATTTTTAGGTTATATTATAACAACACATTCAGATTACCATGATCTCTCCACATTCTTTAGCAATATCAAGAGGAGAACGCACCGTGTCTTGTTGGAATGATAAAATCTTCATGCAGATGCCTTCTCTAACGGAATGCCACTAGGCCGAATAACTTGATTTACACGCAACTATTTAGAAACACAGCAAGTGGCCACGACTCACTTAATTCAATTCAAGTGTTTATTTTTATGTCAATACAGTAGTGGGCAATGGGATGGGCACGTAAAAATTCGATCCCGGTTGTCAAGACCATCTTTGACAGACGTAATAGGATGTTAGAATCTTTAAATTAACATCACATCATCAGCCTGTGATAGTCCACTGCTGGACATAGACCTCCCCTAATACACCCCTATCCATTAAGGGGTTTTTAGACCGTATCCCACGCTGAGTTGGTGGGTGGACCGACTTTTTACGTGCCCATCCGACGAATCTTACTTATTAGACAATTGGGTGATCGCCCCAAATTGCCTTGACCAACTAGGAAAGAACAATGAAAATTTCTTGAGACCCCGCAGGTTTCGAACCCCCGACCTCCGGTTTCTAAAGCACACGCCCATACCACTAGGCTACGGAGGTAATTAAATTAGGCCTTTAAATTTACTGACAACTAATTCGTTCTCGTAATGCATAAAGCATACCTTTTGGATCGTGGAAGTCAGATGCTAGTCGCTCTGCGTAAAATATGTATTTTATTCAAATAAATTTAGATAGATCAGGAACAGACCCCATGATAACTTGTAAAAATGGCTAGGTGATAAAAGGCAGTAGTGAGCAATCAAAGTATTAATCCGCGATGGTTCTTTCGTCTTGTCGGTTTTTCTATTCGAACGAGTGGTAGATTAATCGTAACCCAATATTAATGATTATCGAAAAGAGATATTTGAATTAGACTTTGGCTTGAATTTGAGTACATAAGGCACCGCTAGGAATAGTGAAGACAAATTCTGTTATCTCTTTTCGTTTCTGTCTAGCTTAGTTTAGCTCTCCACCAACAATACATTATAAATATTGAAATGCAGCGATGTCGTATAACAATTATAAATATGTACTTCACCTTCATCACCGATATAAACACTTACTAACTAACTGTAGGTAGGTAAATAACTGAAATTAATTAATTACTAGTCAACTAAGAATCAGTTTTAATATAAAGTGGTACTCCTTGCTGTATTGAAATTAGTAGAGAAAATCAGGAGCTTATGTCTCTGAACCACTGAAGCACTTACTTTACCATCACCTATGTAAGCTAAATAATGCACCGTGTCTTGTTAAAATAATACAACAACTAAAACAGGTGCCTGAATTTTCCTTTATGTTTTTAGTAATTTTATTTAGTTAAGCGTTCTTGAAACAAGGCTTCTTGAGAACTAGCCGTTGCCCGTCCGCGCGGTAATACGAAGAATAAAAGAAATTGTACAGAAATATATCCTAAGTTACTCCCAGTTTAAAATTGGACCAGCCAGGACATGCAGACAGACCGACAGAAATTTTAAAAACATGTTCTTTTGTTATATGTTTGGTTATATATCACAAAGTATCATTTAAAACGGTTACTTTGATGTTAGAAGCAGACCCTCGTTTTTCATTTATTTCTATAGATTTAATTAAATTAAGTTGTGTTGACTATAGGCCTAAATTTACATATTTACTAAATATTTGACTTATATTGATTAGCGTTTCGGAACACTTTCACATTCCATATCACACATTTATTTAGAAAAGTTTTGATCATTTCCATTAAGGGGTATAGACATACCTATAATCGTAAACTCAATTCGATTTTTTTTTCTTTTTTATACATTAATAATAGTTTTGTCGTACATAATGACCTTGACAGCTTTACTTCACAAGAGATTCGTCAACTTTTTGCTTTACTTAACAATTACACACTATCAGGTATAAATCCTTGGCTGAACTAAAAATACAATCGTTAAACATAAATCTGTACGAAATCAATGTCAACCGTAAATCTAGAAATTTAATACCGTTAAGTCTATGTTTACAAACAATCTAGATCTTTCAGTTGCGATGCTATCGGTTGAGGTTGTACCCGTCGTGACTCTACTTCCGATAAACTCGGTCAGAGTTATCTATGAAAATCTTCGCTACCCGTCAGATGGCGCGTTTGTGGGTCGACTGAGATACGTGCAAAGCATAGCTCTCGATAACGGTCACCATTGACTTAATATGTATCCATCAGCTACTATAATTTGTAAGTACTTAACACTGACCTTAAACAACAGTGCATACAGGTGAATACGGCTAATAATGAGAATTAGACGTTCTAATTATTAACCAAGTTGAAAATTAAATATTCAATAAAGCAGAAAAATTAATTTCGTATCGCATATTACTTAGAAAGTAACAGGTTCATTGTTATTAAACAATTATTTTTTACAAGAGAAAGATCATAACATGATGAGTCGTAAACAAATTATTTATTGATGAATCATTTCATCTATTTTATTAACTCGACTTAACATCGCTTAGCTTTCATTTTGATTAAACATAAAGTTAATAGTTTCTTTTTATTCTCAACATTAATTCTCATCGCGATGATGGTAGAAAGCATCGGGCGCGTTTTCTCAGAAACGTATAATTTCCATTTAACCGTTGTCGTCTAAGAAATCTTCGTCTTCCACGTGTTACGTTTTATCTATTGTTCGTTCGCTTCCATTTCGGATGTGTCGTATTCTGGTACGTAAGCGAAATGCTCGTTTTTATTATCGCTTGTGTGAATTGTTATCGGAAGATATTGTTGCACTTTTAGAACGAATTCTCGGTGAAACTGTGACGCGTTTATTTAATTATTCTAACAAAAAAATGTCGATTTTAAATATAAAAATTTATTTGTTATTTGTTTTATGGTTAGTTATATTGTTAATATCATAACACTGTTAATATTATGAATTTTGGCTTCAATATCTCGAAACCTTAAGAGCTAACTAGGACAGTTAGGATCTAGACGTGTTAATAATCTTGACTTTAACAAGTAAGATTGTAACAAAAAACAAAATTAACGACTTCAAACAGTGTATTAACATTTTGCGCATTATAAGCCGGTGACAACGTGCCCTCTGCAAAAACTACCCCGCGGTTTTCGCCACTGGTTTTAGAATCTTAAATATCTTTTAACGTACGTTGTACCATATGTAGGACGCCACAGAGTTGTTAAGGGCTTGTTTACACTACTTCTGTCTTATTTGGCTCTGTAAGGTGACAACTCTTGTTGCCTATAAAATATTAAATTCAATTAATATTTTATCATATATTTTGTTTCAACGTTACTATAGGTTCAGCTTAAATCAGAACTTTAGCATCACGACATTCTGTAACGACTGCCAAAGATAGTGTAGAACTACAAATGTAGTTTAATTCCAGTTTTAAATCTATCCAGAAAATGTCCATGATACCACTTTTAAATTACTGCTAAAAAAAGTATTTCAGAAAAAATATTACTGCACATTAACGTTAAATCGAATGTTTTTGAAGATTGTTTTCAAAGGAATGCAAGGAGAGATGACGTAATAAATCAATTTAGTTTATTACCGTGGACCGTTCATATTTTTAACGATTACAATCAAGGATAAACGATAAGTTACGCAAACATCGGTAATTTAATGGTGACCGCACATTCTGTAATACGATATTGCGAAACGGAAATTTTGTAATTAATTTACAAGTTGTGTAATGAGAATGTCGAGCAGTTTCAAATGAAATAGTATTAGCTATTAGCAGCAATAAAGATCATGTAATGTTTTTCTCATATGCCTTGAATTTATTATAGTTGTTCAATATATGTTTAATGATTTATGTTACGCTTCATTGCTTTATTGTACTTTAAAAACTAGTTTACTGAGAGATCAAGGGATTGAAAGTAGTTTTTTACGGTTTTCTAAAGGTCTATCCCACTTACCGGGTGTCTCAGATATTCAGGTATAAATAAATACCTGTCTCATTTGCAGAGGTCTCCATTCATCGCGGTCACAATATGCGTTATATTAATTGGAATGAGAATAATAAATAAAGTACTGGTTGTACCGATAAAGATTGTAGTTTTGTTGTTACATTTTTCAAATAAACATTCGTATGATAGTAAAGGGAATCAAAACAACAGGTCAATGAGGCTTTTTATAGTAAAATGTAGAACAAGAATGTGTAACAAACCAATACATTATTATCCTAACTATATAGGTGTGAATATTAAAAAAATGTCGCTCCTCAGTTAAAGAGGTGATGATGATAAATGTAATAAAGTTTACTTCTTTCTACTAATACTCCTATCATGCTTAAAGGCAACACTTAGCATTGAATTCCAATTGTTCCGAATTTTATCATAGTTTGAATTCCAGTTCCAAGTATGACGATTTGACATTTATCCAGGTCCCACTCTCCAAAATTCTTGCTTCTTATAAATTATTCCAAAACATACGTTTAAAACCACTCTGATTTTACGAAACGAGTAAAAAGATTATCTGTGGCAATAAATTTGACACTGGCTTGTCATATTTCGCTTTGTACTCGTAAAATAACTTGTTTTTGTCTAAAAGATTATTCATTGGACGTATTTGAATAATTCACGGACAAAACGCTATTTTACGCAATGACTTCACCTTAATTTATCCACGGTGTCAGCTTAAATGGCTTGTGTACCAAAATATTTATTACTTACATTCTAAGGACATCAATAGACCTAATATGTTATATATTTGTTTATTAGTTTTTACATATTGGGTCTTAACTAAAATTCATGTTTTTTTTATATCTACCATGAAAAAAACACTATTTGGAAAAGTTGAATACAAGACATTGACTATATGCTACATTTGACTAGCTTTTACCCTGCGGCTTAAAAGACCAATTAATTATTAATTAGTTTTTAGGTTAAAATATGTTTCGTTCTAGTGTATAAGCAATTTTGTTGCACAGTTTCATATTAGTCCCTTGAGTAGCATTTTACTTAAAGAGCTACAAACATCCATACAGATAAACTTTAAAATTAGCAGGATTGTTATTAAAATAAACATTTAAATTATAGACATAGATTTTTTTATTGATTGTTAGCGTTGATTATTGTTGGTTTTAAAAAATCATAAATATCATAATGTATAAGAGTACCGATATATTTGTGCTTTTCCTATTTAACTTCTTTCACGGAACAATAGGCGACCGCGTTTATCAACCGTACCAGAAACACGCGTAAGAAGATGTGAACTTCTAATACAGGCACGTTTAACAATTGAATTGGTACAAGATTTCGATCGCTTGTTTTGTATTCAGGTGGCCTACCAAGGTTACCAGAGTTGCGATTCTGTTACATATGTAATTAATCATTGTGGCCGATATACACGACGTGACGTAATGAATTGTACCGGTGGTAGGACCCCTTTTGCAAGGGACCGTCTGGGTGGGCACCACCACGGTGCCTATTTCTACCGCAAAGTAGTAGTGTTAAAACACTATTTTGTTCCGGTTTGAAGGGCACCGTAGCCAGCGTAATTACTGGGTAAACGAGACTTAACATGCTATGTCTCACGGTAGGCAGCGCGTTGGTGATACCTGTATGGCCAATGTCTATGGGCGTCGGTGACTTTCCATCAGGTGGCCCCGACTGCTCGTCTGCCTGCGTATGCAAGAAAAAAAAATTGTGTTATGCTATAAATCGATAATTAACTGGGTCTTAAACTGTGATCTATATTTTGTATACACCTAGTATAAAAGGTAATAAAAGGTAGTGTTTTTTTTTTATTTTTAAGTTGACAATGACACAAAAGCTACTTAAAAGCCAAATATACGATTTTATTAAAAAAAATAAAAAGTGTTGTTGAATATTTTTTAAATTGTTCTTATTTTAAAAAATTATTATATTATTATTTTTTAATTGTTTATTGTGTAAGTATATTTTTATTCATATGCTGATGGTATGCAATTAACGTCTACAAAATATGTCGTATCTCCAAATTCCAGCCTAGATTCAACTGAAACCTCCAACATAAATTCCAGACTGAATGCACAGGCCAAGATTAAGATTCTCTACATCGGATAAAGCCGACGGCCTACAGAGTCGACCTTGTAAGGCGAACTGGCTGCTTATACCGGTTCTATGGAAAGCGTTGAACGGTAGTGGATTTGAATACCATTGATGGGTTAACCCACTTAAAGCAACCGTTGGTTTAATATCGAGTTTTAATTGTTCCCGTCTTGCATGGTTGACTCTATGTTTGAAGCTATATTTAGTATCAGATAACGAACTAAAGTATCGTCACCGTAAACCGTAAAAGTAAGAATTAAATATTGAACACCTTGTACGTGTATAATATATTGAATATATATATCCCATCTTAGTCTTGACCAAGAAAAGATTCCGAAACGTCGGAAATAAACTTATCGAATTAAAGCGAAAAATCCGTTGAAAGTGGATTTTATAAGTATATGTGCAGGTTAACAAAAGCTAAATGTAAATGTGGTAAATAACAAAAAACAATTGCTGGAGACGTGTAATGTACGATTACAAAAAATATGTAGCCTTAGTAATCAAGTAAGGATGATATGGCGTTATTATGTGTGTAGTTTTATAGAAAAAATAAAACAATAAACTTTTTTAAAAAAATATAAAATAGTCTATCTTCAGTCTTCTCCTCTTTTCCTTATGTACAGTATGTTCCTGCTACGCTGTGCCTTATTACTTACCAAATCAATAACAATGACATCAGATCAAGATAAAAAATAAATATTACAATAGTACGACAGGTTCGTTTTTTTTAATTTATCGTTAGTGTTTTCGCAAGTGTAAAAGATTTATTATTAAAATACTAAGTAGGAACTTACTATTATTTCCATAGAGCGTCGATTCAAATCCTGCAGGGACTCAACAACTTTTGATTGTTTCCTAGTTGGTTAGGGCAATGTGGACTGACAATTCGATGGCCTGTAATTTCTCCGTCGGGTCGGTTATCCCTCCCAACTGAAACTGAAGGATAGGGATTGCACCTGTGTTCTGCGTGTACACTTGTGCACTATAATATATCCTATTTAGCTGACTGATTTTTAATATAGATCGGCCGCCGTTTGCCTTTACGAGTTGGAATTGACTAGAATTACTATACGAATTACCTTAAGTTAGCTTTTTGCCTTTTAACGTATATGTAAACTGATGTTTACATTGCTAAAATATATTGTTGCAACTCGTAAAGTAATTAACACGGGCATATCTAATTACATAGATGAATGAATATTTCTCATTAAGCGTTTAGATATTCAAAATGGCGACCTTCAATTCTTAAATGCCAGCGGATTTCATTCTCAATCAATAATAGTGCATTAAGATAATCATCGTAATAATTAGTGAGTTCTGGATAACTGAAAGCAATTAGTCTTGGTATTTTTCTTATCAAATGTTAAATGGTCGTAACTATTAAATGATGCTTATTTACTAGTTTTTATTATCTATATCTATTATGTTTTGTACTCAGTAATATGAACACATTATTTAGTATCATACACTTAACAAATATAGATTAAAGCCCTCTAACTTAAACTATGCTTTACTTGCCATAAACCATCTATCCTTTTAAATTCACACAATGTAGGTACTGAAACTACGGCCTCTACTAAAGAGTGTGTTTCTTTCTGCAAATGTAAACTTTTAAAGTTTTAGCGCTACTTGTTGTTTTGTTATAAATATATGGAAGTTATTTTGGTCTCATATCCTCTGGTCGTTAAATGTGCTTATCGTGTAGAATATTTGACAAAGCAATACTAATGATACCGTGTCCTAAAATATCAAGAACTATAAGTAATTATATAAGTAACTTGACATATTAACATAACTCTACAGAGCAAGCAAGTTGGCAGCGAGTAGCAAGGGATCGGCGGCCTTTGCGTTCATTGAAAAACGCCTATGTCCAGAAGTGGATTGATAGGGGCTTATTATGATGACGAAGATAAAACAAGCAAAGCAATAACTAAGCTATTGAACAATTCTAAAATCTATACACTTTTGCAGATAAATATAATTTAGATCCAAAAAGAACTACCCAATGGGAATTCGCATCGTAGCTATTAATTAGGGTTCGTATAACTATCGGACAATCATTATAACGTATTTTATATAGACGTGTTTTAAATAAAATCATGAAAATTCTATAACGTTTACGACTCAATTTGTGATTCGTCAAGTCGTGTCGGATCCGTCCCGTCACGCTACACGTGACGACTCAGCGGAACGTGTATAACTGTACAAAATGCATAGTTCTGGCCCACACTTAATGGCAGATAGGCGGTCAAGTGACAGTCGATTCTGCTAACTGTATTAATATTCAAGTCTATCAACCTTAACTGATTAAATGCAACCTGTTTGTGCGCCAATTAAGACTTAGCATTCCCATCCAGTTAATCATCAACTCTCAAAATATTTGTGTTTTGTGTAACTGCATTGGTTAAATATTTTTAACAATTGTGATAGATCTATGTTGTTAAGAAAAATAGATAGTATTTAAAAAAAATATAAATATATATAACGTTGTGAATTTTTTAAACGTATTTTATGTAAAAAACTCCTCCCTTCTTTACATGAATTTAGTTATAAAAAACAATAAAATACATTTTAAATTTATTATAACTTTTAACATTATCGCTGTTATATAATTGATTCCATCGGTAATAAATAAAAGCAATTATTTTTACTTTTATGCAATCCTACGGCTAGCTATATCCAAAAATCGCAGCATAATTTCGCATAACAAGAAGCATATTGCAATCGTTATATGTAACTTTTTGTATGTCTCTTTCCCGAATACTCGCCCGAAAATTTGAAAAAACTGACTTATATCTAGATATATTTAATAAAATCTAATTATTAAGTCCGAATCATAAGTGGAAACAAACAGATGATTTCCTAATTTCCCGAAAATTCAGATCATCAATGTGTCAGATGAGCAAATTGATACTCAGTTCCGGTTGTCGAGACAATCTCTTGCCACTCGATAGTGCATTTTTATTTTCTGGAAACTAATATATCATTCGAACAATGACCAATCGCCAGTCGCTTCGCTTGTAAACTTTTGCTGACGTTAATCTGAAAAAGCCAATCACATGCTACCTAGATAACAAACATGTATGGTTCTAGAAAGATTTTACGTTATACATTATTACTCTAAGAATATACATACAAATTGTTGTAAGAACCGTTAATAAATCAATACACATGTAACATATTTAAATTGCACCGCAAATGCGCCTTATTTGAAATGTTATGTGCAGTCGTTACTAATCTCACATCTATATCAATTGGCATGTCATTACGAACAACACTCCACATACATTTGTTGCGAATCTGACATACTTTTGAGCGCCATCTAGTTTGCAATGTTAACCACTTAGCGTTTGCGTGTCAAATGATGCAACGGATTCAAGCAACGGTGGTGTCAACGAGTGCGTCTTGAAATGAAATCCTATCATTTGACTATAATATAAGTACAAGATTGATTATACGGTTATAAAGACTACCTTAAGAGTGAGGATTGACTTTGCAGGGACTTCAGTCATTAAAGAAATTAAATCGGCGCAAAAACTGAAATCATGACAAAACTAAAGAATTACATATTATAAAACATTTAAAACGTCTCAACTTTATAATCTGTAAATAGTTGTTTTCTTAGAATCATTAGAACAAGTACTTATTTTAATATTTCACTGTTATTTGAAATTAACGTCGGATAGGCTCGAGAATTAAGTCAATTTATTTCAATGTTAATTTATTTAAAGAAATGAAATACATATTAAATTCAATACAATTTTCATTATATTGAATAAAGACGACATATAAATAGGCTTAAAGGCTTAAAGACGACGTTTCTGTCATGTATTATCTTTCTTTATATATCACTAGCAACGCCCCAACCCTCCTTATTCTCCTATTAAAGTACTGTCCATCAGTATTTGATGTCACCCTAGCTAACGGTGTGGTCTTAATCGCGTACGGTCTCTGCTTAAGTGTGTTGTACACTAAGTGCAGATAATTTAAGGCTTTCGTAAGGAATGTGGACAAAACATGCGACCGTTCGATATCTTAGAGACCCCTTTTATTGAGAAGGCTGTTTTTCGTTCGAGTTTTAACTGCAAAGTGAGCTGACGTCATGGGTGGATGTTTAAAACTTTTAAAGATAACAATTAGGACCAGGTCAGTTTTAGTCTCCAATATATAAAATAAAGTTTACGTTGTTTCTTGTCGTTCTTAAATTTATGACGCATTGTACCCCTAATCGTAATCGTTTGGATCCGTTTTAATCAGAACTAGCGATGATGTGATTGATGTTACAGATTATTTTGTCATTTTAACGTTTTTCAACGTTATTATTTTAACTATTTACCTGAAATTATACATATGCATTTGTTTCTTTATGACAAAAAACAGCGTGCTCAAGAAGCAATTACTCTTATCGTATATAAGTTGTTTAACATGTCCTAGGCATTTGCTCAATTGCTTCCAGCATATATGGACAAGATGCGACAGCTTTCCCGCTTTAAAGCATCCATACAGCTCGCTCAAAGGCGTCCATACAGCTTTCGATCTCACCATAAGAGCTTGAATCGGCTTATAATGTGCGCTGCAGATGCCATCGAATTTCACCGTTTTCTAATTCATGCGTGTTTGCAATACAAATATGGCCCCGTCTCACTAATGCCGCAATTCAAACAAATATAGATTGATGTGGTCGAGTTTCTATAATTTAATAACTAATATCTTTTATTATTTGAAAATTAACTAATATATTTTATTAACATATATATTTCACTTTATTAACTTATTTAATAACGCTACGAGAATATGAATATAAAAATAATCCTTTTATTGAACGTCTATACTCACAAACTTAAGCAATTAATATTATAAATGCTTAAGTATGTGAGTATAGAAGTTTGTTACTTGAATTTTTGCAATATTATAGCTATAATTAATTGGTTTTAATATTAAATAATATGGTTAATTTTTAGATTATTTAAGATATAATAGAAAGTGTCAGTATATAGTTAGAAATAGGCCATTTAGCTATTCCGACACGAACTGTTTAAACATTTGGGTTTATAAAAATGTAATATGTAATAATTATAAGCTTAAATCATAAACTCATAAACGCGAATAAACTTGGGACGAAACTAAGTAAATATAACATACCACAGATATATGTTTACTTTTTGGGTTGAAAGGCGCTTTTCTCAGACAAACTAGATAAATTTCTTTAATATATACAATGTACAACATTAATTTAAGCTTATCGTTATATATGGTAACGCCACTAACAATAAACTTTTACTGTGAGATAGTAGGTAGCTATGGCTATTTATCTATCATTAACGGCTGTAATATTTCTGTTGCGCTTTATGGAATGCACAATGGGTTAAGCGACAAGTAGGATATTGCGCAAATGTGGTCACAACACGCGTCAGTTGCGGTGGCAGATAGAATATTGTCGCACCTGCTTCGCATTAGGGTTGCCAATTCTATTTGCGGTTAAAAATTAAAAATAGTGCCAAAATTGTTTATATTAACAGACTGCCACCAAATTTGAATAGCTACAAAATATTGTACGAATAGGACGCCAAATAATTGGGCAACATTCTGAATGTTATAACTATGAGAGTGGTTAAGTGCTCACATCTTATAGAAGTTAATATTTTGTGACGATAATACAACATCATGTTGTCTCAAAATAGGCAAAGCTTGTATTTTATACATAAATTAAAATTACTTTTCTTTCGTAAATAAATACATATTCAATACTAAGTATTACGTAATCGTAAATTTTTCTAAGAAAAATTACTATGTATCATGTAGTCTCGAAATGTAATGACCTCGTTGTAGATATTAAGTTATTATTTATTGCTATACGTTTCGATGCTTACCATCTGATGATGTAACCTAAGTCACAGCTTTTATCGAAAATGCGATTCTGATTAATTTCTAGATTTAATAATGCTCTTAGTTTATCCAAATGTTATTAATTATTTAGTGTCTTTTATATTTACAATTGCAACTAGTTTTAAGTATGAAACGCAGTTTCTTTTGATGGATGCGTACAAAAGTTTTACTTCTTTACTATAACAGATTAATATATTTAATTTGTAAGGTATAATATATTTATTAAACAAATCATTATGGACTTTAATTAATTATTAACATAACCTGATTCAACATTACTCTAATGGTATAAAATTTATTAATAAATCAAAACTTCGTTAAGATCTGAAACCGACTTCAACATTTTCATGTTTCTAGTTACGTTGACATTGGGACCCATTGGAAAGTGTTCAGAATCATGAATTTAAAATGTAAATAAAGCGATAAATCCTCAAGTAACTTTTTAATCAAGGTGTAGTATTCGTCAAACAACTAATGATAGGATTCATCATGACTCATGTCAGTTGTAGTCCATGCTGATGAGTCCTAACACCTTTGCATTGGGTTTGAACTTCCCAAGATAATAAATTTTAAAGTATTAGTGGAATCACCAAATATACAAATATGTTGAAAAATAGTTTATTACAATTTAATTTAATAAATTATTAGGATTTATCTAAAATAAATTAAAATTAATTGCCATCTTAATCCAAGTAAATTAATATTCCTTGCCTTTAAGCTCTCTTGATTAATTTCACCATCAAATCTGTCTTAGGTGGTCTGAGTCAGAAATTGTGACAGTCGAGCTTTTAAAAACATCGCAGCTTTCTGATTAATTTGTAGTTTTTAAATAATTGCGTTTTTTCTTCTATTCTTTATTTTTCTTAATTTTCGGTTAGCGTCTTTTCTATATTACACTTTTATAAAAAACTGAGATATAAGTGATTGTGAAATACATTTTTATTTTTTTTGAGGTAACGAAAATTTTTGCATGTGTTTTATGAAAGATTAAATATTTAAATTTAATATGTTATCAAACAATTTTATATGGCTATATTCAAATTGACTACTATGTGGTGTCAAAACAGTCGATGTCAATATGGACTTCAAATTTTACAAATTTTTTAATGTCAATAGTTGGTAGAAATTCACACCCATTTTCCTGAAGCTAGATGATCGTGATGGGCTGATGGTCACCCACTTAGAAAGCTGGAGGATCGGTTCCAAAATCCTATGGACTCAGGGATGCTAAATTTTCCAACTTACAATCAGGCTGATGATGAAAGAGTTAAATTCGGCAATACTGAAAGCTCAAACTGTCCCAAAGAATAATGTAACTAAAGTTTTTATAACGCTGCAGTTCAATATACTAAATATAATTTGTATTTATTACTTAGTTATGAACGATGTAAAGAAATTTTAGATTTTAATTTTATCATAATAAATTTTTACATAATTATTACACCAGCGCCATCTATATCAGTTCTACTCATTTCACTAATACTAATTCCTGCTGAAGCTTTTGGAAAGTTTCATTTACCTACATCAAAATTTGTTTCTGGTCTAGTGTTTTGCTATTATTGTTAAGACTAGATGGCGCTGTAATAAAGCTTGTGTTTTAATATTGAATTTAATGAACATTGTTGTTGACAAGGTTTTTTGATGGCAAATTCTGGTAAATACTTATGCACTTCAATGTAATATGAAAGTCTTTAAAAAGATTTAATTTACGTCATACAATAAACAAAACGTGTCTATACTAACATTTACCTAAAAAATAAATAAAATAGTCAACAAATTAAAAAATTACAAATTAAAACTTGATTTGTAATACCTTCTTTACTATATTTTCTTACCTACTACTTCTTATATAAAATTGTAGATCGAATTAAATTAAATCTGTTTCATATAAATATTTTTATTGATATAAATAATGGTTACATAAAATTATCAATTAAAGGATGAAGCTAGTCCTGCTGTTGTACTACTTTTTCCTTCCTAGGTCGTCTCGTTACTGTACAAGCCCGCAGTAATTATCTCTTTATTAGGCTTCGTGTGCCACATTTATAATACTTACAAAATATTTTTTTCTATTTCAGTCCTTGAGGTCGTATGATAATGAAAGTTATTTCAACATTAATTAATACAGGCTAGCACCGTCTCTTTATTAATTTATTTAATATTTTACTGTTTTTATTTTTGTTGCACATTTGTTTCTTTTAGGTACAGGAGATTTTACGTTATTTTTGTTTAGACACGTATCTCTACAAATGACTTTTGTGGACTACTAACACTTTACAAACAGTTTATGAAATTTCTTAACAGACAATTATAAAAATATCATTTCAGAAATATATTTGATTTAATCCATACCGATGCAAAACATACCTCATGTCGTTTTTTTTGAGGACAGTTATCAATTTTCTGAGGTCAATAAAAGAGTCAAGTTCGAGTGATAAGTTCGTCCCCCGCCCCCCCTTCTTTAATAAAAATTTGTAATAATACTTATAACTTTAGCTAAACTTTTCTTTTTCTTACAGAGTTACAAAGAAAAAGATGCCGGAAAGGTGGTATTGTACACCACCACTATGGGCATCGTTAGGAGCACTTACCAGCGCTGCGTCCTGGTGAAGAAGATCCTCAGGAACTCGCTGGTGAAGTACGAGGAACGGGATGTCTTCATGAGCACGGAGTACCAGGACGAGATAAGGGACAGAATGAAGAGTGACCAGATTTTGGTGCCGCAGCTGTTCATCGATGGCCACCATATCGGGGTAAGTAAACCTATAGTAGACAGCTAAATAGAATTTGAAAGCTATGAAAACAAAGCCTTACGGCAAACTCTCTCACGTCACGCCAAAACATTAAGTTTCTCAACTAGTTAACGACTAGAAAAATTTAAAACCCCGATGTCGATACCAGTACGGCTCAGCTATAGATAATGCAAGATGTTAGTGAAACTTTTGAGTAAGCAAACCCGGTCGTAAGAACTTTAATCGAATAAGGAAACTGGATAATAAAATTATTTGTACATTTTAAATATTTGTAATTAAAAAGATAAAAAGTAAGAAATGTCAAAAAGAACTCTGTATAATGATAGGATGTTTAAAAAATTGATACTTTTTAAAATATTGGTTTTGGGTTCATGAATTCCAAACCAACCATAATTTTTGTTTAGAATTCATGAATTGAATTAGGTTATTTGACAAATCTAACATAGGAAATGCAAATAGTGTAGAACAATTTTTAAGAATAATTAATATATAAAATATATTAAATCAATTCTTAAGAATTCTTCCAAATTATTGAACAGATCAGAACATACAGAAGATACAGAACAGATGACTACGCCAGCTTTAACTACAATAGATTATTAATAACCGACTTACAGCTTGGTAAAAATCAGAATCAATTGGTAGATTATGCTGTTTTTAACAGTAATTTGAGCTAGTCAAACGACGCCACGCATAATAAACTTTGCTAATGTATAAACACATGTCTCAACATGTTTGGAAAATGTTGTTACGTTATAAACTTAAACGTATAGTGTGTCAACACATTTATGGTTTTTCGTAATGCTGGCGGGTAAATGGTTGTTGTGTTTATGAGCAATGACGATGACCAATTGTAATTTCAATTTAACAATATTTAATTGTGGTCTCACGACTCAAGATAAAAGTTGCGAAAAAGATGCGAACAATCACACTGACATTTAAAGACCATTCTATCACACAGAACTGTATGTTTTATAAGTAATTAATATGATAATCACCGTTTCAATAGCAATGTGGAATTATAAATAGTTTTCAAATGAAAAAAAAAGTTCTTACATATAACGCTACTTTCATCAATGTTTTGGCAATTAAAAAAAACCTTAAGCTATCTTAGATAATTATAAATGATTTAGACTTCATTTTATTGAATAAAATAATCTCCTTTGAGTCGATTTTAACTATGGCGGTCGATTTATATTAGATGTTATTGTGCCCAAAGTATGACAGCGGTTTTAACTATAAGTGTCCACTTCCATTAATTTGTGTCCCATAATGCAATGGGACGGAAACGCACATAAAGCGAAAAGTAAGACTTATGATAGTGCATATCGTGCCAAATGAAATCCAAAGTGATCCTACAGTGTCAAGGACTATTCTAGAATAATATTTCAAGTGCAAACATAAAAACACACAAATAAGTGACTTGAAAACTAATTAATGAATTTTTATTATATTCGACATTCATAATGCATAATAATAATGCTATTATCACAAAATATACATTCATTCCCCGTCAAATTAACTTTGTTCAAAAGTGGTTATATGGCGTACGCTACAGTTGAACGATAATATTATCATTTCAAGATAACTAGGGTTGACAAATGCTACAAAATAAAAATAATAATTAAATTGAAAGTTAAATATACATCTATGTTGAGGTTTTAAAGAGACGATTCTTTTAGCATAATAGTATTGAGGAAGTGTACTTATATATGCATACTATTAATATTATAAATTCCATAGTAACCCTGTCTGTCTGCCCTAATTTACCGTCTAAACCACTGAACCGATTCTGATAAAATTCGTAAATACTAGAATATGTATGAATCAAAGAAAGACATAAATGCTACTTATTATTGATAAAAGTCTTGTTGAAATAGCAAATGAAAATTTGTATGGAAATTCGTCACTGTTGAAGAAACTATAAAACTATGTGAATTAATGACACATATAAGGTATATATTATATTTATATTGCTATACATTATATTCGAATAGACATCGCTATTTCACGCGGACGTAATCGCAGGTTCCAACTAGTACTAAATAAATTTACGAGTTTTGAAGTCATATTATAAACTTCTCGAGCAGTTTTCCTGCCTCTTAATAAGTAGAACTCAAAGTTTGCGCAATTTTTTAACATATTAATTTACAACTAATAAAAAACTATTATACTACATATGTTTTTACGATGGAAACATAAAGATAGAAATGAAAATTACGTTCTTTTAACAATGGATCTCATTCCTAATTATATTCTCATCTTTGGAAACCTAAAACGACACTAAAATAAATAAAAAAACCTATGTTCAAAATAGAACATACATAAATAATAATCCACATCGTTCAATTCATAGAAATACCAACTTGCGTAATACTAGACGTCATTTAGTTTGACGTATCGAGCGATAATTTGAACGAGTCTGAATAGATGAAAAAATGCAATAAAGTCGTAAAACCCAGGTCATTTGTTGAATACACTCATTGGTCCATTCATGCTCCTTCTAATAGTAAATACTGTAGATCATCCATGCTATGGACTGACAAGTTCGGGTTAAATAGAAATTCACGGGAAAGTTTTCAATACTTACTCAATTTGAACCATTGTTATCACATCTCGCATTGAGTCGTGGATGCTCCATCTCCTTCCTTAGGTCTTTTGACTATCACAGCTGTCAAGCGGGTGTGGTGACGATTTACTGACCCATCGAGCTATGGTCATCTTGATTTGTCAGACAAATGAGTGCAAATCTAACCACGGAAAAAAGTTCAAATATTTTGTCCAGATTTCGAACGACCTCGGTTTAGCTCTACCATATCATTTTGAATGCGATGGCGCTATATCATTTAGGATGGAACTTTTACGTCCACTTTGACATTGCTCTATGGGCTTGGATGGGATGGAGTAGGCTTTCATCTACTATAAAACAGTTATACTGATCGTACACGCCCTTCTGAAAAGCTACTTTCTTACTATCTTGAAAACTTTGAAAGCAAATAGTCATCATCATCATACAGCAACCTCTGTAGTCCACTGCTGGACTCTAATGCACGCCATCTCCATTAGGGGGTTTTGGACCGTATCCCACCACGCTGGTCCAATGCGGTTTGGTAAGCGGACTCACTTTTTACATGCCCGACGCATGAATCATCTTACTTTTTAGACAATTGAGTGATCCGCCCAAATTGTCCTAATCAACCAGAAAACAACGATAACCCAAAGTTGTTTCCCAGGGATTAGGGCATAGGCCAGACATCAGCTAACCATCTGCATGGTCAGCCAAGACAAATAGACTTGTAAAATCTTCTTTTATTATCGCGTCAACACATTGTTCAGCTTAAATCCACTGCTAAAATAGGATTGAGCATTGACTCACCCGAAAATAGTGACAGCAAAATAAAACTTTATCTTATTTCAATTATTTTTTACATCATTAACTATATTTAGTACCTAAAGATCATCATCATGCCTTACCTTTATTTTTAAATTTTATATCATTCGAACCATTCCATACCAAAAGAATGCATTAACTTAAACATGCTATTCAAATTTTGCATATCAAATTTCCAAATAATTTTGCACTCACATTATTAAATAGACGTCCGAATATTATCAATTGAAAATGTAAAACTAACAAAACAATTTCAAATTTTCCAAGTTGACAACCCTGTACACATTCAAATAACAAACGAACCCCTTCCTGTTCATAAGGTCCAATTTCCATCGTCAGTTCACCTTAATTTCGCAAACTGTACAAGAGCATTACCTCCGGGCACCCGGCAGACGTTCCTCCGCACATTGCGCCTTACTTTATTGCAGGCGTCTCTATTATAGGATGACCGCACACTGAACTACAGACAGCAGACAATTTTTCTAAGCATAATCTATAAGATTTTAGTATTCTATTACCACTTTACGTTCAAGGTAACGCTTTTAATATTTCGATAATAACTTATACAAATTACAAAGAAAGGTTCCTCAAAAGAATTTTTCCTACTAGTTTAGGGGTGCACTTTAGAAACTGAAGGTCGTGGGTAAAGACAGTGAAAGTGTAGGTACTTAAATAAAAACGTACGCCCTTTGACATCATCAACGGGGAATATAGATCGGTCTACGGACTGATAGACACACGACTTGATGATAAATTTTGCTCTTTTCCATAGATATTTATTTAAATTTTTTGGTAACTAAGCACAAATACTTTTTAGTGTGCGTTCTCCTAAACTGTGCCCGCCGCCTAATCGATAACCGCACGACATCCACCTGTTGGGTTAAGATGAGCGTACACTTACCCACAATTGTGCACACACGCGTACAATACAGAGGGATAAGCGAAATGATACAACAGATGGGATATTTAATATGAGATGTCCTTACGGCGTAGCGTCTGCTATTTATGTTAGATAGTAGAAAGTATTAGAAGTAGTCTAACTCTCTGTTTATGAACAAGTAGTCTTTTCATATCAAATCTGTTTTTTACGGATTTTTCACGTCAATTGTTTATATTTATTGCCGTAGTTTCGGACTCGTTCCCTCTATCACCACGGGCAGACTATGATGGATGATGATGATGATAACAAACAATTATCTAGTCTTGGTTCAAGTTTTAATTTAAAATTTGAATATTGTTGCGAGTGGCGGTGGGAGTTGACTTTTTATTTCTTACTTTAGTCTTTTGTACACATTTACCTGTAAAGGCCGCCTTTATATGCCTTTACATGAGCTATTTTATAACATTCCGTTTTGGGGTTGTACAGAAACAAAAAAAGTACAGAGGTTCACACAGATACAAGTAGGAACAGAATTTGATGTATATTAATACGTAAATAATAACATAGATTATACATGAATATTTTATGTCCGGTATATAATTTTTTATTAATTAATCTGCCAACAAGTAATACAGCATCAATTATAGGTTCCGCCTGAAAAAGGAAAGTGGTGATTTTTACTTTTTTAGGAAGAAAACTAAAAGGCAAAACGTAGATTATTTATACTAAATAAAAGAGTGAGAACAAAGCTCATTTAAAAAGGTAAAAGAAAACTTCTTCGTTCAATTTCTCTCTACCAATGATATTCTACTTAGCTTATTTTATTTATTTTAATAATCACATATACACTAATTTATAAGTTCAGTTAACATTGCCTTTTAAAAGGACAATCTTTTGTTTAATTCCAAGTATTGTTAAATCAGAATTCATTACATAAAACATGGTCTATACACATTTGTGAAAGCTTCTAAAAATCTTTGAAATTTTTGAAACTAGAAAGAAATTCTAAGTAATCCAAGTATTTCATCGCTTACACATTTCTGTTTTTTCACATAACATTAAGAAATGTAAAGGAACGAAGAGCCTTGCAATTATGTTAAATTACAAGTCTGTCGAGAGAAACGATCGTGCAATACGGGCGAATTACTTCTGCATCACGTCATATTACGCTAATGTTGTACGTATATCATAATTAGAACTGAAGCTGTAATCATTATGGTGTATGAATTAGATGTTACGTGTTAGCTCTTAGATTTTATCAAATCTATAATAATTGCGGAAGAGTTTGTTTGTTTGTTTCAATGCACGTAACCGCAATAAATATAGTACCGATTAAAATATATATATATAAACATAAACTTTATGCTAAATCTAATACTATGGCGGACTATATTCAAAAAAGCTGTTCTCTGAGCTCTCCAGGAAGAATAAGTCATCATGGTAAGGTCGCAGAAAGAGAAGCACCCATAAAAAATCTTTTAGCATATTTATTGTTTTTTAAGTTCTGTTGAAAACTTAGATTGCCTTATATAAAAACTATTACTATATTTCATGCAGATAAATTTTACGTCGCTATGCATAGTCGCTAATGTACTATTTTGTTAAATGTTGAATTTTATCGTAATAAAAAAATAGACAGACAATTTGACAAATTTTAAAAGACAAAAGTAATTTTCACAATATCGTATAAAATACTTATTAAAAAACTTAATCATAAGAAACAAATATATATGATTACTATTACATATATAATAATATAAATAACATATAATATTGACTTATATTGATTAACATTTACAAATCCATAAAATACTTTGCCTTTAATCATAATCTTTCTTTTGATAGCTAACCAGATTTTATGGATATAAAAGAAGACCCAGATAGCATAATAAAACAATTAGAAACAGTATTAATTAACACATTTTTAAAAATATTTCATACAAATGCAACTTTTCTTACAGCTGTCTTTAAATGAAACCGGACGTGTTCATGTTCAAAGAACTTCCTTCAAAGACTTCCTTGGGAGGAGGTAAACGGAAATACGTGTACCTCTTTTGTCATTTAAGACTTTCATTTGAATACGAAATGTTAGCAAGTCCGTGAAGAACTTTATGATATTGCATTGTCCTTAGTATTTTAATGATATACCGCAAGAGCGTTATAAGTAAAAATGCACTGTTGTATTTTAAAAAATTGTTACACATTTCACTTAATCAACTAAAACTTATATAAGTAGGCGATATGAAGACAATTTAATTTTAAAGTAAAATGACAATACGACAAAAACGTTGCCGTTATTCTTGACAACAAGGACCAATTTTTACATGCGCATCCGACGCATCGATCTAATCCTTGATAAATGTAATCGGCCTAAAATGTTTTAGTTATTAAGTTAACGACAATAACAAAAATTTCTATGCTTCCAGTATTCGAACCCAAGAACCTCTAACGCCAATATTCCAAGGAGACGGTACGGTGAATAATAACAAACTTTAACACGATAAAACGTAGTGCTCTATCAGAAAGTTATTGCATTTAATCGACTATCGATAACCACACTAACTTAGTTTACGAACCGCTAATCAATTCGCGAGAATTTGCATCCGCTGAAAGCTCACTGAAAGGGTTGTTAAAACTTTCCAACGCTAGTGAGCGATTGGTTCAGGATTGCGAGTGACTTGACGGTGTAATTTATCAAGTCTCTTCCTCGTATAATCTCACTGCATTCAGCTTGTGTTATAAGCGAGTGCATTACTCAGCTGACATCCGCTTCGAACTTTGCCATCGAAAACCGACGTTGTTTTAGAAAATAACGATAGTAAAATGAGGAGGTTTGAAGACTCTAAGGTTATACTTCAATTATCGTCTTAATATTCCAGCTTTTATAAAGTAATAAAAATAACTAGCAGTTGGGCTCCGTTTAAATTATTTTTAGATTTCTGGATTTTCCTGGTGTATAAAGTAGCCTTGTTACTCAAAGATTATATAGCTTTCTACTCATTAAAGAGTATTTCAGATCGGTTAAGTAGTTTCGTAGCCTATTTTAAAATAATTCAAGCAGATAAATCTTGCTTTTTATAATATTAGCATAGATGTAACTGCCTCCGTACCTAGTGGTATAGGCGTGTGGCTTAGAAACCGGAGGTCGTGGGTTCGAATCTCGGGACGCAACAAATTTTCATTGTTGTTTCTAGTTGGTTAGGGCAATTTGGGCCGATCACCCAATTGTCTGAAAAGTAAGATGATCCATGCGTCGGATGGGCATGTAAAAGTCGGTCCACCCACAACCGCATTGGACCAGCGTGGTGGATACGGTCCAAAATCCTCTAATGGATAGGGTGTATTAGGGGAGGCCTATGTCCAGCAGTGGACTATCACAGGCTGATAATGATAGCATAGATGTTTGTGATCCTCTTTATACAATACTAGCAACCCCCCAACCCCCCTTGTGGGTGGAATTTCGTAAAATTCGTTCTAAGCTGACCTTTACTCGGCGAAAGAAATATTCCTACCAAATTTCAAGTCACTACGCCACATTTTAGCGTTTTTTTCAAAATTGAGTACAAAATTCATAATTAAAATGCTTATTAAATTGTTAATACGTATATGTATAGACAAAACATTGAACCTGAAACCGTACACTTGTTTATATACACGTACGCCAACAAACCTGTTTGTTTGTTCAGTCTAATTAGCCGAGGCTCGGGGCACCGCTAATTATCAACAAATACCCACTGATACGCTAATTGCCATCCATTATAAGCTCCAGTGTTGTTCCACGTGCTATCAATATTCGACACAACGGGCATACTGATTTAACGATAACATACGATGTATCTTTTTGAATTGTTAATCGAAATTTCGCTTTTAATATGCTCGTTTAATATACATAAAAGTGTTTCGTCTATCTGTACGACGGTAACTTAGTATTAATTGTAACTTCATTAGTTTTAAGATAGGTCTCCTTTTAAAGATTTTAAAGGTTTACCGGTGTTAGGTCTCCCTTTTACAGGATACCGTCTGGGTGGGTACCACCGCGGTGCCTATTTCTGCCGCGAAGCAGTAGTTAGAAAACACTGCTGTGTTCCGGTTTGAAGGGCACCGTAGCCAGCGTATTTACTGGGTAAACGAGACTTAACACCCTATGTCTCACGGTAGGCTATTATGTTGTATATATGTTGGCGATACCACTGGTATTGCCAATGTCTATGGGCGTCGGTGACCACTTTCTATTAGGTGGCCCGACTGCTTGTCTGCCTGCGTATGCCATAAAAAAAGAAAAAAAGTGGCCGACTAGTGCGTCAGCCCTGATTTGGTGCAGTTTGAAGGACACGGCCTATGACTACTTTCACAATATATGACATTATAACAGTCGATTACGACTACGGCGGCCGATCTATATTAGTGATCAGCCAACTCACCCACGCATGTGATATTATAGTGCACAACTGTACGTGCAAACATCGGTGCACTCCCCGTTTCTTTATACTCTCAAAGCCCGATGGGACGGATAACCGACATGACCGGAGAGATAAGGCGCAGGACCGTCATTTTACATGCCTATCCGACGCATGGTTCATCTTACTTTTCAGACAATTGGGTGATCAGCCCAAATTGCCCTTACCATCTATGAAATAACAATGAAAATTTGTTCAGTCCCCGCAGCATACGAATCCACGACCTCCGGTTTCTTAAGCACACGCCCTTACAACTAGGCTACGGAGGCAGTTATGACATTACATATATGATGTAAGGCGACTAGGGAAGTTTAAGGATCTTTAATAATGCAGGGAATGCATAGGCAGGGTGTATGAGTTAACTTACCGTTAACGCTCTCTTGTCTCGTTGCTTTCTTTAATATATAAAAAAGGTGTTTTTCAAAAGAAAAAACTGTTTTATTTAAAAAAAAAATCTTTCCATTTATTGAGAGATATCAGAATGATTAGTGCCACGTAAATATTGTTGTAACTTTACTGGTAGTGTCTTAATCCATTTTCTTAAAATACATTAATTTCTCATACCCCATATATTTTTTAATAATATTCTATTTGACACAAAAAAGTTATATTCATCTCGGCACAATGTTTTCTCTAGGTAGAATTTAACACTGTAATCTGTGAAGCAAAAACAGCTTTACTTAAAGGTAGAGCAAAATCTCATCCCCTTTGTGAAACACGTGTCTGGACTAAGTAAGGGGTTGTCTCAGCTTTTCCAGCTTTTCCATTACACATAGTGTAATTGAATTCAGAGCTTATTTGCCTGAGCCACGATTGATTGTAGACCAAATTACATTTTCAGTGTAATGCCGGATGGAAGCAGCACTTCCTTTTCTAGTACAAAAGTACAACAGTACAAAAATACAGTTTTTAAGTTTATATGTTTAATTGTATTTGTCAATGAATATCATTTTTTAATTTAAGTATTCTGCTATAGCTTTCGGCGTGCATCTTAAAAAATCAGCCACGAAATGCAGAACTTTACTGATGTTGTTTCTCTTTTTTGGTATATAATCTAATGTATCAATAATATTACTTACATTATTATGCAAATAAACGGACGACAGTTTAAATATATGCACTAGATGCCTAGAAAATGGTAGAAGTTCTCTCGATTAGTAATTTTTAAACGCAAACTGAGCTATCATTTTTATCACTTAATGTATGATACGAAAAATATGTTACATTTTAAACTAGCCTAAACTATTGTCCTTATTTCAAAATATTAAATTTCTTACATTAACTTATCATTAAAAGGACTTAAAAAAAACAACAACTCAACCTCTTTTGACGGTTTTGTGTTTAAAAAACAAACGCGAGCAAAAGTCAATTTGAATATACGACACGCATTTGAAAAAAGAACACCGCTGTTTCCTTACTGTTGCAAGCTAGCACGCACGGCGATGCACGTGCTGGGCCTCCGACCTTGACCGAGTCCCGTGCGTTGCCCGTTCGGACCTGATCGATACAGCAGCCCGTATATTGGACACGTTTACATAGATCATTTTGAACTTTATTTCAATACGGATAAGGGCTAGGTTCTTGCAGTTCTATGCGCTTGGGACGTTCTAGAATCACCCGGTTATGTTACGGACAGGTACGCTTTTGAAATGTGTAACGTTTATTGTCCTATTTTTTGTATTTAGACTGAGAACATTTAAAGTCTTTGTAACTAGAGACTGATAAAAGACATATAAGAAACCAAAATGTAAAAGTAAGCTGCTGTGATTTTACCTTATACATGTTTTACAAAGCGAAACCTCAGCTTGAGTATGATAGGTTCAATTAAATTTGTAAGTTCCCGTTCTTAGTTAGAGACAGTCTTTTTCAACTTCGTTTTGCTAACTGTTATTCTAACCTTAATACAAACAATTATTTGACTGCTAAAATATTAGTAATTTTTACTCCAAATAACAAATGATGTTATTTGAAAAGCGATCACCGACTTTATTATAATAAAAGGATATTTTTTCTTTTTCAAACATTAACTTTCGAGTTTTTAAACCCTTTCTATCACCCTTTCTATCGTAGTTTTCGTGGCATTGAAGGTCTGTTCTGCAAAAAATCTTATCAAAGTTGAAAGACCCCAAACTCTTGATCAACTAATCCGATCTTAGAAAATACTTTTAAATAGCGCATTAATTCAAAAGTTTATAAATCATCTCGCTAAGGCTCACAGGAGCAAATATTAATGAAGAATTAGAAAAAGAAACTCGATGAAGCTATTCATGATAAACAAATCCGAAAACTTTCCTTTACCTATTAAATTATGTGCAAAATGAAATAAAACTATCAGAGTCTAATAAAAGCCGAAGCTATATTTAATTTAAGAAGTTAAAATATATGAACGTTTACTATCTATATATTTTATTTAAATTGATATTTGAACATTATTTGAAAACACCGACCGCAGTTTTCAACTAGGCCGTACAGACGGGGTTTTGCCCACGCAATAACAATGTTTACACTTTTCAACCGGAGAAAAGTCACAGATGTTTGCTTTGTAAGTTACGTGGAGTGTTTATAATTCATTTAGGCGCGTACTCATAATGTTTGTACACTGCCGTCTACGTGTATTGACTTGTCAATTATTTTACTTACGTTTCGGCTCTAAGGATGCTTTTGTTTAACAAATTTCTTATAATATGAAAAAAACGATTTGATAGTAGAAAATACCGCCCATTTTCAATAAGTTGAATGTGTAAATGTAAGTAATTTGGTTGTTTATTTATAATTAATCTGATAATAAAATAGTATACTGCCTTAAATAGTGTCTTATAGAACTTATGTTAGTTAGATTATATGCCCAAATGAATTAATTGGTTTTAACTTGACTTATGCGGCTCTATTTTTGTTTTTAATTATGCTATCGTGTTGCATAACAGTGTACCTATCTATTAGGGCTGTGTCAGTCGATAATTTCTTACAACCCGGGTCGATCGAATCACAAAGATTCGATTGTCTAGCAGGTCGTGGGTCGTGTTTGCAGAATTAAGTGAGTTACTTTGTGCTAGTCAACGATCGCAGGTGTTATTGTACGTCTCGTGCAGGGGCTCGTGTCGCGATACATTCACTAGGACATCAGTTTAAATACTCAAATCATAAGCTTCCTATTGATATTTATTATGTATAATACTTAGTATTTATTAGGTTAATAAATAAATATTATCGTTTCACAAAATTCCTAATTTTACGCAAATTGTAAACAACTATAATTATAAATACTATTACATAAACCAACATTTTGTTACAAGTAAATTTATAAAATTTACCTTAGTAATTATAAATTTAGATCATTGGTTACCGACCGCGCTAGTAATTATTAGATCATAAATACGCGAGCCTTGACATACGCGCAACTCGCACGCGCGCCGGGTCCTGTCTGTCTGCGGTTTCCTTTACTAACCGACCGCAGACGCAACACGCAACCCGGCACCCGATGGACACAGTCTCTGTCTCTTTCTTTTGGCATAAGAAAGAAAGAGAAACTTGCTTTTCAATACTTTTAGAGATATAAGGGTTATACCTACTGCATAAGAGTACCATTTGCTTGATGTGTATTGTAGTGGGTTATTTTACCGGGTTAGAAACAATCAAATCTTTTCAAAATCCGGGAGCCGCTCACGCAGGTATGGGCTGCGATCAAATCAAAGTGATTTGATCGATCGTGATCGACACAGTCCTACTTTCTATGCTTCATTCTCTTTATTTTTTTTTATAATAAAAAAGCTAAAACTTATGTCTTGGTTTGACTCAATATAAATATACTTACCGTGTTTTAGAAATCTGTAAAAAGTTAAAGTGTATAAAAATGTTCTAAATTACAAAAAAGGAATCTTATTTTTTTTAGGTTAATTTAACGTTTTTTTCGCAATAAATTATCGAGCACCTAACTAAATGAAACAATTTAAAATCATATAATTAGATTTTATTTATGTAATGGTAACAAGTATCTATAGGCTTCTATAGTACTATTTATTTGTATTAAATTACAGTCTTACACGAATGTCACTTATGTAAGGGATGTGCTAGTATTGACATCCGTTACCAAACGAACCTTCGCAGCTATGAAAGTGAGTGGTCGTTAAAGGTCATTTGTAATTGGTTATCGAATTTGTACAAACGTTTCAACATTCGGTACTTGTCGATTGTTATTCAATTATTTGTGTAAAGTCGATTCGTATTGTATTACGAAAGTGTTATGTTGTTTAATAAAACATTATAGTGTATTAAGACTTAGGCGGCATCTGAAATATATTAGAATTCAGCAATCTGCCCGGGAGATAGTAAAGTGCAATAGTGTACGCTTAAACACAGTTGCACTTACCCTTTAACTACTCTCATAGTCGATTTGAGGGAGATAGGCGCAGAGATCACTTTTGACATATCCATCCGACGTATGACTGCCTCCGTAGCCTAGTGGTATGGGCGTGTGCTTTAGAAACCGGAGGTCGTGGGTTCGAATCCTGCGGGGACTCAACAAATTTTCATTGTTGTTTCCTAGTTGGTTAGGGCAATTTGGGCCGATCACCCAATTGTCTGAAAAGTAAGATGATCCATGCGTCGGATGGGCATGTAAAAAGTCGGTCCACCCACCAACCCGCATTGGACCAGCGTGGTGGGATACGGTCCAAACCCCTAATGGATAGGGTGTATTAGGAGGCCTATGTCCAGCAGTGGACTAACAAAGGCTGATGATGTGATGTGATGTGATCCGACGTATATTCCATCCTAGTTCATAGACCTGCATTGCTCTAACCAACTAGAAATTAACACTACATATACCAGCTTTTTTTTTCAAACGTAAATTTCGTTGAGAAACGGTCAAAATAACTAGTTTGGCAAATCTAGTGTTTACTATAAAACGTTGTTAAATCCTCGCAGGCTTCGAACCCACGGTCTCCAGCTTTCTAAACGCAAATCCATATAAGTCTACGAAAGCAACTAACTTTTTTAAATATATGTTCTACAACAGCCGCTTGAGTTCTGATGAGTTATCGACAGATCAAATTAAGATGGTAAGTTCATTTATAAAATTACAATGAGAACATTGAAAAACGGTCACGGAGTTAATCGTTTTTCCTAAATTCTACAGAACTGAAATGTTATAATTTGAAAGCACTAACATAAAACAATAATTATAACATTTTTACTAAAAACCATACAGACAAAAACCAAAATGATAACGTATAAAAAACTGATAGACGCGACGGAAAATGGCCGTGGAAATTTGTGTGGAAAAATTTGAAAGATTATCCGTTACGTTTGTAAAAAACACATTCCGGCTCCACCCTTGTTTACGAAAACAAGATCTCGATTTGATTTATCGATAAACTCAAATTGCCGATTGTTTTTCGGGGATACAATTTAATTGACGCGTATTGTTTTTTTTTTCTGTTTAAATGTGCCAGTGACAAACTTTCACTATACACTTACATTTTTCCATTGTATAATTGTATATTATTTATTATATGGTATATTTAAATTTCAGTAATTGTAAGTAAATATTTAGTTAACATAACGTTTTCTTATGAATTTTTTACGAAAAAAATTACGAGTTTTTGTTATTTATGTTATTAGTTACCACTACTTATAATTATAAAATTTTTTAAAATTCCTCTTTTGTAATTTTATGTTCTAACTATCGCCTGCGCCAAATTATTCGTTCCTTGCCATTTATGAAAATAAGATTATTAATATAAACAAAATTAAAAGATATTCTTTAATACAATTGTTTATTTAAAATCTCCATTGTTTAAATCTTTTAAAAGTAACTTCTCAATACCATAACAATAAAAATTCAAACCACATCCTTCTTTTTTCAAGTATTTGTATAGTTTATAAGCCAACACAAATATTTTTGCATTTCTCAACTATTTGACTAAACTCACGTGCCAACTTGCCAAAAAGTCAAAAGCCTTTGGACTTTTTATGATATTTGCTAATCGTTAAAGCGTCACATGTGGCGGCCATGTTGGATTTGTTTTGCGATGTTTATTCGGCATTAGTTTTTGTGTGCTAATAATAAATGCTTAAATACTTGACTCTGTGACCCATGAGATATTCAGCACACTTTTTTTATATTCTTAAGGATGCTTTTTATCCTCTTAACTGTTAAATTGAGGAGACAACCGGGATATTTACGTAGTGCAAAGTGATATGCTCTAATGATAAAAACAGTAATATAAAACATTTGGATGGATATCTCGTTCATCATCATCATTAGCAGCCCTTATCCGTCCATTGCTGGACATAGGACTTTTTCAATGAACGCCAAGACGAGCCGATCCCTTGCTACTCGCTGCCAACTTGAACCGGCTACTGCACGGAGATCATCATCCCTCCGTTCACTCACCTTACATTGTCCTTCAAACCAGACATAACAAAATTTGCGAATTATTGTTTAAGTAAAGAAATGGGAATTGCAGTCACTTTTTTGCGTAAAACTCCAAAAATACTTAAAGTTTACTTACCCTAGACTATATACGATCGAGTATAACAACGTGTAGCCTTTGTATTTTAGAATACTTTAAATATATCTCTGTTTTCATTTGTTTTCTATACATTTACCATTAATAGTCAACATCTACCAGTGGTAGCGTCAAGTTACAGAAAAATGTATTTAATACAAACAATAACATTAGCGCGCGCAAAGATATGCTCAAACTTTTCAATTTGTAATCGGATAGATCTAGGCAGATTTGTATTAAATATTTGAGTTATATAAAACCGGAAATCTTATTTTATAGTATAGTAATAAAAAGTAAAGTTCTGATTGGCTTCTAAGGCGAAACGTCATTCGCAATGTGATTTTCGCTCAAATTATTACCTTTTTTTCGTTTTACATATGGGTTGTTCGTTTTAAACTCATCTTTTGTTATTTATTACTAACAATTCCTATCATATTTAATAGAATTTTGTAAGGTAAATCTTATCTTTTACATATTTCATTGTGACATTGATTCGTATTCAAGTTAAATAAAACGTGGTATACTCCGAATGGATTCAATCGCAAAAAGTATGATATAGCCTGATGAAGTGGGAACTCATCAATCGATGTCAAACGTTTCTAATGATGTTTACATATGTCATAGTAGTTTCAATATTGAATCCTATTTATCGTGGGATTAAGTTTAAAATGAATTGACCCGACAGGCAATCGGAAAAGCGAAGCGATGTTTATGAAACAAATGCATATTGACCTAGATGAATTGAAACTTATACTCCGTTGCAGCCTTCGACATTATTGAAAATTGTGCTCTATTATGTAGCCCTTAAAGTATATATTTCTTGTGTAAATTATAAGCGAAAGAATATTGCAAGGTACTCGAAATTGCACTTTGTTTATAAAGTAACAAAGTTCATTTTTAGTTTGAAACGTAAAAGATTTTCCGAGAAACAATTTGCAACGCGTTCTCATAATGCGCACTTTAAAGAAAGCAGGTAAGAGTTTGTAGTTAACGTCAAACTGATAGAGAACCTGTTTGTTGTGCTTCAGAAAAGATTTACTATCCAGAAAGGAGAATATTCAGAGTTAAATTGAGTTGGCTATTCGTCTTGAATTAGTTTAAGAGCGGTAATAACTTCAGCTTAGTTTTGTAGCGTTTTAAAAAATAGAAAAACCTGATTACAGTTTCAGTTTTAGTACCAAGTTTTAGGCTAATCTAACAATGCCGTAAGTCTATTTTAATTTAAGGATATATATAATATAGAAAATACTGAAACTATTTTAAATTACATATATATATATATGATATATATATATATATATATATATATATATATATATATATAATATATATATATATATATATATATATATATATATGGATAAAATCAATACAATAGTTGTTTTTATTTAAATAAATATAATGTATTGAATATAGTAGATTTATTTCATTCATACTTTATTACATGTATATTGATTTATATGTACTTTTCTTAGTGAACTGTGTAGCGATGCACTAAATAATTTTTAACCAATAAAAATGAGTAATGAACTAAGCCCTTAACGCAGTTTAACCTAATTTCATTTTTTAAATTAAAGACAATATTGTAAATAAAATAAAACTATTTAAACTTTACTCTATGTGTATCATTTTAACACTGCTTGTCATTCGACAAAGGCCTCCGTATTGTAATACATTTTTTATATAAATGTTTTAGTACAACGATGTACCTAAATGGGCAACAAATCATTTCGTATCTATAAAATATAAATTGTAGCGAATGTAATTTTAAAGCTGCCTTGAGCTTTAATATCATAATAAAAGCGCCGTCTTCCTTTGAAGTTTGTTTTATTGCAATCAAATAAAGTTAAAACTAAAAATGTCACAAGGATCAAGTTAAATTTTATTTAAACCCTTTTGCTTAAACACAAATGTGAATGCTACCCTTTTTTTCGTTTACAGAATTATAGAGTCTTACAAATCCTTATATCCTTGTTATATATCGAATTTAATTATATTATTTGACATTAACCAAATGTTTCAAATCTCATTTCATCTTTTTTCAGGACGCAGAAACGGTTGAGAAGCTAAATGAGTGCGGCGAGCTACGAAAAATGTTGAAACCTTACAAGGTAAGTTACATTTAACTTTTTTATTACATCCAAAGGAAATTATTAACTTCATATATAAAATGGAAATAGTATTTATTGAGGTTTATAATATCTAAGAATTTACTTAAGAGAATTAATTTTCTGAACGTAAGGCTTCAAGGATTATATTACTAATATTTTTGACGTTGAACTATAGATTATAAATAAGGTTATGAAGGCAATGTCGGAACAATGTAAGGATTACGTAGGTTATACTAAATAAATGTATGTATATTTGTTTGTTATCTTTATTTACAGTAGCTTATACATAAATCAATTTAAACAATTTTAAAGCAAGTAATTCTATTCATTAATGAACATTTGTTATAGATCGAGTGTTAATTCTAATATTTACGTTAAATTAGTTGGTAGGGTGAAGTAATTAATAGGTTTAATTGACAAGCACCCACGCGCGTACTTCACGAGAGAGGAGTAGAACGAACGTAGAAAACGTAATCCTAATTAATTGAGTGTCAGTCTTTACTTTATATCGTGTTTATTAGTGATATTAAAGGGGATTAATTTTGTTTAAATATTTACTATTCAATGGTTTCTGATATCGTTTAATATTTTTAACATAAAATAGTATCCTTATAAGTGACGTGTTTCCTAATAATAGAGGTATTTCTAAATAAAAACAGTTGTGTGCAAACATTATTAGAAATGTGTTGAGAAGCACTATATCGTCTCTAGTGTACTAAGACATCAGAACATACCAGTAGTCTCCGATTATCAAGTGGATTGTTGGTGCCCTACACAGCATATTTTATAGGCAAAAATTATCGTTTGCTAACGATTTTTAGATAGATCGGGATTTTTACTTGTTACATATTCATTAGTGCTGTTTATGCATTAAAATATAATTTTAATATACCCTGCATCGCATGCATCGCATCGTCAGCCTTTGTTAGTCCACTGCTGGACATAGGCCTCCCCTAATACACCCCTTTCCATTGGGGGGTTTGGACCGTATCCCACCACGCTGGTCCAATGCGGGTTGGTGGGTGGACCGACTTTTTACATGCCCATCCGACGCATGGATCATCTTACTTTTCAGACAACTGGGTGATCGGCCCAAATTGCCCTAACCAACTAGGAAACAACAACGAAAATTTGTTGTGTCCCCGCAGGATTCGAACCCACGACCTCCGGTTTCTAAAGCGCACGCCCATACCACTAGGCTACGGAGGTAGTACACCCTAATACGATAATATGCTACAGTAAAGATAATTTATCACTATTATACTTTGAGAAAATGCTTAGCAGAGAAAGATCATAAAAACAGTTACCAGCTATATAAATTTAAGTTAAAAGAACTAAGGCTTCACCTACAAGGTTAGAACTTATAACCAGACCATCTAAAGCTTATTATTAAAACCCGCTCACTTTATTATTTAGTATAAACGTTCCTTTTGTATTTTAACAACCAGTATTGATATGATGTGTCTTACTTGACAAGTACTTATAGCACAAATACCTAGCCAGATTATTACATAAATTATACTAAACAATTTAAACTTTCATGGGATATTTCATTCATCAAAACATGTTTAATTCCACTCGTCCTCGTTGAAGGATGACGAATCACAATTTCGAAATGAGCATATTTGTAATGTTATTAACATTAATTTTATAGAATTGATGTGAGTTTTGTAACAAAATTTCGATATTCACCCCGGAAATATTTATAAATAACAAGTATTAATTAAATTACCGCTTTAAATATTGAACAAGTTAATATTGAATTCCGATTCAAGGCTTCTGTTAATTAAAAAGGATCTTCACAAAATTAACGGACGCTTCCGTACTTTAAAGTTAATTTGATGTTGGCTCAGCAGACAAAATACGGATAAGTCTTATATTTATACATTCATAATAAAATATTTAATTCGTGTATAATACATATTTTCACCTCTTTCTCTCTCATCTCCGATCCTTGAGGTGATGCCTCAAGGTTGACTGGCAGAATATGATATCAGCATTAGGGCCGCCTTTGCATAACTCGTGTATAAAGTTTTAATAAATAAATAACTTGTATGTTTATAAAATTCCTTCATCGTTACAATTTAAAATATATGCCGGTTTTAAATGAATAAGTAGAGGTATAACCTTGCCTTTCTTTCATAAACTTATTGTTAATTACGCAGCACCTTTTATTATATAACCTGGCGCTGTATATCTTTAATCTCCGTCGTTATAATTTAATCCAAGTACATAAACATTTTAAACTTAGGTACTTTGACAAATTATCTTATCATCACTCAGGTTGTTATCGTAAATCTATAAAATACATTTCTCAGCTGTGTATATACATATATGTAATAGTTAGGGTAGATAAAATAAAAAATATCAATTTTAAGCAACAAAAGTTTCGAAATTAAAAAGCCACTTTGCAAATGAGTCTTAAGTCTGTCCGGGAACAAAAACTTAAGAAGATTGTCCACAGAAGAAACCTTAGGAAATGCGACAGCAGCGAGTTAAGCCGACAACTAACTTTTATAAGAACCTCTAAAAGAGTTGTTAAGTCCGCCAATTCAAGGAACATTTTGTAGGAAATTTTAAAAGAGCCTTGATTAAAAGCTGCGGAAGCCGATTTCGGATGGTATTTTACGTTTCCTTGACTAATGGGAAAATACATTAGGCGGATTGACTTTTTGTTTTTAACGAAAACGTCTGAATGTAAAGAGGTTTTAACGGATTTCATGCTAATGTAATGTAATACAGAGTAACTTGTTTACTCGTAAAAAAATGTGTAGAATATTTTTTATATAGACTTCTAAATTTTTTTCTTTGTATAGAAGCAAAAAAGTGACTTGCAAACACGAAAGAGCAATTTTCGTTTTATAGTAATCTAAATAACTATGAGATTCAGCGTAATAACGTAAATTTTTTTGGTAATTATTATCAAAAAGGAAGACTCATTGCTACAGAAAATTTCTTGGTATTTCAGTTCGTAAGCAACATAATAAAAAGGCTGATAACTTGCAACAGCTTGAGCTTCAAGTGCTTTACAATTTGCAAGTCTTTTTACAGCTTCAAAACATTTTTAAACTTTTATTCGGAAACTCAAGTTGCTGAAAACTTTTAGCATACTTACTAGCAGCAATTCTTTTTAGAAGAATTCTTTTTAATTAGAATTCGAAATCATTATATCGAATTAGAAATGATTAAATAATCTAGTATTCCTTTTATATACTTGTCTTGTATAACGTTATGGATATACATTATCATACAAGAGAAAGATTAAGGTACATACGACGTTTTATTTATTAGCGAGTTAAATATAAATAGGTATTATTAGGTATTATTTTCAAAACGTCTTTATCATACGTCAAAGATAATTTAAATCAAATTACTTTCATTCAGGCAATCGTTTATAGTTGTGATAAATAAACCAGTATTACGGATTTTATCGCGTTTAATTACATTGTAATTATTTTCAAATTATGGTCGAAATCCTAGACCCTATGCGTCCATAAACACGGGACAGACTGCGAAAGTAATTAAAGCCAATTAATATGTATTACTGTAATGTCTATCACTAATAGTATTCGCGTAAACAACAAAAATTTCTATATATTATTCGAGGGTGTATTACAAATAATATGTAATAATATTTAGCATTACAGATGCATTTTTAAACTTTGGGTACTTAAATCGTTTCTGCCTTCGTTGACTAAACTAGCCAAATGTTTTAGCACATGTTTCTTAAACCCATAGGATAAGAAGAAGAAAAATGTCCATTTCCGACACCAACTAACAACTAACAAATGTTGTTACTTAAAAACGGACAAAGTGGATTTTATGGCATCCTTTCTTTGGTTGATTAAAAATTCTAGTGTTAGAATTATATCTACTACGTAGTGTTGTAATTTGTACATTCATAAAAACTTAATTATCAACCTTATGTAACCTCACAACCTCACTTATAGTGTTTATTATTAATGCATAAATTTGTGGACATGAATTGTTTTGTTACAATATAATTCAAAAACTTATTAACTGATTTTGATAAAACTTCACGTTATTTAAGCATACACATCAGTATAAAACACGGATGTACTGGCATAAGCTAAGGTATCATACATTTGTTGCAAATCGTGTCCAAATAATCGATTACTACAAAACAGACACTCAAAAAAGACGTACATCGTCACCAAGTGATTTGCCGCCACATAGCACTCTAACTGCCTCCGTAGCCTAGTGGTATGGGCATGTGCTTTAGAAACCGGAGGTCGCGGGTTCGAATCATGCGGGGGCTCTACAAATTTTCATTGTTGTTTCCTAGTTGGTTAGGGGTAATTTGGGCCGATTGCCCAATCGAATCTGAAAAGTAAGAGGATCCATGCGTGGGATGGGTATGTAAAAATTCTGTTCATCCACCAACCCGCATTGCATCAGCGTGGTTGGATCCAAAAAACCCCTAATGCACAGGGGTGTATTAGGGGAGGTCTATGTCCAGCAGTGGACTATCACAGGCTGATGATGTATGATGATGTATAAGCATTCTATATTACTTACTAAAACCACTATATTTCCTTTCAGAGCCCAGACGCCTGCAACACATGTCAGATGTGCGGCGGTTTCCGTCTACTACCATGTCGCATCTGCAACGGATCCAAGAAGAGTCTCCACAGAAACCACTTCACTGCAGAATTCGTCGCATTGAAATGCATGAATTGTGACGAAGTCGGCCTCGTCCGATGCGAGGCGTGCTCTTGATTTTATCTAAGTAATCAATACAACCAACAAAATCTAGCTTTCTAAGTTCGATACTTATTTTTATTCCGTGGCATTGTTTTAAAGTTATCTATGGTTTTAAGCTAGGACGCTCTATGGATTTTTCTTAAGTCTGTGGTAATACTAAATTTACTGGGAAATATTAAAGGCCTAGCATGACTTTCGCTTTATTTACTGCGGCTTACAAATCGTTTTTTAAATAATATGTGGATATTAAAGAATAATTATTTGGAAGTGTGCAAATCGTGCTCCTGTATTGCCTATGATTGTCTTATACATCCGTTCATGCTAAGGGGATAGAGTAGCTTGATAATTTTCAAACAACGTAGGATAGGAAAGTGATTTATCGTTTACAAAATATTATCCTGCAAAGAAGAGCTCAAAGTAACTGATAGTTAATAATTCTTTTTATGTCTTCTTTTACGTTCTTGCGGACGTCGTAATCTGAAATGAGATTTTACTCAATATGTCTAACGTCAATACCGACATAAAAATAATCATCTGCATTAGTTTGTTCGTTTTTATTATTTGATATGACGTAGATGTGTTTTGTATTTTGTTCTATGCAATGAAAAATAATGAAAAATCTTTTTTAAGAATATTTAGAAAAATGTACAACTCAATTTTTTTAAGCGTATATTGTAAATTTGCAAATTGTTTTTGGTGCGTCACACCGTGTCTGTTATCGACAATTAAAAGAAAATTGTATCAGCGGTCAATATTATGTTAAAAAAGATCATATTTTAATTTTTATTGTTAAATTTTCTTATAATTCTTACTCGTGCTTAATGAGTCGCTAAGCTTTATAAGTTTACATTTTTTAAGTTTCATTTTGAAATTTAATGTGTTTTCTTTTTTATAAAATCGTTCTTTACTGACTCTATTACATTGATCTAACTTTCTGTTAATGTATCTAGAGAGGTAAGAAGGCTTCGTAAGCTGGTACTAAATAAAACTAGTATGCCATAATTTAGATGCAATATATTTTCTACTTTTATATAAATATTGTCAGTATCTTAGTTATTAATAGTCTTTATATGGTATTGTTTTACAAGATTAGTTTAAGATATTATTTTTAGTAAATTGTGCTACCAATATTATACAATTTGTTAACATCAAAAAATTTAGTTTCTGCGCCATCTCTTGGTGGAAACAAGCAACAATTAAGCCTTAATTTTAAAAGCGCATGGAACATGTTTTATTTCTGTTATTATTTCTATAGTTCTTTTTAGTTTCATTCGACTGTCTCGATGTGATAGTAAATCTTATATTTACATTTTAACAAGCACAATCATTTTTAAAAATTGTGACAAATTTGAATGAAATTTTAATCTTCTATTTTTTACAATAAAATAGAATGATCCATGTTACTGATATTACATTCCATTATAATATTACAATTTTCATAATTTTAAGATTTTTTTGATGTAAATATTATCTAATAAAATTAAAACAAAAAATAACTGTGTTTATTAATATTCCCCTCCTGCATTGTAAGAATTTTTAATTAAATTATTCATCCTACGTAGGTATAGAAATAACTTTAAACGAATACTTTAAATATTATATAATTTTCTGGACACTCTAAACTAAAAAAAAGTAATTACGTTTTTTACCGTTGGGAAAATGTATCCGTAAAAGTGTAGATTTAAAATTTTAACGTGCGTAATTTTTATTTTTTTACCTTTAATTTTTAAAAGCGGTAACCATTCCATCATTTTTTGATTAACACAAAATTCAATTATATCTATTGTTTCACTTATTTGGTGTATAGTAATTTTAATTTTAAATGTAAATAGAAACAATAATATTAAAATATAATATACATTACGTCAGCCTTACAAAATGAAGGGATAGTTGCATTGTCTGTAACAACATTGTAAGCAACAACTACGTATTCAATTTTGCTTCGCTGATCAGAGAGCTAATAGACAATACATCCGGCCTTCCTAGTGTTGGGTTTCAACTTGCGGTGCTGAGTGATGTTGTCCCACATATAAAAAGATTATATCGATACTTTTGAAAATTTAAGTCAGGAAGTTTAAAGAAGATTCTTTTTGAAGTGTTGAGCGTGAATACCTAAAATATATTAAGTTCTCGTTGTCAAATATCAGTTTTAAAAATTTCAAATAAGAATCAATGATATTTTTGTATGTTTTAGCCAATTTGGAATAAATGAAATCTAAGTAACCCATGGCAAGGTAGTAGTGTCATAAATGTAGCGTTTTATTGATGAATTTTCATCGAGATGTCTATCACGAATCTTCTAACATCAACGCTATACGTACGTACATACTCTTCGCTGATAGAGGTAACTTTATTTATATTTATTCCAATTTGGCTCAACTATACTATTATATCTCTGTACCATGACAACATTGGACACGACAAAATAACTTATATGCTACAATAAAAAAGCTTAAAATAAAAAATTTAACTGAGAGATGGCACAGCTAGGGTTTAACAAATTTTAGGTGCTAAACAAAAAACTTAATCAATAATAGATCCTATTGTTATATTATAGTTATTCTTTCTCGTTTCCGTTATTTCAACATACTGCAACAGTTATTCTCATCGCTACTTCTGTTTTTCAATTGTAATGAAAGAAGTAAAATAAATTTGAAACAATAATTGACATCGATATACTTATAAGAGTTGTTGCCATACCTACTTTCCGTTGTTTGCGGATGTAGTGGAAGAGGCGCTTTCGCACTCGCTTCGCGTGATCGGAAGGCGTCTTTATTGTTCACGAGACTCACTATTCTCGTTTGTTCTCGTTAAACGAGACAATGTAAAATAGGTTTGTTTGTTTGTTTATAATTTGATGGAAATCGATTCACGGAACACTAATATTGTCGTTTATAATCGATATTCTCAAGTAACCGTTCTTAGAATTTATAAGCCTATGGGTCGACAGGATTACTGGAAACGTTTTAAACCGATATTCCGAAGAATTAAATAGATGTTTGTTTTTGTCAGGGAATTTAATTAAATTGTTTTAAGTTCTGTAGAGGAATATCGCTAAAAAGCGTGTTAAAGTTTAAAAAAAAAAATTGTATTGTTAAATACTTTTATATAACAATTTATGTACTTAGTTTTTTTTAATTATTAAATTATACCATAAATAAGTAATTTTAAATATTTATATCCGTATGTATGTGATAACTTAAAAAATTAAACCTTTTCTGGCACATTGGAAAGGTCCGGGACCAATCGGCACCTTAACCGATGTTACTTGATTTCAGTTCTTATTGAAAGTTATGTAGGTCATAACGTATGTTTTATTAATGAACCCTGCAGTATAATTTATATATACAATATAAATAATACTGCAGGGTTCATTAATAAAACTTATCATTTAAAAAATTATTATCCAAAAAATGTTACATAACGTACAACAATGTACATTACATTACACACCTTAATACTGAATACATGCATACATATATGACACGGCATTTTTCTGTCAATCAGAACCCGTTGCAATCGATCCAGTGCGCTTACCTCTTTAATTTGTACTTAAATTTAGCCTAAGACTAAGTAAGCCCTAAACAATTGAGTGAAATTTACGCGTTAATTATGTACCAAATGCGCTTTAATTAAAAATATATAATCTATCTAAATCACCTACATTAATTTTAAAAAAGCTCATAAAAGAGAATTGCCGATAAAAATCTTGCAGGCGCTTATAATACAAATTTAAATATACCAAAAGTTTTATCACAATCAAACAGCCTAGTTTTCTGACAATTTATTTTGTACCATGAAATGAATATATACCACATATTATCTTCCAGGTGCTATTTTTTCTAAATTCATATTAAGACTATTCTTGGTATCCTTCATATTAAGACTATTTTTAATAAAGCTAACGTTTGTTACAAACAAGTATATTTTCATACAAATAAACCGAAAATTCATTCGATTTGTATAAATAGAAATCAATTAATAAAAACGTTTAGAATTTCTTTGATCGCGCAATACAATTAAAAGGAAATTCCACCCTTATTTGCGCGCCAAACAAACAAAACCAATATGATGTTGATACATCGCGTATTCTCGCTAATATTTATTTGAGGGTAACCTCATACAAAAAATAATTTATTCTTATACGGACAAAAATCGTGCCCTTTTATATTTCAGTATATATTATTCAACAATATTAATTCACAATGTGTTGCATAAACACACCTTATGCATAATAACAAAATTAAGAAATGTTCAATGCAAAAATATTAAAAAAGTTACATAACTAAAAAAAAATATAAAACTTAACAACAAAAAGAGCCAACAGTTATCATTAAGTGAAGCAAGTTTTTACTAAACACCTATGCATATTTATAGAATTGCTTATCTATAGATGTTTATTACGAATTATTACCATTATAAATTCAAAACGGTGTATACATGTAATAACCTAATATTAAAAGTGCTAAGCTCATTTGTATTTTTGCAAATTCCATTTCCCGTGCAAATGCAACTGCAAAGGAAATACACGTATCCGTCCACACGTTAACAAAACGAAACGAGGCGCCTGTTGCTCTCGTATACGAGAAATCAATGTCGCAACACGTACATTCGCCTGTTGCACGCTTTACGCACACCACAACACGGACGTGTGTTAACACGGCCGCACACATAGCCGTTACAGTGTACGTACACGGAAAGGAGCACACATAGCCGATTTCAGGGTCTGGTTCACGCACACATACACAATCCCGTCGGGGAAGCTGCAGCTAGGTCGCGAATGACGTCATAGCGCGCAAGGTCAATATCAGTCCTTCGCGCTCGATCGATAGCGTGCGTCCCTCTCGCACGCGCCGCTCTGTCTAGTTTCGCATGTGTGCGTCTGTGTATGTGTCATGGCGGCGACCTCTTACTACTTTTGCGTGCGCCATTAGAAATACGAAACCGATTGTACTTAAGTTTGGGACAGTGAGTGCTTTTCTTTTCGGTTGACAACAATGTTGGTATTGAGTACAATATAATTGTAAGTCTACATTTCGGGCGAACATTTTTTTGTGTATAGATTTCTAGTATTCAATTATACAGCTTTTAGGAAATGTAGTTAAAAAATTTAAATGAAAACCAAAATTAAAATAAAATCATTAGTTCTCCCTTATACTATAACTTGTTTAATTATAACATTACAGCGGTATTGACCCTTGCTTTTAAATCAGAGGATGTTGTTTTAAATCCCGCAGGGAAACAACGTGTCATCATTGTTTTCTGGCTGGTTAGGAAAATTTAGGCCGATCACCCAATTGTTTGAAAAGTAAAATGATCCATGCGTCGGATGGACATGTAAAAAGTCGTTCCCAAGCGGGTTGGGATACGGTCCAAAATCCCTCTAATAGAAAATGTCCAGTAGTAGACTACCCCAGGCTGATGTAGATTATGAAGATAAAATTTCATACATTTTATAAAACTTATAAATTGATGACGAAATTTCATAATTTTTTTAAATATCTATTACATACATACATACATACATCATCAGCCTGTTTTATCCACTGCTGGACATAGCCTCCTAATACCTATCCATTAGGGGTTTAGACCATATCCCACCACGCTGGTCCAATGCGGGTTGGTGGGTGGACTGACTTTTTACATGCCCTTCCGAACGCATGGATCATTTTTTTCGAATTGGAATGATCGATCACCAACTTTGAAAATAACAATGAAATGTCATGCGTCTCCAGCGGATTCGGAACCACGACCTCCGGTTTCTAAAGTAATGCCCAGTACCCCACTAGGCTACGGAGAGCGATTTCTAAATATCTATTATAAATATTATAAAATTATTGAAATTATTTTATCTTCGATTTTACTTTTGCTTTTATTTATGTGGATAATTGCAAAAAAATAAAATTCAGGCAGGTATTATTTTATCCATATAAAAAAATAATTCTAGCAAGGTACTGGCTGTAAATAAATATTGACTGATTTTATTACATGAAAAAAACAAGGAACCCGAAAAAGAGTATCGTACGCGTTCTAAATTCGAAAGGAGCGTCGCCATTGTATTGTTATATCTCACTCCGGGAATTGAATTTATCCGATAAGCTTGTGATTCGATCAATGCATACCAGATGTTATCCGACTAAGGAAGCGACGAAATGTACAATATAATTTATGTTTTGTTTAACATTATTACTACTTATTTATTTATTTAGGCATACCAACAGCTATACACACATCATCATCATCATCATCATGAGCCTGTGTTAGTCCACTGCTTGACATAGTCTCCTAATGCACGCCATCTCCATTTTTAAGAGGTTTTTGAACCGTATCCCACCACGCTGGGCAATGCGGTTTGGTGGGTGGACCGACTTTTTACATGCTAAGCTATGCTATACACACAAAATTTTCAATCTTAAAATTAACAGATATAAAAGTAGGTACTGGTATGTAGGGCAGTAAAAACAGGTACAGCGATCTCTCCTTTAACACAATACGACATCTTACAGCGAGTTTATAAATAACAAAATTATGAAATATTAACGATACGACATATAAGGAAGAAAAAGTTATAAAGAACACGAAAGCAAGACTTACTCAATGTTCTCTGATCAATTATAAATAAAAAAATTTGGATACTAGTTTGTTTTTGAGACCATTATGTTCCATGATAAAAATTATGCTTAATTCCTTTGATACAAGCGTTAATGAAACATCACGACCAAATTGCCCTCTAAAGCGTCATAAGCTAAATAGCTTTTGCATTATTAATTCCTTGACACCAAGTGGACAAGCACCATATTGAAATTTGGAACAAAATCTCATGGATAGTAATACGTACGTGTTCATTTTTATGGACTCCTGTAAAAATATCATCATCATCAGCCTGTGTTAGTCCACAGCTGGACATAGGCCTCCCCTTATGCAGGCCTTCTCCATTAAGGGGTTTTGGACCGTATCCCACCACGCTAGTCCAGTGCGCGTTGTTGGGTAGACCGACTTTGCCCATTCTCATATCCCATGCTCATGCATGTATCATCCTACTTTTCAGACAATTTTGTGATCGCCCCAAATTGTCCTAACCAACTAGAAAACAACGATAACACACAGTTGCTTTCCCCGCGGGATTTGAATGCACGACCTTCAGTTTATAAAGCAAGGGCCAATATCACTTCAATTAACATTTTGATTTTAGAAAAATCGTACTGTTGGAAATACAAGATCGGTTTTAAAAGTAAACTCCTGTGTATTAATAAATTATTATCTAGAAATTAATGTCAATATAAAATGTCATAATTCACTTACCCCACCAGAAATTCTTTTTGTGCTTTTGTTTGTGAAAAATTACAATCCTAACTGGAGCAAGGACATTTTAGAGTATCTTTAAGGTGAAAGATCGCTTAAGATATATCTCTACGAAATTGGACTTTAACACGAGGCCTAAAGGTGGAAAATGGCTTAATAGAGCTTCGAGTAGACTGTAAATAAAGTTTGTTTTCACAACCGCAGGGCTGACAGCATTTGTATCGTAAAGTTGATATCTTTATTTATAAAAATTATACTGTTAATACCTTTTGTTTTTTGTTCTAAAAGCTTTTCCCTTCCACAAATTAAATTAAAAACTCTAGGTTGAAAGAGTTTTGATTGAAAAGTCCGCTAATTAATTTTAATTCATATTTGTTAATACATCAAAGGCAGTTAATACATTAAAGCTTAACAATAAAAAATAAATTATTTAATTTCCCCGTTGACAGCCCTATTGCGACTTCGAAACACTAGATAATTTAATCTAAAATGTTTAGACTCTGCTAGAACTGAGAGCGCGTTACGGTTTATTTAATAAGACATTACCGAGTTAGTTAACGTATGCAACATGTTGTGGTACTCCTGGAAACATTTACACGAAAACATGTTGGGAGTTTAGTTCTGTGCTAACATTAAAGTACATATGAATAAGATATTTGTTTATGTTATTATATATTTTACTGTATATTATTTTTGAGCGTTCGTCGATCTCCGACCAGGTGGGATGCAGATCTCCGTGCAGTAGCCGGTTCAAGTTGGCAGCGAGTAGCAGGAGATCGGCCGTCTTGGCGTTAATGCAAAAGGCCTATGTCCAGCAGTGGACTGCAAAGAGATAATGAATGAATGAAATATTGTTTCGATGTTAGCGTTACATTGTATGAACTTTTAATAGTATAAAAAGTTGAGTATAATTATTTCAGAAAGAATAATGCCTTTATTTTTAAAGTGTTCTATGGGTAAATAGTTTTACAAGATCTATGATCTTATGATATTGCATCAGAATTAATACATTGTACTTTGTTTAAATGTTTTGTTCTGCTTACTAAATAATGTGGATGTATTAATTAGCAATTAATAAATATCCATTTTATGCTTGTTAACCAAGTTATTGGTTTGATTATTAAATATATTTTGTAGTGATATAGCTTTTAATTACTAATAAAATTAAAAAAAAGTTTTGTGAATTTGGGGCAACATTAGACTCTTACTTAAATTCATACAAAGTTTTGTTTTTTAAATGTTTATTGTTTACCAGTAACGTATAGAATTCGTATGAAATACAATTATTAATATAATTAATCATTCGAAATGTGTTGTGTTTAAGCTATAAAATGACGCTTTAAGCACATGATAATTAATGAAATGTTAGTACAGTAATCCCACATGGTTTAGTATAAACATTAGTAAATATAGTATGTTCTTATAATTTATGTATTATGTCTCAACTTTTCTAAATATCTAACCAGGTTATAAATTAGTAGCTGTCATTGTTTTTAGATTGTTTAACTATTTTTTTATAGTTTCTATTTTTGTTTATCATCATCTTTATCAGCCTGTATTAGTCCACTGTTGGACATAGGCCTCCCCTAGTGCACGCCTCCTCCTATAGGGGGTTTTTGGGCCGTATGCCACCACGCTGGTCTAATGCGGGTTGGTGTGTGGACCGACTTTTAGACGCCCTTCCGACGCTTGGCTCATCTTACTTTTCAGACTTTTCAGATAAATTGTCCTAACCAACTCGGAACAACAATAAAATTTGTTGCATCTTTCCGCGGGATTCGAACCCATGACCTCCGGTTTCTAAAGCACACGCTCTTACCACTAGCCTACGGAGGCAGTTATTTTTTGTTGTCTTGCGATAAATATCTAGTTGAAAATTTTCTTAATGTTTATATTTTTTTTTTGACTAGAAATTACACTGCCCTTATGTAGTAGAATTTTTAGACTAGAAAAATTGGTCCATATTGCCCTAATCATCTAGAAAACGACGACTAAACCAACTTGTTACGCTGCAGGACTATAACGCAGGACCTTAGTTAAGTAAAGCTCAGGGCAAATATATATTTTTTTCTTACCTAGAAACTAGGTTTAAATATGATAACCATTGTGATTATATTGCAATTATAATTTTTATTACTACGAAAGAAATGAAATGGTTGACAAAGAGCATAGTCAAATTACATGAAGGCCAGCATAGACAACAGTTTTATATTTTAGCCACGTTGCTTAATAACTGTAACATCCTCCGCCGCCAAGTGTTTGGGCTTTATTTATTTATCTATTCTTTAGCTCTCAGCTCTTTATTTAATTGCTCTTCCGCTGTAAAATCTTTACAAAGTATGATTTAGAGATCACCTTTTCAAATTCTGATAGATTTTAAAAAGCTTTTCATTATTGATTCCTAGTTGATTAAGCAAATGAGGATTGATCACCCAGCTTCCTGTCAAATTAAATGATCGATGCGTCGATTTTGTATCTAAAAATCTACACCTGACATCTTTTCAGTTTCCATCAGACTTCTTTTACTTTCATAAGTAAAAGAAGAGTCCGTGTGCATCTCTATACGCTAATACTTGTGCACTTAAGTCGCCAACGACTTGGACAGGACAATAATCACTTTATTAACGCTCGCATTTATGTATAAATTAAAATATAAAATGTATAGCATTTACCTTTTGCCTTTTTCTATTCTTTAGGACTATATTCCAATGTATAATAAAATTAGCAAATCACCAAACTATGATTACATAATATGAGAATTTGATTTAAGTTGGGGTGATTAGGTGTTTTGAACCTCAAGGATGACAACTGAATGGATAAAATTTCAGGATACTTGGGCGCGCTAACGTCAAAAGGGTTCTTCATAAGCAGCATGGACTTTTATCATAGTCTGAAGTTGAGATATTACTTATAGAGTATCGCGTGAAATTTTGTAGTGATAATAAAAGATAAATGTTTATCGATACGTCCAGTTTGTGAAGAGCCTTCGTGGCCCGATGCTCTGCCTCTAATTAAAAGCTCAACTTGTTAAATTTTATATTATAGTAAATATTAATTGGTTTGCTCGTGTCTTCTTAATTATTTCGAACTGGGAATAATATAAAATTTACAGAAGCTTCCACTTTCTTATTGATTATCAAAAACGCCATAATTTATTTTAACATAATAGTAATCTCATTCTTTATCTAAATAACTGCATTGAGATTTATTACAACGATTCATTAAACCAAAATACGTCTAAACCACGAGATAAAATAAGGAAAATATGGAGAAAATCGCCTAAGCACACCTTAGGTGGGTATTCGCAAATTTTTAATGTCACCAAATGCGAAGTAAAACCGCTAATGGATCCGCGACAAAATGTCCGCCTCCGAAAAATGGCTGAATAATTTCATGAGACATTTCGTGCAGCCGCCGCCTTTATTACACGTTATCGCTTACGCTAACGGTTGAACGATGACGGTTAACATTCAAAAGCGTACGTATAATACAACGGTGTACTTAGTGTTGCCAGGTTGCTGTTTGATGGGTACAATAAATAGATTTCAAACGTGTTAAAGTATATCTGCATTATTTTATTGTACAATGACGACGAAGGTTTTAAAAAAAAAAAAATACTGATGAGTTGATTATTTTTCCCAAAAAGCTTCGCTTTAAGTGAGACATTAATGTAGAAGCTAATAATACAAGCGAAATTATTACGCGAAACAACTCTTCCTACATCTTTTTATAGGTCCTCCATTTCCTTGATACCAAATTAAGGAAATGCGACTAATTATACTAATGTTACCATCAAATTATTAACTTTAAAGTCTAAAGGTCCCAATTTTGCGAGGACCATCAGCGGAAGTATCGCTGCGTTACTTTCTCTCTGAGCACTCATCATCCTCATCATCATCAGGCTGTTACCTAAATTGTTTACCCACAGGATTCGAAACCACGAGCTCCGGTTCATAAAGCAATGACCAATACCACTGGGCCACGGAACACTAACTTAAATAAAATATTGGGGTATATACCCAATATTTCAAACTCAATCTGTTATATCTTAAGGCGGCAAGTAGATTCTTGATGTAGATGTTAGACTTGTTTGTCTTGATGAGAAAATAAAAATCTTTTTTTTTTTATGGCATACGCAGGCAGACGAGCAGTCGGGCCACCTGATGGGAAGTGATCACCGACGCCCATAGACATTAGCAATACCAGTGGTATCACCAACGCGCTGCCTACCGTGAGACATAGGGTGTTAAGTCTCGTTTACCCAGTAAATACGCTGGCTACGGTGCCCTTCAAACCGGAACACAGTAGTGTTTTCACACTACTGCTTCACGGCAGAAATAGGCACCGCGGTGGTACCCACCCAGACGGTCTCCTGTAAAAGGGACCTACCACCGGTAAAATATTTGTCCATTACTGTTAAATTTACTTCATAAATTGAACTTACTCATTAAGTTGAAACATATTTTATTCTTTTCTAGTTTCCATCTAAGATTCTTATTAATAGTACTACTTTTCCCGATGTACAAGAAGTATATCGGGAAAGAATTAGGTCTACCGTGAAATACAAAATACTTACACTGGCAACTACATACAAGCAGCTGAAGCCTGCCTCGTAACTAGATAGAGATGCTAGAGGAAGTCCAAAACATTAGGAACAAACAACTCGATAAACGCTTAAAAATTTGCTGTAGTCTAGGTAGTAATCGCATAAATATAGTACAAGAAGCAATCATAAAAAACGTATGTTATCAAACTGTTTAACGCAAAAGCGTATGTAGTTATTGGTCGAATATCACACATTATTTAACCTTGTTTTCGTCAATTCTATCGTTATACACTCAACAATAGAATAAACTTAATATCAAACAAGTATAAGGTGAAATCATCATCATCAGCCTGTTTTAGTCCACTGCTGGACATAGGCCTCCCCTAGTACACCCCTATCCATTAGGGGGTTTGGACCGTATCCCACCACGCTGGTCCAATTCGGGTTGGTGGGTGGACCGACTTTTTACATGCCCATCCGAGGCATGGATCATCTTACTTTTCAGACAATTGGGTGATCGGCCCAAATTGCCCTAACCAACTAGGAAACAACAATGAAAATTCGTTGCGTCCCCGCAGGATTCGAACCTACGACCTCCGGTTTCTAAAGCACACGCCCATACCACTAGGCTATGGAGGCAGTTGTAAGGTGAAATGACTAACAAGATGTTTTTAATTTGTATCTTATCCACTATTTTACGGATTTTCACGTTAGTTATACATAATTAATACCGACGTTTTAGACCTGTTCCATAATCACGGATAGAATGCCCGAAAAATAGTTAATTTGATATGTGTAATAATCGCGTAAATAAAATAAAATGTTTAAATCATCCTAAACAAGGATTTATATTTATTTATGACAAACTCATGTTCGCTCGCCATTTTTTTTCTCACGATTGAGTGCAATAAAAGTAGCACAATATAGAAATACATTACCTGAAACTTGAAGAATAATGAGGAATATGCAATTCCATCGGATGTAATTCATTTCCGAGGCAATATAAAACGTGTTGCGTCGATTACCCTCAGCAGAAATGGATTGCTTGCTACATTCGAAATCATTCGTAAGCAGAACAACATCGAAATGGTCTTGTTATTTCTTCATTTCTTCATTATTTAATCACAAATAACTGCCTTCGTAGCCTAGTGGTATAGGCTTATGCTTTAGATGCCGGAGGTCGGAGGTTCGAATCCTGCGGGGACTCATTTATTTTTCTAAGTTGTTTCCTAGTTGGTTTGTGCAATGCGGGCTGATCACCCAATTACCTGTAATGTAAGATCATCTATGTGTCGGATGGACATGTAGACGGGCCTGCGCCTGACCTCTCTCCATTCGTGTCGGCGTTCCGTCCCATCGGATTATGAGGGTATTAAGGAAGAGGGTGTATATCTGTGGTTGCGCGTACACTTGTGCACTATAATATCTCCTGTGCAGTTGGCTGATCTCAAATATAGATCGGCCAGCGTTGAAAGACATTTGTATTATTATTATAGTCACAAACAATTGCATTGAATAATCAATTGTACATATCTAAATAAAATATTTTAAGCTTCATAGTAAGCTTATTTTGGACCGAAGTTTAATACAAGAATTGAATGGACATGTTTTTGGAAACATGAATATATATACTTTAATAAATTTTGTCGGTGTTTGAACACTTGAATAGTATGTAGTCTGTTAGCAAATTTTATTCTTTTTTTTTCAGGTTATTCTGTTAACAGTTTAATTTAGGTAAATTATTATTTGATGTAGCTATTTAAACCAAATACGACTTTTTTCAAGAATTAGAAGATTACATATTGAATTCCCATTTCCTGATAAGTGCAATCACCTCCGTGGTCTAGCGGTGTTGTCCCTTGATTTAAAACCCGGAAGTCGTTGGTTCTGATCGATCGGAAACAACTTTGTTTTATCGTTATTTTCTGGTGGGCTAGGACAATTTGGGCCGATCAGCCGTTTGTCCGAAAAGTAAAATTAGCCATGCGTCGGATGCGCATGTAAAAAGGTTTACCACCCGACTATGGAGAAGGCGTGCATTAGGGGAGGGCAGGCAGTACATGCCCATATAGCGCATGAATCATCTTACTTTTACTTACTTTTACTAGGAACACAACAATTAATATTTGTTGAGTCCCCGCAGGATTCGAATCCACGACCTCCTGATTCTAAAGCATAAGCCCTTACCACTAGCCTTAGGAGGCAGTTGCAATGATTATAACAATAATACTGTATTGACAGATATAAGTAGATCGCTTATTTAGTTAATATTCTGAAAAGCACCGCAAGTTTTCGCAATAAAGTAATTTTTTCTTACACTATTTTTTATTCAAATTTATTAATTTTTATATTATACCTTTTAAGTCGGATTTTATAGAAAAACGCATTTGTTTTTTTTATATTGAATTGTGATTGGCCCTAAATAAGTATGCCATATTTCGAGTTAATCCGATATTCTGAAGGGGGTGAAAATCAGTTCAAAGATTCCTCGTTACTATCCGAATTCTCCAGAAAAAGGAGGAACGCAATTCGGAACGAATGTTTTTTATTATTATTTTACCTCGTTGCTCCGCTCCTAGAGCTCAATTTTGTTTATTATTTTTTTTAAATGACAGATATTATTACCTTTCCACGGGTCCCATTTTTAAAAACATTTTGTGATAAGTATTTTAATAGATATTTCAGAAATAAAAAAAAATATGGCACTATAAATCACAACCTCGTGCGATTTATTTAAAACGATTATTGTATTTGAATTGGTCTATATAAAGTATATTTTAAGAATAACGCACAAAAAGCATTTCAATGAAAACATTTTTAAAAATTGCAATTGGGCACATTCAAAGCTTATTTAAGATGATACGGTTAAGGTTCACATATAAGATATTGCATCAAAAAATTCTTCACTCTATGTACAAAAACGTGTCATAGACGATATTTTGATAAAAATAAATATCTTAAAAGTTATCAGAGATTTAAAATGTGGTGGAGGAAAACGCGACGCAATTTGTACGGAGAGCACGTAGTTACCTCCTTATATTGTGTAAAATAGTTATACGCTGTTAGAGGTTGGTCATATTTTTTTGATAATTTTTAAAATATTTGAATGATTATACAGCTTGAATTATTTCGAGGACTAAATTTTGGCGCCTGTAAAGTTTGTTATTCATGGCCATTGTGTAATAGGTATTTTATTTTATATTAAATAAAAAAAGTAATAAAAAAATTACATAGATATTTAGGGCAAAACAATTCTTCAATTTCTTAAATAACTCTACCTATTAACTGTTAAGTTCTTTGATTATTAAATGACATTTTTAATTGTGAAAATTTAAAAATATATTTTGAAGATGCATATATTAAAATTGTTATTGGGTTGTATTATACGGATTTTTATTTTCTTTAATAGAAACCTTACGGTTTCATGTTGTACTACATTATAAATAAAAAAATATTCGTACAGAATGAGAATGTTTAAATTTAATCTTACCAATTTCACAAAAATTAATTAATTTTTAATCGAAAGCATGTGCTTAACGTAAGTAATTATTTATTTAAAAGATTTTTCAACAATCATAGGCAATAATAATGCAAATTCGGATATTGTCACATATTTTACAACTCGGTTCAAGGTAGCGTGGCCGAGCGGTCTAAGGCGCTGGTTTAAGGCACCAGTCTCTTCGGAGGCGTGGGTTCGAATCCCACCGCTGCCATAACACTTTTTGTTACAAACTTATTACCAGTTAAAACGAATTAAAAACACTTTTTTATGATAAATAGACAGTCGTGACTAAAATAAAAGTTTTTGTGGATATTAGGAAACGTAAACTTGTTAATTAATAGTAAAACTTATACTACTTTATAATTGATATAAGTTTGTTGCGGTCCACAATTCGTTGTTATCTCGAAATTTCAATTAAAGCTACTTTAAACGCATTTATAAAAATACCTTATAAACAAGCACACGACACGCATTTATTTTCGAAATGTGTTAAATGGTTCGCTTTCTTGCGCGATATTACTGCATAATCGTTATCGTTCCCGCCATTTCTCCCGTCTAACAATCCACATAACATCATCTTAAATCTTAAATGTTATTAAGCAAGAAAAACGGCAGGAGCAATTCAAAAAATTCCATTACAATTTTAATTTATTACCAACGAAAAACTAAATGAATCACTCAAGGTTAAAAGGAGAAATGTCAAGGTTAAATGTCACCCGATATTGGGTTACTATTAGGTTAACAATGGCCTAATTGGCGTGAATTCTACCACGTGATCACGTGATCGACGCGACCCCAGCCGCGGGTAAATTGGCGGCCATTATTCCCTGCGCACGGCGTGAGTTTCACGCTTCATTTGGCGGTTAAAATAGCCAAATGACAAAAGCTTCGTGCACCCATTATATCCTCTATTACTTTATGGTACGGTTCAAAATCATTGCGACGTTGGTGGTATATAACTTTGTTAAACACGTGTATGCCCGACGCTTGTCTTAACCCGCGCCCTAGTAAACTCGAAAAACAGTTTTATGTTATCTATTTATATTTACATAAGGTTTAATTTCGCTTGTGTTATAGTTCGCGATAATTTTGTTAGCAGGAACGTCGTGCCCGTTTCAACGCCGATGACGTTTCCGATGTCAAGTGCAAAGAAATCAATGTCGATTGGAAATATACATGGGTATATTTATCACGTGTTTTGAGCACGTTTTGTCTTACTAATTGGTTTTCGTTGTGGTTCAAATTTAATAACGATAATGTATAGATATATGTATACATTACAGATTGATATGGGTATAAAAAGTATAAATAATTTTATACGTTATATTTTTAACTTGAACGCTGAAGGCGTTATAGCCTTTTCCTTCTCGTGCCTTTTTCTACTATCTCTTTTAAGGGAACATTTTAGACAGATATTCTATGAAAATATTTTGTCGAAAACTAAAAAGTAGATAAAATATATATTCATGACTAATCTATGCATATTCTGACTGGCTTGACCCACATGATAAAGTTTCAATTCAAAGTTCGAATATTCTTAGGACATCTAAAAAACTGAAAACACTATTTAGCGCATACATTAACAGTAATTGGATGTCTGAAGGCGGTATTCCCTTATATTTTTATTCGATTTTTTAATCGAGATTATTTTTTATATGCAAATCATAAAGTAAAACTCTGTATCACACTTCATATCCTAAAAAAACTATTTAAAATTAAAAGGGGTATAAGGCGACCTCTGGTGGAGTTTTCACATGAAATTAAAAGTAAACAAAGAGTACCTAATGGTGGGTGGGTATAAGCTGCGAAACATAAAAATGGTTTCATTTCTTTTATATGATCTTTTTTGTGTAATAACGTGGTGTAAGCTTTTTGGTGTCATTTATTTAAAAAAAAAACATCCGTAATAAATAAAAAATCATCTATATCTCTTATATATTTCAAAATTAAACTCGTATCACGAAAATAGGATCACGGTAAATAAAATACATGTAATTTGATCGTTTTCTTTTGATAAATAGACGCTATTACTTTTTTCTGAATTATTTTAATAACAAATATATGAATCAATGCAAATAATACAAAACAACCTAACATTTATTTACTCAAAAATAAAGCGTTGATCGTACATATTTTTTTAATGATAAAAATTGTATTTTGTTATATTTTTAGTAACATTTATTTATGAAATATAAATCATCATTGAGTTTCGTGTAAATCTGATAATAGTAAACTTCTATGTCTTAGGTACTACCAAATCATTTTTAGTTCTAATCATAAATAAATCAAAACATACATACATTGTTTATTTAATTTAGGTGTTTTTATGCATATGTTTATTTATTTTTGACTATATTTGTGTTTATTAAACTCTTTTTTATTTTCATTCTTTTCTTTGCACACTTTTATAATCTACACCACCGCAAGATTCACTTTGAAAGAATTCCGATACCATTAAGTATCGCACTTGTACTATTTGTTCGTAAATTATAAATAAATACACCATATTCTCCTCTTTATGTAGAACCACCTTCGCCCGCGGTTTTAAATGTAGCCAGTAATTGTATTTTTGATAAAAATCATTACACACTACATATTTATGATCCTAAATTTCTACGGTTCGTGCTGCAATAGTTCAACGATGGCAGATTTTTATACATGCACTTTGTTGTTATATCTTACATAAACTAAATAATTTCCTTATATATTAAAGCCTTAGTTATTCCGACATATAAGCTATATTACGATGAAATTTATTTAAAATCATAAAGAGGTCTTTCGATTGAAGATAAAACATCAATAACGAATAAACAAGCGAGAAAAGCGAATTTAACAACTAACGATTGTTCAATTTGCAACCAAGTCCGACATGTTCCGAACGGTGAAACGCCTATTTCATTATTCAATCGACATTGTGCTGGCAGATGTCGAACCGTCGATTTGACGGTCAATTTGTGTCATCGTGCGACGTGAATTAGATGGAATTAGGAATGGTGCTGAATAAGCGAATTCTGAACGCTATTGCTTTAAGCCGGGTCAGGTATTGGTTGACAATTAAGTATGCGTCATTTACTCTCATGAAACAGGTAAAGTGATACATATTAGTAAGAATATTGTATTTCGCGTAAGTGTAGTGTTAATTCAATGATATAAAAGAATTGAAATCAAATGATATTGAGAAATATAATTCAGTTTTAAGGATTGATTACTGTTTCAAACCCTAACATGAGTAGTGACACGGTCGGCTATAATTTTTTGATAATGTAAAGAAATTAAACTCTAAAATATCCGTAAATCTTACCATACCTTATATTTATTTACCATGTCTAATATTAGCGTAAGAAAAGTTATTCTGGACGTTTGACCTTCGGTGTAATGTAATGTGTGGACTAAAATAAATTTCAAGTATCTGCTTGTTATATGACAATAAACGCTTTTAAATGAAGACATTGAGAAACATAACCGGGTAAAGAACCAAACAGCACATTAAAAAAATCGTCTCTAAATCTGTATGTTTGTTCTTTCTTATGTCTGAAAAACTGGTCGACTTTTAGAGGCTTTCACTAGAAGTTAGCTGATGCAACTGAAAGTAATTTAGTCTAACTTATTTTTAGAAAAAAAGTCTCTCACTTTTATTTAATGTATAACTACGAACGAAGTTGCTGGCGACTACTAGTAATAAGTATACAAGGTGGAAGGTCTCTTTTTTATAACAGACCATCTGGGTGAGCCTAGAGCCTAAATTCACCTCAAACGAAACCAAATAGTGTGCAATACTGCCTTCCGGTTCAAATATCTCTCATCGCTTTATTTAATAAAGTGATGGTGGTTTTGTTACATTAATAAGGTTAACGATATTACCGTAACTTATATATCATTAAATTGATAATACCTTTAACCTTATCAAACAGGTCACCCCTAACTGCCATTTGGCGGCGTGAAAAGACTTAAGTCAAGAAAAGTCAAGTAAAGTTATTAATCTTATATAATGTCTTGTCTGTTGGAGTATTCAGTTTACACGTAATTTGGTTTACATTGATAATGTCTAATCTGTTGTTTTTTTCGCTTTGAAACAGATTAAAGTTTGTTCTAATGTTAAATTCTTGAAAAAATTATCACAGCGTAAAATTCTACTCCTTCATTACGAAAATGTCTGGTAAAAGAGCTATTTCTGTCAGTATTTAGGTGCAAATATATGTTTTAAATCTTACTTTATTATATTATGAAAATATTGATTCAATCAATCGAATTCGAATCACATTTCGAATTCTTATGAAAGGTTCGAATTCATTATTTTATTGTTTTCGATTCATATTAAAGTAAGAGCACAAAGTGTAAATACTTAAAAGTTAAATAGTCTTTACGTCCTCAGCGACTTCGTATGCCACAGCTACGTGACAAACTTATTATATTAAAGAACTCGCCGCATCCGTGGACTAGCCGTATTGGCCCTTGTTTTATAAACAAGAGGCTGTGGGTTCAAATTCTTATCGATTAGAAGCCGATACAGTGATGACTTTGGTAAATGGAAGAAATTTTGTTGTAGTTCAGAAACACGGTAGAACAATTAAAAGCCACGGCGCAAGATCAATTTCTTGGTGACTTAGGGACAAGTATATTATTAATATTGCCAAGAACGTTTTCAAATATTTAATCAAAAGTGGTTTAATGAAGCACTTTTGTTAATATTATGTGGTAAAAAAACCGCTACTCAATATAAAAAATTGTTGTAACAGCAACAGTTATTACTTTAGTTTTAATAACTCCTCGCTGAAGCTGTAGATCTTCATCAAATATACTCAACAAAAAATATATTTTCTGAAATATTCCTGGAAGCGATTAAGTTTTCTCTTTGCTGCCCCTTTTTTCAAGTTTTCCAACTTTGCTAATGCGTTCAACTTTTCCCTTTGAAGTCAGCGAACTGTTGAATGAATTTTCCTTTAGGATATGCTTCGATGTATTGGATTTCATTAGTATCGTTAAAAACTTTTCTTGCTTAAAGAGAATGGTGTTTATGGAGTTTTACTGTTTAAAATATGATGGCTTTATTCACCGACGTACCGGAAGTTGATACTGATTTCAGTTTGTTTATTTTAGCAGTAACTTTTGATGTCCACTTATTTAAAACACAATGAGGCATATATACAGCTAAAGTTGAAGGCTTTCTGGGATTTTTTAAATCGAAGCAGTAGTTTTTGAGTTTATTTATTACAAACAATAAATTAAAATAATAAAAGTATAAATAATTAGCCCTTGCTTTATAAATCGGAGGTCGTGGGTTCGAATCCGGAATCGAATCGTTGTTTTCGGTTGGTAGGACAATTGGGGCGATCACCCACATTCTGAAAAGTGGTCTGATCCATGCGTCATTACAAAAAGTCGATCCACCCACCAACCCGCATTGGACCAGTGTGGTGGAATATAGTCCAAAAAACTCCCTAATGGAGAAAGCGGTGGCCTATGTCCAGCAGTGGACTAACACAAGCTGATGATGATGATGAATATTAGAATAGATGTGTCAGAATTTAACGAGTCATTGTACTGTACTTGTTTGGTTAGCAGTACAGATCGTCCTGAATTTAAGTACCTTTATTCATCATCAGCCTGTGATAGTCCACTGCTGAACATAGCTCCTTAATACCTAATCCATTAGGGGTTTTGACCTATCCACCAGCTGGTCCAATGCGCTATTGGTGAACGATTATGCCATCCGACGCATGGATCATCTTACTTAGACAAATGGGTGATCGGCCCATGTTCTAACCAACTGGGAAACATCAATGAATTTGTTGTCCCGCAGGTTCATGAACCACGACCTATGGATGCTAAAGCACACGCCTAAACCACTGACTACGGAGTACCTTTATTATATTGTCTATTTTATGTTGATAAAAAATTAGCAAAACATAGTTATAACGAGTGTCTCATTAGTTATAACAAACTTAAATTACAGCACCTTACAAAGCAACAAAGCCGAGGCTTAGGTCGACAGAGACGCAAAATTGGCGGTAATAATAATGTAATACTGAAACTGCCTCCGTAGGCTAGTGGTATGGGCGTGTGCTTTAGAAACCGGAGGTCGTGGGTTCGAATCCTGCGGGGACTCAAGAAATATTTATTGTTGTTTTCTAGTTAGGGCAATTTAGGCCGATCACCTGATTGACTGAAAAGTTAGATGATCCATGCATCGGATTGGCATGTAAAAAGTCTATTGGACCAGCGTGGTGGAATGCGGTCCAATAAACCCCTAAATGGAGAAGGCGTGAGTTAGGGGAGGCCTGCAGTGGAGTCCTCAGAAGAGATAAGGGGCGCAGAGACGAATTGCGCTCCTTGCAATACAGGAGTGAGCTGCGGCTGGAGCACTCCCAGCGCCGGCCGTCAAACCATAGAAGCCATACGCCCGTTCTAAAGTGGTGGCTAGAAAGAGGACACGGCTCCCTAACATTCCGCGCGACGCAGGTTCTCTCGGGACACGGCTGTTTCGGGAGGTACCTGTGCCGCGTGGCTGGTAGGGCCTACAGAGGAGGCCACCACGTGGCGTATGTGCTGAAGAGACGGCTCAACACGCGCTGGAAGTGCCCAGCCTGGGTCGAGCAACGCCGAGAGCTGCGTAGTGTCGTGGGGCACGACCTTTCGCTTCCTGCAGTAGTGCGCAGGATGCTAGAGAGCGAAAGGTCGGGGCGCCGTCCTTGCGTTTTGCGAGGACGTGATGGCCCGGAAGGAGGCCGCGGAAAGGGACAGGGAGGCCGAGAGCGCCCTGGCTATCCGCAGAAGAAGGCCAGGGCGCCGAAGAGTGGCGTACGCGCGCTACCTGAAGAGCGAGACCAGAGAAGGGCTCAAGAGGGAGCGCCGTTCTGTTTGTTCCGGCACGGCGCCTAAGTGACGTTCCGGGTGTCCCAACAACCCGGTGAGAAGAGGCCGAAAGAGGCGAGGGCACGTCGCGCCGGGTCGCCGAAGACTGTCATCAGCGCCCGCGGCCCCGGCTACAGCGACAAGAGAAAGGAACAACTGTTGGTTTGTAGTGGGTATACCGGCTGCTCCATCTTGGCCTGGGGAGCCCACTATACCGCTGCCCCTCACTTTGGCGGCGGGGAATCCGTAAGCTGGATTTTTCCAACAGCAAAAAAAAAAAGGCCTGCAGTGGAGTAACACAGGCTAATGATGTAGATTTTAAAAATTCTGAAGCGGTGGGTTTTCAATCATTGTATAATTTGACTTCTATGCTAAAGCTTTGTACATTTAAGCCATAATGGACCAATAACAGAGCCCCACGTTGCCATTGGTCACTTCATTGTCATCTTTTCCGAGCCTAGTTTGATTAAACTTTACGCAGATTAACTGTCTGGTCAATTCGGTTTTTAATTATGGTAACATTACGATGTTTTTAATCTAATTTTCACGAAACATCCATTACCCAATTCGGCTAAGTTTTCTTATCCATCAAGTGAAAGTTGGGAGTCATCAATCTTAGTCGAATTACACAATTGTGACAGACTTGAAAAGAAAATATCTTGATAGATTTAAAAGTGAAGGAAACATTTTTGTATACGAGAAGACAGATTGGTTAAAAATAATGAAAACACTAGTTTTTTAATATGTTTTTCTATTGAGGCTATTACTACACCGTTTCAAATTTAACCACGCGTTGTTTTTGTAGTATTCCGTATCTGTGACAAAAATTCTCACAATTTGTATCTGATTATGGGTGTTATAAGACATTTATTAATTTACTTTATATTTTTAATCTATGTTGGACTTCAATTGAATTTTTCTTTTGCTCCCAATCAATGAAACCTTAGCTGTGATCTATGTTTGGAATATGAGCCATATAAATGTTCGAGATTGAAATAACTTGTACTTATTTCCCGTAAGCGTCTCTTTTATACTTTTCGACGAGTTCAATATCAGGAAGCGGGTATTCATCCTCCTCCCTTCGTACAAACGATGCTGACTCAAGGTCACGATTCCACTTTTTTCGACATAAACATCCATTTGCCCGTGGGCAAATACGTACATATAAATAAAACATTTAAGGAATGCTCCCGTCATAAAACGTTTTTATATCTTAAGACACTGGAACTTTAACTTAGAAAAAAAATGCACTACAAAGTATACTAATGGCTTATCTTTCCTTATACATATATATATATATATATATATATATATATATATATATATATATATATATATATATATTATACATATATATATACCTTTCTTACTTGAATTTGATAAATAAGAATTTAAAGTTAATTCTTATTACCTTTAAATTCTTAAACTTAAGAAACTGAAGGGCCTGTGTACGATTCTTGCTAGGTAGCCATGATATGCACCCGTACTTGGTTGTTTTGATAATGTAGAATTAACGTAGTTACAAAAGTAATGTTTATAACGTGCCGTCGGCAAAAAACTGTCCCGTGATTTCGGCCAACGCAATTTAATTCTCTGATATCTTTTAAGGTAACCATTTTAACAAAATGTTGTTTATGACAAGTTTTATGTACATATAATACAGAATTTTTATTTTAAATGCAATGTCTTTTATGTGAACTTAAACTGTTTTATCTTAAATAAGCGTTGAATGTGCCTGATTGCAAGTTAAAAAAAATTAGATTGAAATTCGCATTGAGCGTTATTCTATAAACATAGCTATATTCTATCGCGTAGTTTATTCAAGATCAATTAGTAGCCTAGTGGTAAGAGCGTGTTCTTTAGAAACCGGAGGTCGTGGGTTCGAATCCTGCGGGGACTCGACAAATTTTCATTGTTGTTTCCTAGTTGGTTAGAGCAATTTGGGCCGATCACCCAATTAATTTTAAGGTAAGAAGATCCATGCGTCGGACGGGAATGTAAAAAGTTGGTCCACCCACCAACCCGCATTGGACCAGCGTGGTGGGATACGGTCCAAAAACGCCTAATGGATAGGGGTGTTTTAGGGAAGGCCTATGTCCAGAAGTGGACTTACACAGGCTGATGATAATGATGATGATGATTATTCTTTACTGTCTTTTACGGCTTTGGCAGCGTTTGTAATTTAATTGCACGAGGTTGTGATTTTTTGGTGCCTTAGATTTCTTTATTTCTTAAATATCTACCAAACTACTTATAATTATTAACAAAAAATGAGACCAATGGGAAGCTAATATCTATCGTTTAAAAAGTATAAAACAAAATCGAATCTCTAGAAGCGGAGCAACGGGTTAACATATAATAAAAACAATAATACATACGACTCCGAATTCCTTCTTTTAGGAAATCGGTCAAAAACAACTTGAACTATTTCTGACATACTACAATGCAAGAAAGTAAATATTATTCTGTTTCAACACAAAAATCTCAAACAGAAGTAAATAAAATAGTACCAATACATATAATAAAAAAACCTTTTGTCAATAAATTATTAAAAAAGAAGAAAACAGCAATACATAATAATTGTCTTGATAAAAAGCAAACTAACCCAAAATTCATAGATTATTATTGCAAAATAAAGGATTTTAATGTAACTTTTACGTTAAACTTATTAATTACTAATTCGTCAAAAATTTTCTAATCCATCAAACGAAACTTTCTAGTCATCAATCCTAGTTGGGTATAAAAGCAATCGTGAATAATGTAACTTAAAGAAAAAATCTAAAACTATATGCATATATATACGTATTACATGTTCTAGTCTATGTTCTACTATCTAGATTCTATCTATGAAATAGCATTAATTGTATGGAAAACTTTTTATTTTAGTTATTGGGGAAGAGCACGCTGAAAAAGATTTTCATCGTTTAATTTTTTTTAATTATTATCAAGCATATGTTGGAATTTTATGCTATATTCATCAACATCATAACCATCAGCCTGTGTTAGTCCACTGCAGGAAATAGGCCCTTCTGCACGTCATCTCCATCAGGGGGTTTATGGAACGTATACCACTACGCTAGTCCAATGCGGGTTGGTGGATCAACCGACTTTACACGCCCGGCTTTTTCAAGCCTGTCCGACGCATGGATCATCTTACTATTCAAACAATTGGGTGATCATCCTAAATTGCCCCAACCAACTGGGAAACAACAATGAACAATTGTTGAGTCCTTTTCAGGATTCGAACCGACAACCTACGGTTTCTAAAGCACACGCCCATACCACTAGGCTTATATGCCTAAAATAATTGAAAATGAACACGAAGTGTGTAAGCCTTTTTAGAAAGCTTCGTTCAGCAGCATTAGAAATAATTTGATAAATAAATACCTAAAATAATAAATATTCACTTGTTGTAATTATCGCTTCAAACCCTTACACCTGCCTATCTCATAACAAATGCAAAGAACAAAGTTAAAGATAACACAAAACGGCTTCACACGTCAGCAGGAGCTGTTAAATATTCATTAGGTTAATAATTTGCATGAGAAATTTACACCCCCTTAAAAGATAAAGGCGTCTCTATAAATTGAAGCATTTTGTTCCTTAACATAAAAATGTAACAGTAATTTAATTTTACAAGAAAATGATCACGGACCATAATTAGCACAGCTGAAGAGGGATAGAAGAAAAAGTCATCATCAACATCATCATCCAACGTCTCTTTTAGTCCACTGGTGACGTTAATTGAATAGACATTTTCCAATGAACGACTTCCCCTTCAACCCATCACTTGTCACTTTCATCTTTCTCCTACCTTGTAGGGGGCAGTCCAACGCTTCGTCTTCCCGAACGCGGCCTCCACTCCGAAACCTTATTAGCCCATGGGTCATGTTTAACTAAATCTTTCGTAAGAGATTGCAGTGTAAATATATTCCAATAACGGCTGAACTCACGTAAATTCGGTATTGTTACTGGCTAGTTTCGACCCTATCGGACGAGTCTGATTACTTCACGGTCGCTTCCCATCCTGCTCTAAAACTAGTCGTAATGTCTCTAAAGATAGTAGGGTTGAACTTATGATGTAATATTTTGATATTCAACAATCGTGATAATTGTATATACATATTATCAGATTTAAAATTTATTGAAAAATCTGTTATTATATATAATGTATATGTTTTTTAAAAGAGTAATAAATGGCTACAAACTAAAGTATACTTTTGTAAGGTTTTTAAAACGAAATTTCTTCTATTTTTAAATTGATGCGGATTTGTGGATATTGTGGATAGCAAACGTAACATAAATTATATCGTAATAACTAAATTACTTTCATAAATCAAGTCCAAATACCAATAGGCTTCTAGGCATAAAAATTTACAATAATGAAGCTATTAAAAATAATTTAAATTCCGTAAACTGAACCTATAAAAATGCGCGTCTATAGGTTAAAACCGTTAATAATGAGCATTCCATAAATATTATTTTTTTATTCAGGAATCAGCCAACGGATAAAGGGACGTTTATGTCAAAATCTTAGGGGTCACGACCTTGAGCCAGCATCGTTTGTAAGTAGGTCGACGGGGATAAAAGTCCCGCTTGCTGATATTGAATTTGGATAGTAAATTTAATTACAGAATTTTTCGGAAATTTATGTGTTTATTTTAAAAAAAGGGACTTTGATTGAGATTACTTTTTGAGTACAATATATATTATGTAACATATAACTTGGAAAAACAAATACACATCACAATATGTTAGTAAGAAATCATCATTTTTCGTTATTAAAATTTCTACAATGTTGTCGGTACCTATCTATTTGTCAGTTAAAACGTGTTTCAACGTACAAGAAATACAACGAGATGTGATTTAGATTTGTAAGCAAATAAAAGTGTTAATAAATATGAACGATTCCTTAAATTTTTCACCTGTTTAAAAATTTGGATCATCCGTCTCGCAAGATTAAAAAAATACAGTTTTATAATCCTTTGTTGCTCTCATACTGTACTTTCAAAGTCTGAAGCAGCTAATATCATTCGAATGTCTATGGACGGCGTTTTCTTTACTATAACCTCAACCGACATCTTTTTTGTGTATTTTCCTTTCCTATGACATTTCGCAAGTTACCATAAGGTTGGTTTTGTAATCCTTTCAGATTAACCTTATAACTATTTTTTAACAGAGACGACTAGCACCTAACCTCTAGAACATAAAGGGAACTGCATTCTAGACACCAAATTTCTGCTTCCAAAAACCAGAAAACAACTGGATAACAACTTCTAAAATGGGTGCGTTACTTATGTACGCGTAGAAGTATACTTTGGTATCATTAAAAATTAATATATATATATATATTAAGCAGACGGTACATACTGTTAATTTTGTGTAACGAGTTGCGCGTGCACTTTAAAATTTCACTCATAATTTTTCATAACGCGCCTAAAAGTATAACTCAAAAATAAACGCAACCAAAACGAACCTAATCTAACTCATAGAGCACATTATGCAACACTATTCGCAAATAAAAACGACAAATCCATTTCCTCACAAAATCAACCTTATCTCTATGAATAGGTCCATTTCACCTTTTCATTATAAACTGTACTAATTTTTATGTCACAGGTGCGCGCTATCTTAAAATTTCATCTCATCATTTTTCATAACGCGCCTAAAAGATATAACTTCAATAATTAAAAAAAAAATGTTGACTCCCCGAATTCAAAGCCACGACCTTCGTTTTCTAAAGCAAGGGCCAAAAGAGACGGTCGGGACGGACGGGATATTGCTACATTCAAAAATGCGTATATTATAATAAGGAAGAAAAACGTTAATAAATATTGTATTAATGTATCGAATATAAAGCTAACAACTCAATACCAATCACAAAATATAGTTCATTATTTATGAAGCAATTAAAAAGATTGACTTGCCGAAATCACTTACATGCCTCTATTTTTTACATTATCGAGTACAAACTTTTTGGGTGAAAAAGTAAATATCAGTAGCGTTTTTTACGTAAATGTTCATTACGTGGTAATTTATAGAGATGCCTTTACGTTTTAGGCACCCTCAATTTCTTTATGCTAATTATTAAGGTAATGAATATTCATCAGCTCTTGACGTATATAGCCATTTTAGTTTCTGTCTAACTTCGTTCATTGCATTTATTATAAAAAGGGATAATTTTAAGGGGTTGAATCGATAACTACTCTAGAAACATATGTAACATGCTTTTGATTTCGACTATTATAATTTTTATAGCTATTTATATAAGCTTTAATAGTGGTATAACATAAGTCTCTAATGATAATACCTAATAGTTTTATCAGGTTAATAATTAGTATCTAATATTTTTTAGACAATTTATGATATTTGTAAATGTAAAATTATATTGGCGAAGAAGATAAATTACAGTTCATATACCAATACACCTGTGTATGCACTTTTTATTGGCTACGTAGGCAGACGAGCAGTCGGGCCCCCTGATGAAAATTAATCAACGATACCCATAGATATTGGTAATACCAGTGATATCACCGCTAAATACGCTGGCTACAGTGCCCTTAAAACCGGAACACAGTACTGTTTTCATACTACTGCTTTGAGTCAGAAATAGGCGCCGCATACGGATTAGTTCTATTTTCTACATTTGTATATTTTTCATTGCTATGTATTCTTAGAACGACAAAAGCTTGTTAAGTTAATATTCTTTGTAGATCAAAGATACCATAAAAATAAAAAGCTTAGGTCGTTAAACTCTCATAGACCTATATGACCTTCCGCTAAGTACGGGCACACAACCCTCATGAGAAATAACTCCATGTTATTTAAATCTCCCTGGTTTATATGGCCTCATATTATGGAAAAGTTACTTTAAAATCTGCCTAGTAGCTTCTAAACGAAAGAGGAACAACGGTACATCCATTCACCGGAGGTAGTGTGATATGTAAAGTTACTATAGAATTAAACTGTACCGCACAATTTTCACAAGTAATTAAAACGGAAGCAGTAACGATACCCATATGTATTTCACATCACGTAATCAAACTTTTCGACTATGCACGGACTGCGTCGAAACTTTGTGCTTAAAACTAAGTTAAAAATTTAGTTAATAACTGAATATTATCCCTGCTCGTTTCATATTTAGATTATTATTTTAATAGAATGGCAATGCGAAGACTATTTTTTGTTTTTAAATTCAAATATTTTATATTGAATTTAGGCTCTGTCGAGCTAGTTTGAACGTCAATCTACGGTTCGAAAGTTTTGGTCTGTCTACAGAAGAACCGGCAAAAAAATCTGCGGTATTTTTTTACATAAATGTTTGATCATTATATTGCTGTATATAATAATATATTGCTGTTGTGCAATATACTACACAGTAACCAGTCGTTTGTTTACCGAATATGCTATAGCAAATAATTATAAAGTGTAGTTTTTTTTTATTATAATCAGATAACTTTATTAAAGTCCGAAAAGAAATGCCCGAAAGTACGAAACACGTAGTTTCAGTCGAAGCGGTGCGTAAATATTTTTGTGTAAAATTATTGCAGAAAAAAAGGTGTCTTAATGAAATTTTTGAGTTCTTTAAGCAATCGAAAGCAAAATGCTGACATAACAAGAAAAATTTGGCAAAAAATATGGCTTACATCAAAGTCAAGCAGAATAAAATATTTGAAGTGACCAACTAATTATTACCTTTATTTGTTGATAAAGATATAAGTCTCATTTACCCAGTAAATACGCTTGCTACTGTGCCCTTTAAACCGGAGCATAATAGTACTTTCACACTACTGCATTGCAACAGAAATAAGTACCACGGTGGTACCGCCCCAGATGGTCCTTCGAAACATAAATAAATTAACATGTCCCATATTTCTTATATACAAAAGATTCCAAAACCACTAAAAAAATATTAATGTACATTAAAGGCACAAAAAGGTCTTGAACAATTATAATTAAATCAAATACATAGAACTATAAGGAAAATTATTTTTATAGGATGACTTCCTGCTGACTTCAAAGTAAAGTGTTTATTTTTCGACAAATATTAAAACCTTGAAAAAGGCCAGGAAACAGAAAACGTAATTAATAACAGAAAAAAATATGGCCAAATTTTTTTATACATCGTTTGATGAATAATTAGCCCAAAACTATTTTAAGAGAGTATAATCTTTTTCACCCTGTTTCTATTAGCAGATATCGAATACGCATATTGGTTGGGCGGCGCGTGGTCACTCAAGTTTCGTCAGCCAATGATCGATTCGACCAACTAGCTCGAGTGACGGCGATATGGTAGATCGTATTAAAAGACCAGAAGCGAGGATGCGGTTCGAAGGACCATTGTGTAATCCGGATCGGACAACATGGTTATAAAGCCGGATTGGTAATGCGATAAAAGGAACGATAAATACCTCGTATATGGCGGCACAGCTCAGGCGTTCGTTGTTGCAGTTTGGGTTCGCGGTAAACTTATAACTTTAAGAATGAAGGTGGCCTTCGCGTAGCGTGACTCTAAAATATGATGCGTTGCGTAGGAACTCCGAAGGCAATTGTCGACAGCGGGGCGCTGGCGCCGACCGCATCACAAAGTATTCACCTTATACCCTCTTCTTATTGCAAGATGAGAAAAATTAAAAGGAAAAAGGAGGGCAGGTGAAAGGAGCGTTATAGTGAGAGAGGAAGAAAGATTATTGCGTAACAATCTGCGGCTGTGTTAGGCGACATAGAAATGCGCGCGAACACATATTAATACCATACAATTAAATTTAAGCAATAACAACACTTGTACGTAAAGTAAGAAGTTGTGGGAGACGTCTAGAAATATACGTAGAATTATTTTTTTTTTTAAATTACTAATAATGTGTCCGAGCCGATTTCGACTACGGCGGACGACCTCCATTAGAGACCAGCTTAATACGTCCTGTGGGATGGATCCGATGGGACGGTTACTCGATACGACCGGAGGCCAATCAGGCTCAGATCCGACGTTTTACTGATCATCTTACATTACAGGAATCGGGTAATGAGCCGGCACTGCCATAACTAACTAGGAAAAAACAATGGAAATTTGTTGCGCCCCCGCGGGATTTGAACCCACAAACTCCGGTTTCTGAAGCGCAAGAAGAGGGATTTCTATCTCAGTCGACCTACATAAGACACCAAACGAATCTAGTTGAAGGGCAAGGTCCCTGCTCTTTTGACGGAAACGCTCCGGTGAAAAATTTGTTTTTTGAACAAACAATTGTTGTTGTTAGTGCCAAATAATTTAGCCTAGTTACATATAATTTTTTTGTCTTTCTGTCTATCTGTTTGTTCTGGCTAATCTCAAGAATGGTTAGTCCAATTTTGACGGTACTTTCACTTAAGATATTTTTTATTTTTACGAAGAAAAATATCTTTTAATCAAGAAGACGAAATCACGGGCAACAGCTAGTTATATATAAGTCACCTCTAAAAATACTCAGTAATATGAATTTAAGATTGCAATAAAATAGTCAATTTGTAGATACTTGTAATGCCACATGTACATTAAGAAGTTAAACATTTTTGCAAAAATATTTTATTATATATATATCAATCAATGGTTTTAATATGCCTTAAAAAAACTTGATTGTATCACCCTCGTGGTGATAGTAATTATATAGTTGTAAGCTCAAAGGTTTTAGACTGCACGCCGAAACAACACGCAGATGGCAGATGTTTTACTGTACACATGACAGCTTTGATTATAATATGAAATATTCACATTACATCTTTGAGAATTATATCCAGTATGTTACACCATTGTATAAGATTTGTTATTATATTTGTCACATAAGGAAAAAATTGTAAGGGTAAATTTTTACGATGCGCTCGAAAACCGTCCAGACTAACCGACACCCTAATGTTAGCTATAGACAACTGTAATCACAATATCTATCCTAAAATATAGAATAAGGAATAAGATTTTTATTGTTAGGAGATTTTTAACTTGTAACGCCAAAGTAGTACAACTACTAATGCTTGAAAAAGAAAGCATCAAGTAGTTTTTACATGACAAAGTAAGAAATATCACGCGTTCATACCATACAATCAAATTTACTGTACAGTTGTCACTAGCAATTAAAACGGAAGCGGAAAACGGAAGTAATAATACCCATATGGTTTTCACATCACGTATTAAAACTTCCTTACTATACACGGACAGCGCCGAAACTTTGTGCTTAAAACTAAGTTACAAATGGAGTTAGTAACTTGATATAATCCTCGCGTGTTTCATGTTTAAATTATTATTTTAATCAGACGAATAGACGGTCAGATGCTTATTTTAAGAATTACTTTAACATTATTCTATTTTAAATATATCTAGTTTTCAATAAATCTACTAAATAGTAAAAAAAATTATCAAAATAATGTTTGTCATCAAAGATCTGGACCCTTAGATTGCATTCAATTGACAGATTTATCATCTGCAATTTTTTTTCAGGGTTAATAGGTATTCGGCCCCTATTGCCCTAAGCAATAAACAGCGATAACACACAGCTGTTCTGCCGCAGAATACGAACCTATATATTCGATTTGTAAAGCGAAGGGGTGACATCTCAAGACCATGAATTCGGTTGATTCATTTACTTAAAAGATAAATATTATTCACCTCCGGAAGAAAAATAAATGTAAATTTTCAAAATTAGAATCGACTACCATTTACCGAAATTCGGTGTTGATGTACTATCGTGCAAATTACTCACGTACGTTCTGTTTCCGTCCAATGGAATCATGGTAGTAAGTAATAATATTAAGTTATGAAGTGACATTACTTCCATTTATTCTGGGTCAAAATATGTTAAATCGCCTTGATATTTTTTTAACGAAAATAAATAACATATCTGCTTTCAAAGCTTAATATTATGTGCATGCGCTTCAGAAAGTGGAGGCTCACGGGTCTGAACAACTTCTTATTGATTTATCATAGTGAGTTAGGGGTGATCAGCCGATTGCCTGTAAGTAAAATGCACCATGCGTAAAATTGTTATGTTAAATGTCGGTCCTGGGACTTCAATCTCTTCCGTGTGTCAATTTTCTATCCCATAAAATAATGTAAGTAATGTACACAGTGTAACTATGTTTGTGCGTACACTTGTTCACTATAATATCGCCTATGCGACTAGCATCTAGTCAAAATCAACTTGGAAAACGTTGAGATGGTGATAGAGGATGGTTGGTCTTTGCCACCTTCCTGGGATTCAATAATTTCAAAAATCAAACGCAGAGCATAAAAACTACAAAACCGAAGGACAACATAAATACTTTTTTTAGAAAAAACCAACATCAAAAATTAAGAAAACGAAAGATATGTCATTTTTTTAAATAAAAACTCTGACGGTTATTCGAAAACATAGAGATACAGACATATACCAACTTAGTCTGCCCGTGATCATGGATGCTGGAAAGAATCCGAAACGTCGGGAATAAATATATTTAAGTAACGCGAAAAATCCGTAAATTAGTGGATTTGATATTGGAAAAAGTTATTCATTTCTATAATTATTTTATAAATATATATTGGGTATTGACGTAAATCATAGAATATATTATTATACATAGTATATTACAAACTCACGATTTATTTTCGTAGTTATTAACGTCTTGTCTTCCGGAATGTCAATGTACGTTTTTGTTGCTCATTTTAGTTTTGCAATACAAGGTGTACCAGGTTTTAAATAGTCAATTAACTCTGAAATAGTCATGAATAATAAAATAAATACAAGTTTTGTCTGTATTTTATTTCAATTAGATAAGTTTCCTTTAGTTTCAGTTATTATTTAGATTTAGCCAATATAGCTTTGTATTAATAAACTTTGCTGCTGAAATGATATATTAGTAATACATTTTAGAAGAAGTTCTTTGTAAAAAAATAAACGTTAGAATGCTATCGTTAAAATATTGTGTAGAATAGAGTACATACGGAGTGAAGTATACTGAAATTCAGTCAAAGTGCAAGCCATTTTAGTCAACATCGCATCAAATAGTTTGTTATTCCAAGGACAAAAGACAAGGACAAAGCGAATAGGTTGTGTCAACAAGGAACGCTGTCACTTTTTTATTGTAGGATGTTCTGAAAATTGCGTTGTGATGGGATGCATACTGACAAAACATTTATATGTATTACGTAATTCTAATAACAATCTTTAATTTATTGTACATCCCGTTTTTCCATTGACAACGATGTTATTCATATCTATTAAATACAAATGAAAAGTTATTTACATATAACTTTTCATAGCTTTTGATGTCAAAATCTTTATACTTTTTAATAACATGTTAGAGAACTTCAAATTTGTTATATTTCTTTTCAGATAAAGTAATTATTATAACCATAACTTGAATTTATTTTAAAACTAGTCTATAAATTTCATGCCTATGTCAGGTATCCCGAGTCTAAGAGGTCAATTAAGTGACATTTCTCCGAAAAAAACCATACTAATAAATTAATATTATAATATTAAATATTCAATAAATTATATATGTGAAGCATTAATTACCAAATTGAACTTACAAAGTTATTGCCTCTTTACTCAACAACAACTTAGAAGGCAACGCCATGTAAAGAATTATATTCATCCCGAGAAAATTAAGATCCACATAAACGTATAAGATTGAAATAACTTGTAGTTATTTCCCATGGGGTCCCAGCTAAGAGGGTAGTATTGTACACACTTTTCGTCGACAGAATGACGCGTGCTGGATGAAGGTTAAACGTGTTGTGCGCTTAGAAATATTAGATGGCTTTTTTTTTACCAGCTGTGTGCATGAACTGTCGCTGGGAAATATATAGTAAAATATAAAGCCGAGTTACTTCCAGATTACATTAGTTATTTTCCAGTGAAAGCCAAACATGTAGACCGGCAAAAATTAACAAATGTATTAAGTACCTATACGTTGTTTATTAAGTATCGAGGTTAAGAAATAGGCAGTATTCTTTACTTCTTAGTACATCGTCATCGAAACAAATTTATTTTTATTATTATACAACATAATGTGGCGCAAAAAGGTCTGTTTTTTTCTTCTTATAATTGGCATTTTCCCAAGATATTACGTTCTCGGTTTCTAATCTAGCGAGACCTGAAAACCATTATACGCAGAGTGACCAGCATCTGACCTCCACATTTCACCAAATGTTAAACTGAGTTAGAGGCACTGATGACCTCCAACGACTGCCAAAAGTAGTCTTAACAACTAGTAATAAATTTTGTATTAAAATGATAAATCATGTTACTTTTAAGTGGTGAGCCAAAATTATCCTTATGAACCAAATATCCGGGAAGTAAATGAAAGGACAATACCACCAAGCCACAGGGGCTTTTTTATATATTTAGGAAGACCTTTTATAATATATATTTATTTTATAAAATAGTTTAATCATTATAATGTTTGCTTACTATTACGTTTTATATTATCTTTTTATAAGGCGTACGCAAAAAGAGATTATGAGTAAAATAATCTAATTTAAACAAGCGTTACTGCCGAAATACAGGCGCCCGAACTTGACCTTAATCTAAATTGCACGAACCGAACATATATATAAAAGACTCAAATGACTAGAGGATCTGTTAAATATTTACCATCTTATTAAGTACCGTAGGGAATTTATGCGCCAAGTAAGTGTACAGTCAAGCGTTGGTATTTACTACTACATTGCATCATCATCAGCCTGTGACATTCCACTGCTGGACATAAGCCTGCACTAATACACCCCTATCCATTAGGGGGTTTTGGACCGTATCCCACCACGCTGGTCCAATGCGGGTTGGTGGGTGGACCGACTTTTTACATGCCCATCCGACGCATGGATCATCTTACTTTTCAGACAATTGGGTGATCGGCCCAATTTGCCCTAACCAACTAGGAATCAACAATGAAAATTTGTTGAGTCCCCGCAGGAATCGAACCCACGACCTCTGGTCCACTAGGCTACGGAGGCAGGCTACATTACATACTAGTCAAAAATTGGAATTATAAGAGGGATACATTTCATCTTGTTGTACATTATATTTTACACTGTATGCACACACTGGGACAAAGGCGGACTTAACTCTAACGGCATTGCCTTCCAGTCAACCTTTTTATGATTTAGATAACATAACAGTTTACGTTACACAACGGCGTGCAATTTTGAAAAATATAAACATTTAAAATTAGTACCATACACTAATAAATAAAAAATCACTTTATGTATGTACATATATGCACACATAAACATAGACAAACACATAAAAACTATAATGCAGCGGAGTAAATATTAGTTATTTATATCATATGGCAAATATAACTCATAAAATAATATAGATCCACGTAAAAATACTACAACAAGACCTTTAGAAAAATATGCCGGTCTCGAGTTGAATTACACCGTAATTTATCCAATTTAATATCGAAATAAATGTAAACAAATCTAATGTCAAACACTAATTGCGCCAGAACGCGTTCTCATTGGTGGCCTCCGGCCATTTTGAATCCCCTCGCGACGTTCAACCTATAAGAGTGCTCTAACTTTTGCGCCAATTGAGTTTGTTTCCATAATTTTTAATAATTATAAAAGAATATTCTCAAGCAGTATCCAACTGCCTCCGTAGCCTAGTGGTAAGGGCGTGAGCTATAGAAACCGGAGGTCGTGGGTTTGAATCCTGCGGGGAACTCAAATTTTCATTGTTGTTTTCTAGTTGGTTAGGGCAATTTGGGCCGATAACCAAATTGTCTAAAAAGTTAGATGATCCATGCGTCGATAGGCATGTGTAAAGTCGGTCCACCCATCAACCAGCATTGGACCAACGTGGTCAAATAAGGTCCACAAACCTAATGAATAGGGGTATATTAGAGGAAGCCCATGCCCAGTAGTGGACTATCACAGGCTGATGATGTATGTAGTATTCTACTGATTTTATAAGTAATAATTAATGACAGTGAATTAGATTTGCACCAACGTCTCTTATAGACAAAATATCTCTATTTTTTTTCTAGTTTCAATAGCAAAAGTGTGATTTTACTTTTTTTAATCATATATTTTTTGTGTTGTTATTGATTATTGTTTTTTTAAATTGTGTGGATAAATAAAAAATACTTCTCTACATAAAATCATCTCTCAACGTAATCCAATTGCATGACAAAGCTTAACGCTTTCCTGGAACTTTAATTCGTTAAGTGCTCGACAGTGGATTGAAAACAAACAACAATTTTATATAAATATTTACTGTTTATTTTCCAAGATTTAGAATTAAGCCGATGATGTATTTTTACTTAATTTTATGACAAAATGTGTATATTTTAAAAGTAAAAAATAAAATAAAATGAAATAACATAAAGCTAAGCTTTCAACATGCGTGAATCTTAAAATAAACATAAATATAGTGCCTAACACATTTTTGTAGAGCATATAGTATTAAAACCGTGTAAGTACAATATGACTTCGTATAATTTTAGTTTTCTTATCTTGTTATTTCATGACAGTAAGATAAGTACTGCCTCCGTAGCCTAGTGGTATAGGCGTTTGCTTTAGAAACCGGAGGTCGTGGGTTCGAATCCTGCGGGGACTCAACAAATTTTCATTGTTGTTTCCTAGTTGGTTAAGACAATTTGGGCCGATCACCCAGTTGTCTGAAAAGTAAGATGATCCATGCGTCGGATGGGCATGTAAAAAGTCAGTCCACCCACCAACCCGCATTGGACCAGCGTGGTAGGATACGATCCAAACCCCCCAATGGAAAGGGGTGTATTAGGAGAGGCCTATGTCCAGCAGTGGACTATCAAAGGCTGATGATGCATGATGCAAGATAAGTAGCGTAAGGCACTACAAAATCGATTGACAAAATAAAATTTGAACGCTAAACTTGTTAACGCTATAATACCTGGTCCACACTTTAAACTTAACCCAGTAGTGTTTGTGCACTACTGATTTGCCAAATAAGATACGCTACCGCTAAACTTCCCTAGTCGTTTCCTCATAAACTATGAGGCAATCACTATGTCCCTAAAATAAAATGATTTGTCGTCCAAATACACTTTTAACCGAGTGCAATTTTGTTTATAAGAAATCTAAAAACTCTTTAATATGTTATTTTAGCATGTACTGTCTCAGGTAAAGCTTACTTTTTATAATCAGCTGAAAGAATTGAAACCCGTCCTTAAAAGTAAAGACGATAATTAAGTAAACCTTCAAAGAACGTTAAATTTTATCGTGGTCTTTAATTATAAATTAAAAGCCTCGTTAGTTAAGTTTCTGACAAAACCTCTTTCAGGTATTGTTATTTTAAATAAATAAAAATTAAACAAAAAGGGTCTTAGTTTTTCTGTCAATAATATGAGCATTACCTAAACACAATATATTTTGAAACATGTAATTATAGCCAAAATGATTTTCAAATTTAACAATTAGTGTGTCAGTTTAAGTTCAGATATATGAACACATGAATACATGTGTAAGCAATAATTTTATTTCTTTCATACTAGAATTTGAAACCATTTGGATTATTTAACCATTTATGGATTTAGTATAAAAGTTAACTTACTGTAAGAGATTTTTTTAATGCAGGTCCATCGTCAAAAGCATGTCATGAAAATAGTATAATAGGTAAACCCCTCTTTTTATGCGGGTTCCTTCCTAATATGAAATATTTAATGTAAACTAAAAAAATATAAAAATATCAAAATCATGACTGGATAGAAGGCAAATTAAGATTTTTAAATTTTGAAGATTTATGTACCCCATAAAATACTTATTGAATATTAAATTTATAGCGTTTATTTTACATTTTCAATTCACGACGTTTCCAACTGAAATTAAAATGTTACCAAAAATTATTACATTCCCGTTGTAGAGGTCCTGAATAAAAATTAAGTGTTTAGGAAAAATTCTCATACGCAACGGTGTATTGATTTTCGTAAATCATTACACGGGATACCCTTCTAAGCCAAAGCAACAATAATTTTGGCCTCTGTGGATCAGAAAATATGTTTTTCTTATTAAAGTTCCTTAGACAAAGGGAAGATTGAGTATATAACTTGATTAAAGCTAACATAACTTGTGTGTTCGAATTCTAATCAGCTTTATGTTGTTGTTGTTGTTGTCTTATTTGTTACGACTATATTATGGATCATCTACCTACATGATAAGTAAGATAATCTGTGTCAGATAGGCATCCATAGAATTACAACTCAGTTTGACAGTTTGATATTATGAGTTCACATTTGACACAATATAAATTAACTTAGGTTTCAATGATCTGTATCGCTGTGGAGTTAGTAAATCAGACGTTAGACCGCCACCGTGGTCTAGCGGTATTGGCCCTTGCTTTATAAATATAATGTATAAATTCGAAGATCGTGGGTTCGAATCCCGCGGGGAGACAACTTCATGTTTTAGTTGTTTTCTTGTTGGTTTGGCCAATTTGGGCCGATCACCTAGTTGTTTGGAAGGTAAGGTGATCCATGCGTCTCATCCATGTCATTGATATTCGTATTCCGAATTACTTACGAACTAACAAGAAGTGCCCGCCAACCCGCATTGGACCAGCGTGTTGGGATACGGTCCATAGGTCCAGCAGTGGACTAACACATGCTGATGATGATGATGACGTTAGTTGCTCTGCTTAAATGTTTAATGAATATATTATATGAACCTAAACAATAACTTTTTCTTAAAGAAATGGGCAATATATTTCCCTTTTTTTTCCATTTATGAATTTAACTTTAAATATTTAATAAGTAAGTACACATAATGTAAAAAAATATGCAACTTATGGCCCTTTTAAATTATATTTATCAAACATTCTTTGCAAATAAATGTAATGAAAGCCTTTTTAATCGATAATGCGTAGAAATCTTGTGACTAAAATAATTAGTTAAATGTTAACTTTCACTAAAATCTAGTTTAACATAAACATATTGCACGGTAAAATTAAAAACGTATAATGACTAGCTATACGAACTATAATGTACCGTAAAATTTATCTCTGTATGTTGTTAACATAAAATAGAGAAAACAATAACTAGCCTTTAAAGAGTTTTTCATTATAATTAAGTCGGAGAGCATAATGAAACTTCTGGTAGTAACAATGTTTAATATAAACGTTTCCTGTTAAAGGGTTTGTTCCTTCTCAAAGTAAATTTCAGCGAATTGAGGACACAGAGAAAATTTTGTACGCAAACTGGGTTCTCAAGTTAAACATTACAAGTAGAAGTTCATATCGTACTTTATCTTTCTCCGTTCAAGGCGTGAGTTTAAAATTATTGTAAATTATCAACATATCTGTAAATAGCAATAATTTATAAAGCAACGTTTAATTTTGCAATTTGATATGTTTGGAGGAATAGAGAATACATAAATACTGGCGCAACAAAATAATCATAAATCGTTAAGTTAAATAAGTATTTTCTCTAACCCCAATTCTTCACAACTTTTATACTATTAAATAATCGTTATAATTTAAAGACAGAATTTCTTTGTAATATATTGCAACCAACACTTTTTATTTAAAAATGAGAAAAACGTGTAACGTGTCACGTGGAAAGCGCTAAAATTACAACTACGGCTGCATTTATACATTCGGAACACCATGGGAGTTTCAAATGCACCGCTGAACTATTAGGATGAACAGATCCTCACGATACATCATTTCTTCATTGTCATTGTGCTTTGACAGTTACTCGTCTGAAAATAGCAATGTCAATACCTATATGTTAGTAGCGAATCGGCAGACGGTTGTGCTATATCTTTTATCCTAATAAAATAATAAATTTAAAATAATCTTTGATATACTGTTCAAGCGAATACTACACATTACTGAATAAAATAACTTTTTAAGAATTTTATCGCGTTTATTGTACATTTTTAAACAAAACGCATGACATCTCATTCTTACACGTGACCACGGCCGCTGCAGTGTTCTAAACGTCGGGAATTTGAAAATGTGAAATGAACGTGATAAAATCCTTAAAAAGTCCTTTCATTCAATAATCATTGGCAGTTATTTTTCTCCTCTCTATTATAAGTTAATTATGAAAACGCTCCTGTATATTTGAATTTGTAAGTCGTTTATAAACATACGAATAAATGGTTTTATGAAGTCAAATAACTGTTCCTTTTAACTTTTGATAAGTATTACAGATTTGATCTTTAGCGAAAATGTTCACGGTGACGTCATGAAAATACGATTTATTTTTGGCGGCGACAAAAGACCTTGTTAGGCTCAGATCAGGTGTTACTTTACGATATTTCTTATCAATAGAATCACGGTCCAAAGGTATTTCGTTACAAAGGAGATAGGCCTCTTTATGGATATTTTCGTACGATATTTATGATCGACTTGTATTTTATTACTTAACTGTTTTAAGTTGATAAATGTTACAGTTTCTACGGATTTTATCTGTATTGTTTACCTTCCATAGTATTTGCGCAAGCAACAGAATATATTTTGTTATTTGGTTGGATATACTGCTTTCCTGGGCGAAGTAATATAACTATGATGGTACAAATATTATTCAAGAATCATTGTTTAGAATTATATATTTTGTATTTATGGTATTAGCTGCATGTCGATATAATTTATGTTTAGTTTCAAAAGAAAAGTTAAAAAGAAAAGAAAATTCTTTATTAATAAAACCCGCAGTCAAATGATTATGGTAAGACGAATAACGAAATGTTGCCTATTTCTGCCGCAAACTAGTGGTAAAATACTATTATTATTTTATTTTGTTTTGGCTTGTAATAGGTTTTAATAGAAGCACGCTTTAAAGTATAACAGATTTTGTCCGTGACTCCTCTGATGTAAGGTAAGACGGCAGGCACTCTTTCGACTGTGCTGGCTGGCTTCACACGATGACTGCGGCGTAGACGTGGAACTTAAAGTTTGTTGTCACGCAGCACCTGCTTGACATTCTCCAGATCAGCCGTCAAATGCTCCTTGTCGCAGATCCGCTGTGCTCTCTGAAGCAAGAGAAAAAGTCTGACAGAAGTCTGACAGAACAGTCTGAGAAGAAATCTGCAATTTGCGACCATGTTCTAGACAAGCCCAATCATTATATTAGATTTGATGAACCAAAAATACTGGCTAATGAACATCGATTTATACCAAGGATGATTCGGGAAGCAATAGAAATTAAAAAATATCTAAATTTTAATTTAGAATGGTTGGTCTTTGCCACCTTTCTGATAAAAACTACAAAACCGAAGGACAACTTAAGTACTTTTTGTCAAACCAATATTCAAAATTAAGAAAACGAAAAATATGTCAATTTTTTAAATAAAAACTGTCGGTTATTCCAGAACATTGAGATACAGACATATACGAACTTAGTCTGCCCGTGATCATGGATGCTGGAAAGAATCCGAAACGTCGGGAATAAATGTATTTAAGTAACGCGGAAAAACCGTAAAATAGTGGACTTGATATTACTTTTCTTATTGGCAAGGCGTATTTCTCAGGTATTTAAAATACCGCCTTACTTGCCATGTTGCTTTAATCAATAATAATTATTGAAACAAAAAAAATAGTAATGTAATAAGACGATTTTTTTTTGCAGCTATCCTCCGTGCCATTTTTATAAATGTATTCTCAAAGGCCTTTTTGCAAATGTTTGCCGAAGATATTGGAATCGTTGAGTAAATATTACCTTTACCGTTCACGAGCTTCGACACCTCAAACAATTTTATTTCATTTATGTTTATTTCTTTTACATATTTTCAATATAATATAATATAGTTAAATCCATCAAAGTGAAATTGAGGGAAAATAATAATAAATTATTAATAATCAATGAACTTGGGTCAGGAAGGGATCGGCCGTCTTGGCGCTCATTAAGAAAGGCTTATGTCCAGCTGTGGACTGTAAAAAGAAAATGATCATGATAATGGTGAATGGAATGAAAGGATATCCCTTTGCCTCATTACCTCGCCTATCGTATCAGTTGACTATATCTATATATGTAAAAGATATTCTCGTCTATATACTGACTCATCACGATATCTCTGGAACCATAAGGCGTAGCGGCTTGAAATTTGGTAGTTTCCCTTCGCCAAGTAGAAGTCAGCTAATAACGGATTTTACGAAATTTCACCCACAAGGGGGGTTGATGGGTTGCTAGTGTAATAATAACCTTTTTGAATGGTTAGAGGCACAGTTTGTTGGCACTGTGTTTTAGTGCATCGCTAGTGTAACTACTTGGAGAACTATAGTATCATCTCACGTCTTATAGTAACGAGTGAATTGCAAAAGACCATAAAAATACTGGATTGCTTATAATCATGTACGTGTTTTTCATTTCGTTTGGTTACACTTTAGTTTTCTGTGTTATGTATCTTATTAAATGTGTTCAAAACGAAGCTAGTTTTACATTTTTTATTAAATTAATATAACGTTTTCTAGACCGTTTTCTTTTATTTCTGTTCTTAATGTTATAAAAATTTTGATTATGACATTTTAACAAAATAATTTGTGTAAAATATTAATGAGGCATTGCTCAGGTTAAGCTTATAGTCCTGCTTTTGTCACTTTTTTCGATTGAATAACTCCTATTTGCTTTAACAACACCTGGAACCGTCTCCGTTGCGTAGTGGTATTGGTATTGGCTTGCATTGCGAACTGGAGTTCGTGAGTTCGATTTTATTGGGGAAGCAAAGTGTCGTTTTTTGGGCAATTTCTTCGGATGTTGAAGGCTCATTATAAAAATATAAGTGTACTTTTTGTTAAAAAGGTTTTTAGTGGTAATTATTTTTAGTTACAATATAAATTTTACATCTAAATCTAAGTAGGATGATATGTTTGAAATACTTAAATTTTGTGAGTAGCAGAAATGAAAAAATGTTTTTTAATTGTTGTTGAATTTCTAATTTTAATAATAAAAACTATTATTAATTACATACAATATTGTAGGATTAATCGATGTCATTAACTATCGTTGTGGTTTTTGCTAATTACTTCAATACAAGTTAAAACCACAACCCCATAGTCAATTAAAATGTTTAGTCACGCCTGTTTTCGCACATGCAAACATAGTCCTTTAGCGATTGGGCTTTATTTATAATTGTATGAATGTACTAAAAACTGTTATAATGTAAAGTTGTAAAAAATTAGGCATCACTCAAAAAGGCCTTTGCATCTTAAACTTTTTGATTTAAGTGTAAATACTTAATATTTTGCATTTATTAAATTTATTATTTTAATGTTAACAATTAGTTTAAATCTTCTATGATACTATGACCCATGTTCACTTTTCTTTTCTTTAATTGCTAAAATCCATCCAGATTCACCGGAATTATATTTTTTATTCAGAGCGTTTGGTATATACCCTCCTTAAATTGAATATTTTGCATTCAATGGTTATACAACATAATCTGAATCTGAAGCAACTTCAATCCCGTGACGGCTCGCTTAAACAGTCTTGATAATCGGGATCAACTTTTTAGATCCTCATCCGGCTCATGGATCGACTTTATTTACAAACAATTTGGTGGTTGCTAAGGGTAAGCCTTAGCAACCATAAAACTACGATAATCCCGCAGGATTTGAACCAACGAAAAAAGCCGTATCAGAAATGATGTAATCCATCAGAGAACCAGAGTAACCTACATAGCCCACCGGAATAGTAAGCTAAAGTGGTAGTGGGCCGATCACGTAAGCCGCAGAACTGACGACCGCTGGAGTTGGAACGTTCTGGAGTGGAGACTGAGGATCGGCAAACGTAATGTGTGACGCCCTGTGGCAAGATGGAGCGATGGCATTCCCAAAGTGGCCCGTGTGGGCTGGAACAGAATAGCTGAAGATAGTGAGCATTAGGGAAGGCCTATTTCCGGCACTGGACTGAAACAGGCTTATAATGATAATGATGATAAAAAAGCGGGCACCACAACGACGTCATGAAGGTGGTATCTTAAAGTAACTTTTTAGGGACTTGTCGTAGTGATTGTTTAAATTTTTCACTCGAAAATAAAATTAATATAAACAAACGTTTTAAATAAGTTTTATCAACTGAATAAAATCAAAGTATGAGTGAAGTATTTAATAACCTAAGCTTCAGTATACGTATATTATATTTTGCGATGTATTTTTATAAATAACAAGACATTAACCAAGTTGAAAAAAAGTGTAAGGGCGTTAAATACGTTTATTAATAAAAAAAATTATCATTATTTTTTTTTAGTTAAAAGAGTTTTCGAGTTTATGAGTCTTAGTATTATTACAAAGGGAATACTTTTTTGTTCGAAGCAACAAATATTTTATACGCAGTAATAATTATGTCTAAAAAGGTATAGGTTCATACACCATAAAATTCTATTATAAAGATCTATAGACGAAATATAAAAATGAGATAAAAAGACAAAATAATATTAAATATACATTTTAAAATCGAAATTTATGATCTGACAGATAGTATATATTAATATCAGTCTGAAATTGTAATAACTATGTAAAACCTTCTTTTACGTACATCTTTATTAGGTACAAACAAACTTGAAATGAAAAAGCCGAGGTCAGTAAACGGTTTATTGCTTAGTCGTAGACGCATTTGAAACGGAAATAGAACTCCTTAACTAAAACCATAAATAATGAAAGCTCGCTAAAACCCTAGTCTTCTAACGACATAAAAGAACATTATTTGTTGAACACAATAACATCAATCGTGAGGTGTAGTAAGAATTTTTTCAACAATTCTGACTATTTTAGTATAACTAAAACTCTTTACATGTTTATTTAACACTTTCCAGCGGCCGTGGTCACGGGGTAGACCAAAGTGTTCGAAACGTCGGGAATTTAAAATGTAAAATAAACGCGATAAAATCCGTAAAGTAATTTTATTTAATAATGTATAATATTCGCGCAAGCAATAGAAATAACTCTTTACATGTTTTTAACAATCTAAGAATGAAAGCTCTATAAAGAGCTTGTTGTTTTGTTTAATTTTTAAGAACTTTTCAAAATGCAATCTTTAATTTTATGATGTAAATTAATAAGTATTGGGCTCACGCTGGGGAAGGATTTAAATAAGTACAGGTGGCACTCCTGTTCTCCGCAGCCAAATATACCTATAATCCGTAAGCCGCTTTTCGTACCCTCCTTAAATTTGCCTTTTTATTTACCTAAGATTGAGTAATAATAATTTTAATAATATTTATTATATTATCCTAAAAATTATTGTATTACTTGTCTTTAATTTTGCGTTTCATTTAATATTCTAATCGTTTTAAATGTCATGCTAAATAACGTCGGTCCCTTCTTTGGAATTAGTTTTATACGTTTTCCGTATTTTATATGTATAAAGGTCGTCAGTCGGTCAGTCGGTTCCGTGGCTGATCTAGGGTCTCTCAGTCTAGGATCGTGTTCATTTCATCCTATTATCTGGCTATGAGATTGGAGAAAACGGGAATGGACGGACCATTCCGTTTTCTCCAATCTAGGCAGTCAGAGGAAGTGATTAGGGAGAATCGTGCACAATTGTCTTATTGTTCCTAATTAATGATTGCTTAAAAAATAAGCAATAAAGTATTCAAGAATACTTATCAACCAACTACCTTCAGCTTCTGTGATGTATGTCTATAAGTCGGTTTTAAATAACATTCGACTCATATTATTTAAACGAAGTTTTATGAAATTAATATGAACGGAAATATATTTTTTAGAATTTAAGATCCGCCTTTAGATCGTTTTTAAATTATCTTCTAATTTAAAAACTAAGTTAAATTAAGTTAACTAATGTAAAATTAAGTTTTTAATTAAAGAATTGAAATAAACAATGACAAAAGCTCGAAACGTCAAGTGTATGATCTACATTGGTTTGAATGATCCATCAGTGTTTTGTTGTAAAATTAAATTTAAATACTCTACTTATAAGGAATACTCGTATTGTTCACCTAATAATTATAACAGTTTTCGTGCCCTCAAAATCGAAATTTAGTAGGGTATGTACACAATTAAGGGACACACAGAGATCCCGTCACACAATCCGAAGTCAGAAACCACCGTATAAAATATATGTAAGTTTTACTGTTTTTGAAAATTACATCAAGTTAAATCAGAAAGTAGTAAAGTGAGTATCAGTGATGAATGTTATGAAAAATTTTGAATGGAATTTGATATTTTCATTACAGATTAATGAATAATTCCGGAAATAAGGAAAAAAGAATCGTGCCTTGTGCATCATTTTCTGTTTAATGCCTAAGCTATGGATGCAAACAGGCTTCTAAATAACATTACACACCTGCCCTTGAATAAATCTGTGTTTATATATTGTTTATTTCAATTATTCTCCTTACATTGCTCTTTATGTTGAGCTATCATCATCATCTTCATCATCAGCCTTTAATAGTCCACTGCTGGACATAGGCCTCCCCTAATACACCCCTATCCTATTAGGGGGTTCTTGACCGTATCCCACCACTCTGGTCCAATGCGGCTTGGTGGGTGGACCGCCTTTTTACATGCCCATCCGACGCATGGATCATCTTACTTTTCAGACAATTGGGTGATCGGCCCAAACTGTCCTAACCAACTAGAAAACAACAACGAAAATTTGTTGAGTCCCCGCAGGATTCGAACCCACGACAAATGCCAATACTACTAGGCTACGGAGGCTGTTGAGCTATAGGCTATATAAATTTTGTAAATAAGATAACACTTCTATTATCACTGTGTAATGTAATGTAATATACATTACATTATATAACACAGTGGTTATATAATGTAATATACATTATATAACCACTATTCCTTTAATTACACAAATATTTTTCGGAAATACTTCTGTAATGAGTTATATCCACAAACAGAGTGGAACAAACAAAGCACGAGAACTATTTATTTATATTTACCCAAACAATTTTTAACAGAAGCTAATAAAAAATATAAATTAAAATTATTTAATTATTATTGTTCTATCATTACATTGTCGCAATTAATCTACGTTACTAAATAATAACAGAACAATACCGTTAAAGCAAATTAATACAAAACAATATATATTAATACATAAAAACAAACCTTAAGTTTAAAGCCAGGCAGTATAAAACGACGTCGGTTTGGGATGAACCGAAAACGGTCATTGACCGGGAACTTGGTAGACTATAATGAATACCTTTAAATGCATGGACCCCTACATTCGTACGACATGAAGATGTTCCTTGAAATCAACGGATAAGTTTCGGCACAATTTAGTATCTCTCTCACGTTCACCGTTTATTCGGAGGTAGCCAGAAAATACGCGCTTCGTATTATTGAGCATTTTCTAATTCAGAAACTAAAACTGGCTTATAGTGAGTAAAGCGAAAGATTTCTTTTTTAATTTAGAGCTGCCGAAAAAGTAATTTATCCTATTGTTTACCGTTGAAAGACGTGGGCATAATAAGTATGTAAAAATGAAATATTTATTTCTGTAAATATTTTATTACTGTCCTTGAGAGCACGAGAGCTGGGCCGAAAATGGGCCATGTTCTTTGTTTAGTTTATGTTGTTAAATGAAATCGTTATTGTTTATATACAATGTAATTTTTTGTGTTGATCACACAATAATTTTTAATTAGTGAAATTCAATTCACAGTCAGTCAGGTCATCGTTAAAAATAATTTATTAAACATAAAATAATTTTGATTACAATCAAAATTTCATGGCGAAATTTCACAAGCGATTCTACAAGTTAGTGATTCATTTAGCTAACTTTATTACGCTCTTATTAACATACAAGTTATTGTCTCCAACATTAAAGATAGAAAATAAATGGAATAAAGTACTGTGAGTAATAACATCAAATCATTGTTAAAATTATTAACAAATTTTTATTTAAATATTGTGCTTTCAGAACCTTTATTATACTCATATTATATCCTGTTTGATGAACGTAAACGTTTAGCGATAGTAATTTTTTTAACTAAGAGAAATTAGATACATGACATCTGTCTGACAATTATTTTTTTAATTTATATAAAGATTAAAAGGCTACTGTGAATAAGGTAGTGTCGCCGAAGATTGCCCAGTTCCTTGGATAGCCCACTTTTAAAAAAAATACACCTATGATCATTCGAAACACTTGAAATTTTGCGGGTGTATTCTACTAGTACCATATACAAAAGTGCAAGTGTATATCATTATCGGCGCGTCGCCATTTTGAAGACAGATGACAGTTTTCTCGTTCATATCAAGACGATACACGTTTTATAACCTCCACTATCTAAATCCTTTTAAAAATTAACAAATTTAAACTCTCTTTACTCTAAACTGTGAAAATTCATATTTAATCTATTTATTAGCCAATTACATACGAGTGTTATTATTTTATTTCGTTTTTTGTATTTTTCAAGATTATATTCAATCCGAATGTAATTTCCTGTCAATGCCCATAGCATAATTCCCAAAGATAGCCCGGGCCTTTCTTGGGTTATTGGAATATATTGTTAGTATATTATTGTGTTTGTATTTTTGTATTTTCTGTCTGCGCACGTTTCGGACTCTATGTTGGATTGCATTAAATATTGAATTAATTTGAATTAGGTACCTATAGTCCAACTTAAAAATAGGGCAAGTTTCAACAAAATCGCTCAAGTGTTTCTTGAGATTGAATAAGCATGTATTAATTTTGAAGTCAGCAATTTTATTTTTAAATAACTATTGGAGGTACCAATTTTTTCTTTGATTTACTCTATTTTTTTATCGCAGATTGAAATGGAACCTTCTAGTAAGAAACGGCGTAGGGAATAGACCGAAACACAGTTGTTTGATAGTTGTTGTTTTAAAAGTATATTTTGATTGCTCTCGAAGTAAATTTTCAGTATTCCTTTGATAGCCCACCTATGAATTGCATAAAAAAAATATTTAAGAAATAGAACTAATTTTTTATTATTTTTGATAAATTACTTTCAAAGTTGATCTCCAAGTTAAATTTAATTTTATTTAGTAGTTTGTTCTTATTTTATAATTGATTTTTATTTTGATATGTTTAAGATCAACATTAAAGTTTTTGGTTGATTTTATTACCTTTTATGTAAAATGTTATGAGAAAGAAGTATTTTTATTTTGATTTTTTATGACAAAAGTGTTAAAGTGCTTATAATGCATATATTTTCATTAATATTTTTCGGGCCATCTTAAGTGACCATTTTCCCAAGATAGCCCAATACCATGTTTTTAAAAAGTGTTTACATTTGTGTTAAAATGCCAAAAGCTGTACTACTTTTTTAGATATCTTGTTTCTTGAATAAATATATTACAACTTTCATTAGGTTTTTTGCTTACTCTACTTATCTGCAAGATTTTACAAGGTTTTGAAATTAAGTGGGCCTTCATCGGCGCCTGTACCTTATAACTTATTTGCGTTTTTGACGTAATTCTGTGTACAATTTACACTGATTTTTAAACTATTTTAAGCGGAGTAGTGTCACCTGATTAGAAATATAATATTAATATGCAATGCAATGTGAATATAATATGCAATGTAACCACTTAAACGTGGACGGCCAAAAGATATCATAAAGGCGTCTTTCGGAAATGTTCTACATCGATTTCCAGTATCGATGAAATATTTGTCTCTTCACATTACGATACGCCATGCCGATAACGTTATTTTACTTGTATACAAATGTAATCCTATTTATTTAAGTTATTTTCTTCGCCGAATATCCGTTTTTCCTGGTATAGTTGTGAATACTTAAGTAGCCTAAGTTACTTCCAGTTACATAAGCTATCTTCTATTAACAGTTCCGTCAAAATAGTACTAGCCACCCAGAACGAACAGACAGGCAAATAAAAATTGTAAAAAATATTATTTCGTTATATGTACCTCTTCTAAGCCAGAATACACTAAGGGAACCAAAGATTATTTTAATGTCAAGAACAGACATTCCAATTTATTTATTTGTATAGATAAATTTTCATGTTTATTTCAATTATCTTGACACAGAGCCTTGATTAACACCTCATGGTGATACAGATATAGGGACTTCAGATCTCAATGAGTGGTGCGCAGCTCTTATACACTGGCCTAAGGTATGCTTCGAATCTCTTGGATATTAAGACATCATGGTAACTGAGTATTGACTACTTGCACAGCTAAATCTTAGTTCCTTTTTCTGATAGAAATTTCAAATGAAGTTCACAGTAACCACAAGGTAAAAATCAACTACAAATCTCAGAAACTGTTGTATATCTTCAACTTGTTACGTCTTCCCTTTCGTGAAAAACTTTTGTATCCTCAACAACCCCGATAAAAGGCAACTCATGTATTCATAGATAAGATAATTAATATTTTGAACGTATAGAAAAACTATGGACAAAAAATAACAATCGATTGATGATACAATTTAAAAATCGAGGAGTAACTGTTTGTGGGTTTTCATTGGATATCCTGATGAGTACGTGGTATCGCTGCCATGAAATGTTGGGTGCTAAATCGTTTGTTCTTTAATCAATAACCCATATATAACTAATGACTATAGTATATATGGATTAAGAGAACTTTATTCTAATAATTCCAGAAAAGAAAAGTCAATCAAACTTAAACATATGTATATAACATACATATTGCACTAACTTCGTTAAATTGGTAAACAAATATCGTTAATTAAAATCTCTTATTCGGTAAAGGGCAATAACCTTTTGGTTAATTTCAAAATCTAGGTTTCTTGATTTTAATAATCTGATTTTAGTCTAGAAGGCTATAATAAATGAAATTATTATTATGATATTAAGCTCTAATACAAATTTTCACATAATCCTAAATCTAAACAGGTTTGTATTTTAGATTAATGAACACCCCGTATGCATGGATAATGTAAAATTTTGGGTAATGGGGCGATTAGCCTATCGAAATATGCTAAGCTTATAATGTTTCGCTTATAATCTGTCGTTCGTATAACGAGAGATTATTAAGCACAGAGACCTCATTGAACGATTAATCATTTATTGACCGACTTACCAAAACAGGAGATACCTCAATTCGGAGTGCATTTTTCTTTCATTTTTAAATATGTTACCTCGTTGCTCCGATCCTAGTGCTCCGATTTGTTCGTTCTTTTTTTAATTGGTAGGTATTAGCTGTAATTTGGTCCCATTTCTTTCAATAATTTTTGTGATAAGTAGTTTAATAGATATTAAATAAATTAAAAAAATTACGGCCTCAAAAATCACAACTGGCGAAATCGTATAAGAGAGTTAAAATATGTTTTACTTATTTCTAGTTCTAGAATAGGCCTTCCGAGAGCATATAACGTATCATAGCCGACATTTTGGTGATATAAATACCTTAAAAGATATCATAGATTTTAAACGCAATGGCAGAAATCACGGGAAAATTTAATGCACCGATCGCGTCGTTACCCGCTTATATTGCGTAAAACGGTACTATGCAGTGTAAAGTTGGTCATATTTTTTTGTTAAAATTACATTTATATCTATTTTAGTTATACAAGAGATATAATATATAAGTATACTATATCAAAAGAATGTTAGGACTAATCAATCCTTTATGAAGACTTTAATTTATTAATACTAGTAACAAACAGAAACTTATTCCAATGCGAAGAATAAATGAATATTTTATAGTACAATGTATTAACTTTAATTAAAAAATGCGCTATAACTTGTAACAAGGGAAATGACTTTTGCCCTGAAAAGTGGAGTATTATAAGTTTTGATATGTCTGTCATAGCTCTTAAACGGATGAAGCGATTTCATTGTAGAAATTTTGCACTGTTTTCATAGGTTATATTTATAAATACGTATTCATTTAAGTGATTTAGTGTCAGCTTTATAACATACGTTAGAGTTGTGCGTTGAAACTAAAAAGGTGGAATCATTATATCGGGTTTGTAAGTTTAGCTTATATCTTTTATATCGTGATATACTCTGGTAATACAATAGTCGTTCCAGGATATTTAATAAAATTGTGTGTTATACAAACTGTGTTATTCTATTTAATAATATTACAAAATCAATGATCACCGAGTCTCTTTCATCCATTGATGCATTGCTGACAATAAGAAAGTATGTAATTTTAAATTCAATTATCTTCATTTAAGTTTTTTCAAGTCTTTTAGATCTATAATCATCTTTTCACGTAAACCAAAATAAATAGGGAAATATTTTGAGTCTAATTATTAAAAATAAATACATGAACTTATCCGTTTTTAAAGATAAATAATGTCAAAAAAAAAACAAAAGTTTTGTATGATATTGTTATTACATTTGCTGGTAATATAATAGGTGCTTTTATGCAGCATATAGAAACATCTAAATAGCCACTGTCTATTTTTGAAATAGCCGTATATTTCAAGCTATGGCTGACCCAGTTAAATATAAATAAAAGTATGTATAAATAGTATGAATAATATGTTCAAATGATTTATACCCGTGCCACTGAACATATTTTTCAGTAACGATAATCAGCTCCATTCTTGTTTGTTTCCATATATGCAAATGACCAGGCCTTTCTACGTTTATATTTATTTACAAAATGAAGAGAAATGTTTTAGAATCGTAAATATTCCTAATTTACCAGAGAATTCTCAAAGCAATTCTTAAGTATTTTACATCCATACCTTTTTATTGTATATAAACATAAACAGAATTAATAGTAACACAATAAAATTCAATGAATAAACAATCTTAAATTGTCCAAAATAATTTGAGTTTATTCATTACAAACGTGAAATTCTCTCTATTTATGATACTATACTAGATAACAACATTTATTTCAGAACATACACTTCATTATCAAATTAAATTAATCAGAAACCACACTTGGCTATAAAAAAACTACCGTAGACGTAATAAAACAGCATTTTGTTTTTACAAATATAACGTAAGTAACACGATAAGAGTGAATAGTAACATATCTCTACAGATAATATATTACGTGCACATGAGTACAGAGAAGTGGGAGTAAAAAGTCGATGTCAGCATTCGATTCGACCGAGTACCGGAAGTAAGCCGCGAACAGTGTCGCAATGCCTCCATAGCTTTGTGACATACAAGGTGATATAACACGCTGATATTGCGAATATTTGTGTCATAACAATTCTTTTCATATATGACAATTTGATCGAATGGTTAAACATAAAATATGTGTTATATGGTTCCTACATATGTTGCTCGATAATAAAAATCTTGTTAACTGCCTCCGTAGCCTAGTGGTATGGGCGTGTACTTTAGAAACCGGAGGTCGTGGGTTCGAATCCTGCGGGGACTCAACTTTTCATCGTTGTTTCCTAGTTGGTTAGGGCAATTTGGGCCGATCACCCAATTGTCTGATAAGTAAGATGATCCATGCGACGGATGGGCATGTAAAAAGTCGGTCCACCCACCAACCCGCATTGGACCAGCGTACGAGCGATACGGTCCATAGCCCCCTAATGGATTGGGGTCGTATTAGGGGAGGCCTGTGTCCAGCAGTGAACTATCACAGGCTAATGATGAATAAAAATCTTGATATAGGTTTTAGAAATAAGCTTTTAATTGTATTTTTAGTGGGGCATATTAAGATATATGTCACAACAAGTTTTTACCTATACATGACGATATATGTTTTACCGAAATGATCTCTTGTGTTGACATAATTAGGTACTATGTATTATATTAAATATCATAAATTAAATTATATATTTACCAATAACATTGGATTAAAGTAAGTAAATTATTTATTATCAATAAAATTTATTCATAAATTACATTTTACAATTAAAGTCTTAAAAAATACGTTTTAAAAATCAAATAATTATGCTGGTATTAATTATAAAATACTCTACGTCTAGTTTCATGAGTGGATAAAATGCAATCTAATTCCAGTGTACTTTCCATGGTTGCAAGAATTAGATTTTAACGAAAATTGCAGCATACCTTAATATATGGCTTTCTTTGCAAATGTTATACTTTTGGTGATGATGTTTACTTAACTGCCTTTTAATGATAATGATGATGACCAACATTCCGACATGGTGATTTATTTTACTTTAATATTATTTGTCTCCTCGCTATATCTGCTCAGATAGTGGAATAATTTTCTGAGTAATTTTTAATATAAACTTTGTTAAAATACTGGACATTATAAAATTTGACCATTTCATTGCAAAAACGTATTGAGCTATATTGTGCTATGTAATTTAGATTTGTGTAAGTCAGATGCAAATTGCTCTGTGTAAAAACCGTTAGGGTAGAAAGAAAAATATTGTATAGGAGATTGTATCAATGACGCAACTGCCGACACGTAATTAAGCAAGAAATAAAGTGCACTCAACGCTATTATATCAAATATATTTTGCATTAAAGCCTTTCTATTGTATGAAAAAAATTAAAGTGAGTTAAATCAATATATTTATATATATTAGGATACCTAAATTAATATATTCAGAATGAACATAACTTTGCTATGATATTATACACGTATATTTTAAATAACTGCAGCGACTGCGCTACTTAATTTCACAAAAGAGCCAAAAATAATAATCTGTAGTTATAGGGGGTAATAATCTATAGTTTAGGGTTTGTGTTATTGTAAATAATTAATTGAAATTGAATTTTGAACTAAATGGTTTGAGCGTGAGAGAATATCTAAATATTCCATGTCAATCTTAAAATATGCTTAATCAAGAACACGTATAAGTCGTTATACGCGTGGCTCCGCATATTTTATAATCTGTTTATATTTTGTTGTTTCTATTTGTAGTTGTAAATGTTTTGCGTACATAAATATTTATTATAAATTTCAAGAATAGGAGGTACATTTGCTACTAACATTAAGTGCTTATATGCAGCATATATGAAATCAGCAAATTATGTAAAAAGGTATGTATAAGTTTATTATAATTGTTTTAATATATGCATACATACATTGCATATATATATATATATATATATATATATATATATATATATATATATATATATATATATATATATATATATATATATATATATATATATATATATATATATATATACAAAGGCCTTATATTTATTTACAAAATACATATAATTATCAACGCAACCAATTAATGTAATACAATAAAGGTCAACTATAAAATATCTCGTCGTCGTCGTTTCAGCCTGTCAAAGCCACTGTTGAGCGTAGGCCTCCCCATAGTCGCCAAGAGGTACGATCCTGTGCCACCTGCATCCACCGACCTCCTGCACATTTGCACAGGTCGTCACTCCATCTGGTGGGGGGTCGTCCGACACTGCGATGGCCAGTACGAGGCTGCCACTCGAGAACCTTTCTTCCCCAACGGTTATCGGTTCTACGAGCTAAGTGGCCCATTGCCACTTCGTGGGCTATGTCGGTTACCATGGTTCTTCTGCGGATGGCTGCGTTACGCACTTTATCACGCAGAGAAATACCGAGCATAGCCCGCTCCATAGCTCGCTGAGTGACTTGGAGCTTCCTCATACGGCCGGCAGTGAAGGACCATGTCTCAGTGCCATAGGTCATCACTGGCAACACACATTGGTCAAAGACCTTAGTCTTCAGGCATTGAGGAATATTGGACGAGAGGATATGTCGCAGCTTCCTAAAAAATATCTAGAACATAAAATTCTCTCTATTTATTATACTACTACAATATAAACATTACAAATGCACGATTTTTAAAACACAAAACATTCGTATCGTAAGCAATGTTTTAAATAGTTTTACAACCTAAATCTACATGTTATAAAACTATTTTACATGTTATAAAACAGTATTACGTTTTTACAAATTTACGTATATAAATTATGTATGTAGTTATATCTATTTTTACAGTTCACATTCCTAAACTTATAAAAACTATATCCTCTTTTACCTAATTTTCTCTGTACCACCCAAACGTTGACTGGTAGATAATGCCTTTAGGCATTAAGTCCGCCATTGTACTTGTGCATTAAGCTTTAATAAATAAATAAACAAATGTCGTAAAAATAGTGTTTTAAAAATGAAATAAATATGCTGGTGAACACTTAAAAATTGAAATCTATTATTACTTATGACTTACAGAAACAAAACAAAAATAATTACCCATTTAAAATCTTAAAATAACTGTTAGTCCTTTTAACATAATTACTTTTTAAAAGTCACTTATTTTACGAAACTAAACACAAACGCATTCCACGAAACCAAACTGATATAGTTTCTATTAAGCTTTTTCAATAACTACAAAATAAGCCAGTATTCGATACCGAATCTGAAGAATGCTTGATAACACAAAACATGTATTCGTTCACGACCTCCGAATGTACAGCGATCGTGAGAGACATACGAAATTGTGCCGAATCTGATTCATTGATTTTCGGGAACATCTTCGTGTCGTCTAAATGTGGAGACTTCTTGCATTTCAAGATACTCATTACGGCGCATCGAATTCATGGTCACAGACCGTCAGATTTTAAGAATATTTACCCCTTTATAACCTGGTACATGAACTGTTAATTTCTATATCTGATGTTTTAGTGATTTCAGTTACTTTTTATGGAACTATTTTATATTAACTAACTGCCATCAATAGAATGTATGTCATAGTAAATTACAACTAATAAATAAACTAGAACAGTACATCAGTATCTTTAACGTTTTTGCTTACAAACATGCACAAAATAGTTTTAAAAATCTCATAGAGAATTCCAAAAGTGAAAGAGATGACAACCGATCATCTTTTATGCTAAAAACATTGAAATGGCTCACGTGACCCCGACAACAGCCACGATGTCTCGTACGGACAAGTCGATGTATAACACCACTCAACACTTATCACACACGAAGAAAGTTCCGTTCCGGGTAGCGTCTAACAAGGATCTCTCCTTTCTATATTTCAGGCCCGTCTTTTATACATGATATACATAACGTCAATATCGAGACTTCTTTTCTCCAAGTACCCGCAATAGAAGTAGTATTCTAACTATAGTTATAAAACTCTCATCCAAAACAATACACCACTCTGCACCAAAAATATGTAAGAAATTGTATAATATGACTTGCAAAGTTAAATTACGGTTAACATATGAATATTATTATGACTTGTCAACGGTTGCAGGACATGTTCTGTAAATAAAATGTTATACAGTTTATTGCAGATGCCTTTAAACTTTTTACAATTGCAGATTTAGTAGCATTTTTACATAACTGAACTTTGAAACGGATTTTAAAATACCTTATAAACTTGGATCAATAAGTTCTGTACGTGTAAATGTAATATACAAAATAAGAAAGTGAACCCTACTAGTTTATATAGAAATTTGTATTGAAATATTTCTTATGAGTAGGTACTATTCAAAATATTTTTGTGCCATTTGCGTAAAACAAATAATCGGGCCAGGGTAAACTGTAGTTCATGTAATGACTTAGAAGTAAAATAGCAATAGTCCTGAATAGGACTCAGGAGATATGACGAAGAATGAATTGATGTCCCATTAACTTGAGTGCGCTTCTAGATCAACAGTCTGCGAAACTATTCCTATATCTCTTTAAATAGATGTAGGTATAATAGTATTTACTAGATCTTATTTAGCAGACAATTGCGTGATCAAATCTGTATAATGTAAAAAATAAAAGACAATATAAAAGAGAGGATTCAAGTTTTGTTTAACATCAAACTTAATAAGCTACTTATGAAGTTCTCTTTTGTAACTGAGAGGATATAGCCTTACTTTTTGTTGGGTACATAAACTCTAGAGAATAAAGAATAGAAAACAATAGATCTTTTTTTCAAAATTAACTAGCTACTCACCCCGGTTTTGCATGGTACTCAATTGGAGGATTGTATTCTTATTGTAACGTTGTATTGAATTTAATCACTTCGTAATAAGCTGAATATCCCATAAAATGAGAAGGATAAATTATTTTGGCTTGTCATTAAGTGATAGACGCATACGATTGCTGACTTTTTGTTAACCTTTTAGAGGCAAAATAATTTACTAAGGTAGTAAATTATTTTGATTTATCTCGTGGAGTCTAGCGTTTGCGATATGATCTCAAAAATGTGTTTATTTAACGCATAATTTTAAAACCCCTTAATTTATTAGGGTTTCTCTACAATATTATGCAAAGTCTTAAGTCTTTTTTAATATAGAAGTCTTATACTTATTGTTCGAAATTAATATATTTCATATAAAAAAACCTGTACAACCCAAAAAAACTTTGGGAAACCACTTTTTTTCTTTTTATATAATTTTTTTTACAATGTTAGATATAGAAGTACAATAGTCTGAGTTCGAAATAGTCTGGAGTAAACAATTAATTATCAGGGTGAATTATTATTTAAATAGCCATTACAGCTATAATATGCTTTCAACAAAACGCTACTTAACAACTTTCTTAATTTGTTAAGGAGGGTTTGTGTTATTTACAGACTGGACCTAAACGTTTTCTAAGATTTTGTTGTAAAGGAATATATATTGTCCCATGAAAAATTTCATTGTTCTTCAGAGTCTTGTTGTTGGAATTACAAGTTTATCCCTATTCTTAGTATTTATGTTATGCGTATCATAATGATTAACGAATTAGTTTTTTACGTTAGTCCTAACAAACCAGAAAACAACGACAGCACAAAGCTGTTTATCCGCAGGATTCAAACCCACGACCTCCGGTTTATAAAGCAAAGGCCAATAGCGGTAGGCCACGGAGGCGGTTGCGATAAAAGGGGTCAAAGGTTTGAAATAGGGGATGAATGTTTATAGGGATATCGTCTCTCTTGAGTATAAAACGATGAAATTTTGTGGCTAAACACTCGAAACGAAAGTCATAAGTAGTGTTTCTCTAGCAATTTTGTAGTTTCCAACTGAACGGAGGTGAAGTAAGGTTCAAAATGGGGGTGAAAGTCAATATGGAAATTCGTCATCGTTGAAGAAATTTTCCTTTTAAACGGTATCTATATTTCTTCATTATAATAACAACAAGTAAACGACTAACTCGCCCCTGTGGTCTAGTGGTATTGTTCCTTGCTTTATAAACCGGAGGTCGTGGGTTCAAATCCCGCAGAATCTTTGTGTTAACGTTGTTTTCTGGCAGGTTAGGACAATTTGGGCTGGTCAAACAATTGTTTGAAAAGTAAGATGATCCATGATGAAGATGATGATGATGCGACCATTGTTGTAGAATGCGGTCCAAAACCGAAATGGAGGAGGCTGCACGCCTCCTCCGCATTTAGGGTTCAGGGACGCCTATGTCCAACAGTGGACTAACACAGGCTGGTAATGAAAGGACTACTAAAAATATTAATCATTTTTGCCCTTGTTCCTAAAATGAAGGAATTAAATATTGTAAAAAATAATTGTGAAATTGTAATTGAGAATTTAATATTTCTTCCCTTAAAAAAAGTAAAATTATTTATGTTATAGAACATACTATTCTGAAATTTTAAGTTGCAAAGAATGTAATATGTAATAATGTTCCTACAAAATGTTTTTATTCAGGTCTTAGGAGATCAGCAAAGATTCCGTTTTCGATCGGATCTTTGGCGCAAAAAGGAAGTTAAGTCTCATGAGTGGAGGAAAATGCAATCTTATTTCAGACTGCATTCAGCGGTTGCGGGAATTAGATTTTAGCAAAATCTGCAGTATACTTGAATGAATTTCGTAGAAAATGTAATACTTTTGTTAGTGGTGGTTCTAACATACCTGATTCGGTAGCATCGTTGTGCAGGAGCTCATTAAATGATCGACTTCCTAAAATAATGGAGGTAGTTAATTCAGTGCGTGCTTTATCACATCGCAATATCGTATGTATATATAAAAACCGTGTAAAATATATTGTAAGCCTTATTCAAGGCTAATTTAGGGCAATACAGTGTGTGAAAGTAATTGCATTTCATAATTTATCCATTGTACGTGCAGAAATATTGTTATAAACTACATCTTGATAACATGTACAGCATATTATCTTATGTCATTTTGCGATGTAGAAGTCAGATACAAGTAGGTAAAAAACTACTAGTCAATCAGGACTTGGATTAGAGGCCGAATACAAGATGACTCAAGAAATGGCTGAAAATAAAAAAGGAAATTGTATCAAAACTATCTTTGACGTAACTTCTGAATACGAAATTAATCAGGAAATAAAGTTAATTCAACGCTATTTAATTGATATTCAAACCATTTTCCATGAAAATATATCAATTTATAAAAAAAAAAATTTATTCACCAAAAATAAAGATACTGCCTTCGATATTAAGAATGTGAGTTAAATCAGATTTAACATAACTTTGCTTTGATATTTCTATAAGCATATTTTAAAATGATATAATTTTAGCAAAATAATTTGAAAATGATTGCTGAGCACTGCACTACTATAATTTACAAGAGAGCTAAAAATACTAATCTGTAATTATGGGTAGATGTGTTTGTTTTATTGTAAACTTTCTATTATTTGTAGCGTGAGAGAATATCTAAATACGCCATGTCAATCTTTGAATAGAAGTTTATTTTAAGCTATTGATGACCCAGTAAAATATGCATAAACAAGAACATCATTCTACACATGGCCCGCATATTTTATAATCTCTTTATATTTTGTAGTTTCAATGTGTAGCTGTAAATATTTTGCGAACATAAATATTTCTATCAAATCCACTTATTTAGGATTTTCACGTTATTTAAATATATTTATTCCGACGTTTCGATTTTTTCTGCATCCAGATCACGATCAGTCTGCCCGTGATCATGGATGCTGAAATATATATAATGATATATTTAAATAACGTGAAAATCCGAAATAATGTTTGATATGTATAATCACGTAAATAAAAGATATAATTATAAATATTCTTATAAATTCCAAGAATAGGAGGTACATTTGCTACTAACATTAAGTGCTTATATGCAGCATATAGAAACATCTAAATAGCCAGTGTCTATCTTTGATATAGACGTATATTTAAAGCTATGGCTGACCCAGATAAATATAAATCAAATTATGAATAAAAGTATGTATAAATAGTATGAAAAATACGTTCAAATAATTTGTACTCGTGCTACTGTACATATTTAACAGTAACGATAATCAGTTTATTTTTAGTTGTTTCCATATATGCAAATATATGGAGCATAATATATATATATATGCAAAGGTCTTTCATGGATTTATATTTATTTACAAAATGTATATAATTATCAACGCAATTAACGTAAAGCGTTAAAGGTCAACTAAAACAAATCTGGACCGTCCAATAACAGTTTGACTTTGTTTTTTACATAAATAAATTTATCTCCATTTATTATACTACTACAATTAAAACATTACAAATGTACGATTTTTATTACACAAAACATTCGTATCATAAACAATGTTTTAAATATTTTTACACCTTAATCTGTTTTAATAAAAGAAAACTATCTTACATGTTATAAAACAGTATTACGTTTTTACAAATATAACGTAAATAAAAAAAATATTGAGTGAATACTAACCTATCTTTATAGATATTATATGACGTGCATATGAATACAGAGAAATGGAAATAAATATTCGATGTCAGCATTCGATTCGATAAAGTATATCGCATACATAGCTATATATGAATAGGGTTTTAATCAAACAAAAACAACATATTTGAACAAATAACATGTATACTTTATCTGTGTACTTGAATAAAGACGGAGGGATAGATTGTCGATGTCAGCGCTCTATGTGAAAGTTTACCGGAAGTAAGCTGTCAACAGTAACGTTTGCTCGTACGTACGCTTTCATTCCATTGCTTTATGACAACACCGTTTGATATAACGTCGTGGATAGTTTTGCAATATTTTTGCCACATAGTTAATATATTTCCATTATTTGATGCTCAATAAATGCTATGGCTGGGCATATCAAAAGTCGTTCTAGGTTGTTGAGACCATCTTTGGCAGACATTGTAGGAAATCATTGCCTTCAAATTTAGTAACAGTAGTAATGATTTTTGCACCTATTATATCTAAGATATAATAATTATTCTTTGAAAGTAATATTACATTATATTTTTAAATATAAAACGTAAATGCGAATCTAAATATTTTGTTACTAAACTTTAAAATCACAATGTGTAGAACAAATTTCAATAAACTTAATATCAAATCCACTATTTGTTTCGGTTACTAAATTATTTATTCCCGACGTCCAGATCACGGCAACAATTGTTAGTTATATTTATTTATAATTAAATACTAACATGTTTTCGTTCATGACCTCCGAATGTACAGCGGACGTGAGAGACATACTAGACTGTGTCGAATCGGATTCATTGATTTTGTGGAACATCTTCGTGTCGTCCGAATGTACAGACCTCCATGCATTTAAAGGTATTCATTACCGCGCATCAAAATCACGGCCAAAGACTGTCGTTTGTCATAAAAAATTTAAATAGATAAATTATACGGCATAAGTACTAGACATCTCATTGTGGTATCATTATCATATTATTTAATCATTAAGAAACAGTGTTTTAAATTTCCACAGCCTGTGTGAGTCAACTGCTGGACAGAGACCTCCCCTCGTGCACACCTTCTCCATTAGAGCGTTTTTAGACCGTATCCCACCACGCTGGTCAAATGCAGGTTTACGATTAGACCGACTTTTTACATGCCCATCCGACGCATAGATCATCTTACTTTTAAGACAATTGGGTGATCAGCCCAAATTGTCCTAACCAACGAGAAAACACCGATAACACAAAGCTGTTCTCCCCGCGGGATTCGAATCTACGACCTCCCGTTTATAAATGGCCAATACCGCTAGACTACGTAGGCGTTCAAGCATCAGCATTAATTATGTTTTATTTACTAGTAGTTGAATAATTTATAAATGGAGGTAATACTCCCGATGATCATGTCAAAACTAGTTTACCATGAAACAACTTTCTGTTATTTAACTGAATGAAGCAATGAGATAGTAACTTCACTAAATATTTTTTACCAATATGCCACGATTAAGAAATAGAGCAGTAGTCTCCGCAAGTCGTTGTCACGAGTAAAAAAAGTTTTATATAATAAAAGAAAATATATTTTATAGCCAAAAATAATTGAGAACGTATTTTATGCTGTGTTATAATTGTTATAAATTAAAAGCTAATAAAAACAACAAATTAATTCAATATATTTGAAAAACATATTTAAATTTTACAATGGTTTTAACAGAATTCTAACTCAAACATTAATAAAAGTAACTATAAATGTCTCTTAGAATTCCCACTGATTTGCATTCGTATAATATGTTCATGAATAATTTATAGAGCCTAAAAGCTTGTGAATTATTCATGGTATTTTTACAATCGAATACCTCCAAAATGCACTGCAAATAGCAAATAAGTGATAACAAATAATTTAAATACTTTGAAAATCCTTTTCTTAAAGGTATTTCACTCATTTAACTATAATAAAAGACGCATACACTCTCTTTTTAGGTAATTGCATAACGTTGGAACAAAATAATCTACGGAATTATTCTTACGCAGAATTCGAACGCACAACCACACGAAAGAAAAAAAAAATAGATGGTAATGGTAAATTTTAGACTCTGAACTTCATCTACAGTGTTAGAGCTTAGAGCCTTTCCACTTTCTCTGTCTTCATCTTTTGTCCTCTTTTTATTAAGTGCACTCCATGCATTTATTGAAGTTCCGGGGAGTAAATAATTTTTCTACGTCCTTGTTTTCTTACTGCGTCAGGACAATGGTAGTTCTTACACTTTGCGTAATTTCCTCTTAGCTATTAAGTCCACGTTAGTGCAAATACTGTGTCCCAGGTTTCACAATGCTGCGGAAAATGGTGACCACGGTGCCGATAATTCATGACCTTGTCTATGAACTCCAGCTTGTAAAGCAAGTGGCAATATTTGATAAATTTTTAAATTAAATAGTAAACTACTAGCGTCCTATTCCGAACCGGTGGTAGCGTTCTTGACAATCAAAAACCGAGTGTTACGCTTCTGTATTGAATAAAGATATTTGAATTTGATTTCGAAACGTTATGTTTTAGTGACGAATTAAATATATACATTTTTTAGTTATGCGACAATAAAGTGATATATTTATGTTTACATTAGTAAATTAAATAAATATTGAAAGGAAAATAGCAGTGTGGATATTAATGTGTCTGCTATTGCCTCGGCGCATTTGAACGCTTCAAACAACGCCTTATTTACATACCCAAGGTTTTCTAATTAATCATTTGATCTTTTCAAAGTAAAACTAGAAATTTACTTTTAAATACATGTGAATTATTTAATTATACAGATAACCACAAAAGAAATTTATTCAATTAATTACTTCATTATTTACTCAACGATAATATGATTAAAGATAATCATGCAGCTTTCATATTTATCCATTGAATAAAACTATTTTCTTCTTTGTCAGACACACATGTATGCATAATTTTATATATATTTTTTATATATTGGTTTTAAATATCAACAAGATGGAAAATACGCAATTGATTGTTTTATTTTTTTTAAAGCCCCGTCAGGCAGTAACGATATGATGAAAATAAAGGAGTTTTAATAATCTTGGCTCATAGCATAATCGATAAGTATTTCCGTTTCTTAAATTCGTATAGGGAAGAGGTGTCCTAGTTGTCATAAAAGTCAAGTTTACATCTTTAATTTGAATACAGTAAATAAAATAACCAATTTAACTGCTTTAATCATATATTTGGTCTTTCAGCCTTCATTTATTAAAATAATAGTACGTAAAATATCTTTGGATTTATTATTTATCGTGGTTTGAAAAAATCAACTTTACTGTGACAAGTTACCGCCGGGTATCTGGGGTAGGTTGTCTCAAGGATAGGTCCATGTTGTCACAGGTCACTATTAACTTCACTGTCCTCACCTGAGTCACAATTTGAGCAGCAATAAAATAAGTAATTGTTAACCTACATTAACAAATGTCAAACGATTACAAATATTCGCAATTCGGCAAATGAAAACTTATTTCGTGCTACGTACAAATTGAAGTGGAGTATAAGTACACAATACTAAAACTGTGGCTCATCAATGTAAATATACATATGTGATTATGCGATTTAAAAAAATAAACATGAATATCTTTTTGTCGGTACAAAAACCTCTGGGTAAATTAATGCAACTATTTACTATTTAAACTCTATAACTAATTCATTTACTTAAATTTTGGGACTTCATTTATAGTTTCACTTTGAAGAGATCTAATATTGAATTATCCAATTAATAATGAACAGTGTAATTTTGGCAATATGAAAAATAGCTTAAAGGTTTAAAATGGTTTTAATTTAGTAAATATATTTATAATATGTCCATAATTTAATTTTAATAAAACATTTCGTTAAGATTAAATTTTAAATAAAACATTTAATAATAGAATGAAATGAGTATATATACAGAATTATTATTTATTTTAAAAATTTTTGATATTGTCAAAGTATTTTCTAAAATATTCGTACACACTTCAAGGCTCCACTACTGATAATTATTACCTTGCTTTATTCAATTAAGCTTTATGTACGCGCAAAAAGTTACGAATCTGTCCTGTCCGTTACAAAGGAAAAGTTCCCGAGAAGCTTATTAAGTTTGACGGCAAACGAAACTTTGTTCGTTCCTTTTTAACCAATATTCTGTTATTTCTCCTTGATAAATATTTTAAATACAAATATTTAAATTAACATATTATATTAATTAAGTGTTATTAAAAAAAAATTGTTATTATACAAATGTGTCCCGCATGGAACAGATGTTGTATAGAATTTATATTGAATTTATTATGAACGACCCCCACGAGATGGAGTGATAACCTGTACAAGATGGAAGGTGGATGCTGGTGGCAGTGGATCGTGCTTTTTGCGACTTATGCAGGAGGATGTTAAACAGTGTGCTCTAATAGGCTGAAACGACGACGAGAGCTTTAGGTGGCCCTTACTAGAAATGTTTATATACTATCTTGAATCGTGTTGAACCCATTTATTTGCTACTCCATGTGAGACTCTAGACTGTATGTATATCTATTTATGTATATATCTCTTCTCGCGAATTTTAAATAATACATTTGTCTATAACCTTAAGGCTGGTGTTTTTAAAACTCGAGGTCGTAGGTTCAAATCCTTTGAGACTCAAAATTTCATCGTTGTTTCTTAGTCAGTTTGGCTGATTGCCCAATTGCCTGGAAACTTATTGTATTAAGATAATCCATGCGTCGGATGGACACAACAAAAAAAGTTTTTAAAATCGGTCCTGCGCCTGATATCTCTCGCGTCAGTAAACAGTCTTATTGTCTTAAGACAGTAAACAAAGAGGTGCACTCTTCGCCCATGTTTGCTTGTACACGTATGGCACATGCATGGCGTAGTTTGTTGATCTCTAAAATATATTGCGTTGTACTCGTAATCAGCTCGGCGAACGTTATTGCAAACAAAATTATTTTATTAATACTCCTTTTTTACTTTTAGGATACGACTGTTTTACCGTTTACTGTTTGAACATATATGATAAATGGAAATTCACATTTTCATAACTAAAATATTCACTTTGTAAATTATCGCTTTCAATATTGATAGTTAGTAAATATTTAAATTTTAGTTTTGCTTACTGTCAATTACTCCTACGGTATAAAGACTTAAATTATATTCTAAAACAATTGTCACTGATCAGTGCTCTTTAGTCTTTAAGAGTTACGTGTCGTTCAAACGTGCACACATTCATAATAGTGAACACAACAAATAAAAAAGCAAATTGTTAAACCTAGGTGAGTTGGTGATATTACAAATTTATCATAATTCTTGAACAGGAAGGTGTAGACAGTTTGTCCCCTCATTACTAGAGCCAGTAGGTTCCATATTAGGGGGCCGTCTAGGATGGTACTGCTACGGTGCCTATTTCCACCACAAAGAAGTAGTCCAACTACTGCTTCACATCCAAAATAGGCAAACGCTACCGTGTTCCGGTGTGAAGAGCTCCGTAGCCAGCGTATTTACTAGATAAATGACACGTTACTTCCTATGTCTCCCAGTAGGCAGTGCGTTATTGATACCCCTGGCATTACAAATGTCCACCGGCGTTGGAGACCACGTTGTCCACCCCTGCTCTCGTAATCGATAAAAAAAAATAAAGATACAAATTTAAATACATATATATGTCATGATGCCTTTACTGGTATATACCTGTCATTTTTGTAATGATGATTGTAATGTATTGATAAATATTAATAAAAATGACGGCCGTTAAGACTGGCCGGTTCTTCTCTGGAATAGTCAAAACTTCCGAACCGGTGGTATATTGACCGTTGAATAATGCAATTTTGATTCCAAGGTTTACACTATACTCGTTTTATTTAATATATATTTAAATAAACTACACAAAAACTTCTCATTCTAGAAATAAAACTATCCTAAAAGAATAAAACAAGAATAGCAGGCTGTTTATTGGGTATTACGGAATAAGTGCGAGAAAGCATTTCGGCTAAATTCGTAACTTCTTTATCATTATTGCTTACAAGTCCTTGTTGATCTTATTTATATATTAAATTTGTCTAGTTTTATATTTGTTGTAACCGGTTATTGTGCCTTAGGCCGGTGATAACTTTGTTTTTGTTTTGTTTACCTTAGAAAATTCTGAACATCTTGCATACGTATACGGCTGAATATTTATGCTTGTTAACAAATGACAGCTAATAAATCGTATGAGAACAAAACAATATTTCTTTTCCTGGCTATAAGTTAGTCACGATAAAATGTTTAACCTTTTTTGAACAACGTTAAGCCTGCCATAAAGAATATTGTAATAACCAATAACCGATGACGTTCTCATTGCTTGGCTTGCTGTTTTTATCTAGCATAAAAATACTTAATTGAAAAATAATATACATTTTTTTTAATATTTAGTAAACATATTTTACGCACTGAAATAAACCAACTAACATAAAACTTTTTGCAAATAATTAACGCCACTTTTACTTATACCTTTAACAAAAAGAATCACAATTAATTACAGAAATAAATAATAAACGTTTTAAAATAAATTCGCCTAATGATATTTGTCTGGAGAAGTTTATGATTATTTATTGAATGAAACATAAAAATTAAATAAATATAACTTGTATGAAAACTCAAATGGGCGGAAACGTAATAGCTACGTGAGTAATTTCGTAACATTATAAATTGCTACGAATTTTCGATAACTTGCTATAACGAATGCAATGAAATCTTATCGATAGGTTTCTCTCGATATATCTGATTATATCAATATAGAATTCAATTGTTGTTCTTAAATAGTTACTCTTATGATTAATAGTTACTATAACATTTTTGTTGATTTATCCACGCAAACCCCCTAATTAGAGTCCGACCGAAACTGTTTTTCCGGCCGACACCGAAACCGAAACCGAAAGTTCGGCCGTGGCTTCAGTTTCGGCCGAAACCGAAACCGAAACCGAAACTCACGTGATCAAGTATAAAAATTCTTAAAATACTAAAATATGGAGCTTTTATGCCTATTATTTTGCTTTATTTTAGTCATGGAATGGAGACAGTATATTAAACGTGTGGTAATCGTTTATTTCAGTTCCTAATATTTTTATGTAACAAAATATTTAAAATATATAATTTTTTTTTCAAATAACTTCTTATAGTAATATTAGAGAATATAATGACTATGATAGCTTAATTATTTATTTTTCTACATAATCTCCGAGTCCACGAACACACCAAGTCCAGCGTTCCAAGTTTCCAATGCTTCAATTCCTTTAAAAAATGGATTGTCTTGGTCCTGCAAAAAGGTCTCCACGGCATCGTTTACTTGTTATATATAGTTTTAACACATGTTTCCTCTTAAGCATTGTATCAATTTGGAGAGAAGATGAAAAATAGCTTGGCGCCAGATCTGGTGAATAGGGGGATGCTCGACCAATTGGACGCTAGCATGCTGAACGGTGGCCATTGCTAATGCCAACCTATGCGCCGATACGTTGTCAAGATGAAACAGCTCACCCGTTCAAAGTTTGCCTCTTTTTTATCATTGACGGCATTTCTCAACCTCGGTATTAAAGCTGCATTATCTGTAATGATGGTTCCACGCTCCAAGTAATTAATCAACAATATCACTTCTGAGTCCCAAAATATTGAGGCTATATACCACGCACACGCACACACACCCTGGCCAGGCAATATACAACGGCCACTGCATGCAGATCCTTCGGGATAAACCCGTGTTTCGTCCATTGTCACAAAACTAGATTTAAAGTTTTTAGAATCTTTTTAAAACTTGTCCAACGATATCTTCGAATTGTTAAGTCGATTTTGTTTCTGATTCTCGGCACCCATCATGTGGAGACTTTTCTCATATTCAAAATTTGTGTCAATATGCGTTGAGTACCTATTTGAAATGCGTGGATTAAGTATCAGATGGTAATTCTTTAATCGCTAAAAACAGTTTTTTCGAATATGACAGCATATTCTTAGTGTTTCTTGTTGATTACTGGCTTCGATGGACGGCTGCAACCATGTTCGTCTTCCGTGTACGTTCTCCCTACTCGAAATTAAGAAGCCAACTTTGCGACAATTGATTATGACAGAGCAGACTCTTCTCATGTTGCCTTTGAGCCGCAATAAATCTCTTGCATTGTTAACTTTTTATAACAGTGGTTTTTAATAACAAGATCGCACTTGGTTTTTCTCTTTTTTTGAGAACATTTATTTATTAACACAACAAGCATCTGAGCTACGCTTTCCAGTATTATTTGTATTTATTTTTGGTTACCTAGGAGTATATATTTTGTTCCCACTACTATTTGTTCCCTACTCGTCTTTTTAAAAGAAGCATCAATTTCTTCTGTTAAACTTGGAAGTTTGTCTGAATTAAAATCGACTGATCTGAGCTCCATTGTAGTAATGATACATTTAACTTTCGCTACTATTTTGAAATTGAAAACACTTCTGAAACCAGTTTCGGTGTCGGCAAAAAGTTTCGGCCAAATTTGGCCGAAAACGAAACTGCGGCCGAAACTTGATTTTTGGCCGAAACTCGGCCGAAACCGAAACCGAAACCGAAAGTTCGGTCGGACACTACCCCTAATGGATAGGGGTGTAATAGGGGAGGCCTATGTCCACCAGTGGACTAACAAAGGCTGATGATGTGATCCACTGCATTAAAAAGCATTTTTTAAAAGTATTACTTATTCTCTAAATATTCTTGTAATTTTGTATCATGCGTTATTCTATGTTCACTTTTTTTTCTGTTAATAATAACACTTTTTCTGTTACTTATGATTTTTTTATTATTAATGGTACTAATATTTATAATATTAATAATTTTTTTTTACCTTTAAATGACGTAATACTTTGTTTGTTTTTTTTTATTTATTTGTATTAGTGTTTACTTCGTTGGTGTAACTAAACATTTAAATAAATACAAATATCGTCAAACGTTAATTTCAAAGGAACGAAAGCTCAAAGCAAGCCAAGAAAGGACGGGAAAGGAGGAACTTGATCATTTCCAAGAATATTTAAGGCGAGCAGTTTAATTACAACGTTACAAATACTAAAATTCATCTTAAGACAAGCGTATACTGTTACACGGTTAGTTACTTTCGCTAAGTTAAGAAATATATTTGAGAACATTTTGTTACGGAAATACCTAACAAATAATAATTAAATAAAATGTGAACTTAATTAAAATTAAATGGTAAAGCCTACATTTTTTTATCTTTTAAAAAATAAAATTTAAAGGTACACAATAAAGTACGCGGTGGTCCGTTTCATGCCACTGTCAATTAACGACTGTAATACACAGCTTATGTAGACATACATATAAACAGGAAAAGTATAGAAAGGTTAATACATACATATCAAAGGTAAGGTATGTATATAAAAGGTAGTGCTTCTATGGATTTCGCAGTTTAAAGCGTAATTCGTATGGTGTCCTTAATAGTTGATAGTAGCCTAGTGATCGAATTTTTTCTGAAAATTCATCAATACTAAGTAGGGCTGGGTGTATGACGCCATTTTATAAGTATAGTTTCCTTTATTTGATTTTTTCATTGGACGAGCCGTCGGCGCTTATACTACCTAGCCTTTTGAACAGACCTCAGTAGTGTTTACACATCAATGCTTTAAAGTACAGTGGTAAATCCGCAGTAAAAAGGGGGCTGACTAGGAAAATACCATTCGCACAGTTCCTTCGACTCTATCACACACACATGTGTGTTTACATCGATTCCTTCTCTTCTTGGCTCAACGTTTATTAATAAACATAATACAGTAAACTTTTATTTGTGTCGTTTCCTTCTTTTATAATTATAACGATAACCAAAGATAATCTTAACTACCAAGACCGGCTGTTTTTATCTCCATCCGCTGTATGTATTATCCTACTTTTCAGAACAGACAACCACAATAACCAGAAACCAGTGATGAAATCAATATGTTTGGTCGCTGGACTTGAACCTATGTTCTCCAGTTTCTAAAGTGAGGCCCTATTATTCGTAACAAAGCAATAATTTGTCGAACCTTTAACATGATTTAAAACTTTCTAATTAGCAGCTTGTCTTCAAACAACCATGCATTTGAATATTTTTTCCTTTTAATTCCTTTACAATTATCTAATTATTTTTGAATAAAGTTGATAGCGTACTATTCAAATACTTTTGATACATAGCTGCAAAGTAACTTTTTAACTATCAATTGAAATAAATATGATATATCAAAACTCAAGGAGTTAAATCAAAAATAAAATGTGATGACCATTAGTGTATTTTATTAATATATCATTATTCAAAACCCATAGGAAAGGTTATGACTAAAAAGGTGAAAAGATAGATTGTTAAAATTAGTATTACTTAAAATGGGATACACAATAAAAGAGAAAATAAATTATGAAAGGCGCTAATGTAACACGCTTTAAAGTTGGACTTGTTATTGTAGAAAATCTCATTACGCAACTTGTATGTCTAAGGTCATACTAAGTAGTAAGGAGCTTACCGTACGCTTCTATTCGAAAAAGCACAAGTTGTAACATACATTTTAGATCGCCGCTTTATTCCTATATTTAATAAAAATTAAAAGTCTTTGCAATTTTAGGCGAAATTAAAAATGCTCTTTGCTGCGCGTAATTTTATATGACACATTACATCTAAATACATTAAGTATTACTATTCAAAGTAATTCGCTTATAAGAATTCGTATTTGGGTTTAGATTTTTATTAGATAAAAAAATTATATCGAGTTATAATGTAAATAAAAGTAAACTTGATATGCTACTAACAACATTACTTAAAAAAACAAAACCATTACCAATATAACCACAATAACTCAATCAAAATGATCACTGTAACAACTAACTTGCGATGAGTTTAATCAAAAACATCGTAATGAAATTGATATATCTTTGTCTATTCGATTCAGTTCATACTACTATCTACTAAGGTTGCATTAAGCACCCTGTTAGCGTCGTTATAGAAACCCGAGAGCACTAGCTGGTAACCATTCTTTAATCATCACCATCATCATCATCATGTCAGCCTCATGAAGTCCACTGCTGAACATAGGCTTCCCCATGAGCTGCTAAGAGGTATAATCCTGCATCCTACGACTTTCTGCACATTTGCAGAAGTCCATCTTTGATCGAGGTTTACATATATTATATGCGAGGGCAGCCGCATTTACTATGTTACATTGAAACTTGACAGTCTCCTCGCAAAGCATACACTAAAAGAAACCACTGCAGACGTCTCTCTCGTTCAAGCTGTCTAGGGACTCGTCTGCAGAGACAAGCCAAATTAATAATGAAATATTCGTATAAACTAGGTCCTTATCACTACATAGTATCTTTCCTGTCTCTATATCCCTATGAATGCTTAAATCTTAAAAACTACGCAACGGATTTTGATGCGTTATTTTAATAGATGGAGTGATTGAAGAGGAAGGTTTATATGTATAACTCATAATATTGAAGAGAAACGCTCATAAATTTATATGATTTTTCATAGATTTTACAAATATCAGTAATTAACGTAACTTGTAATTGATCTATTCGCACACAATTCGCAATCAAGACCTTCGGTTCGTAAGGCAAACGCCAATACTTATTTACGCTTAAGGTTTTATTTAAGTCCATATCTAATCCATAGATGTAATGTTAAGCATAAACATTGTTCCATCCAAAATAAATACAATTTTCGTAGTAATAAACCTTCTTCAACTAGCCATTTTTCAAAGTTATCGTGATATCGGCTTTAATCCGTCCGTATTTACTTGAATAACAATTTTTACGCAATTTTTTACAACCGGAGTGGTAAACTGCGTTCTAAGGATGAATTAGTTGCCAGTTTATATGAAGGTTTGACATGCTTTAAGTACTTCAAAAAAAGATCTTATAACTTTTTTGTTGTTATAACTAAACCAATGATCTCAAAGAAAGTGAAGTGTTATATAAAGTAAAACCGCTGTATTATGAACAGGATCGCTACAATATTAATTATTGAACCCTCGTCAGTCCTAATTGTTTAACGCTATAAATCAAGTCTTAATTTTACGCCTTTATCAAAATATGAATTACGTAAACACGATTATTTAATAGAAAACCCTCAGTTTGACGTTAATATAATTTAATTCTTAACCTTTACACATGAAAGTCAAAACGTGCGATCATTTAGAAAAAAAATTAAATGTCGTGCTCAGTACCATACTATTCCTAGAATATAACATATATGTATATATATAACAACAAGCTAATAACAAGCAAGTTTATATTTTTTATTATACGTATGAACTTCCGACTATAATGATATTTCATATATAATATTTTTTGTGCAAATACCCAGCCAACAACCATTACTCCTTCATAATTTCTTATCCTTATTTATCATTTCAATGGTTTGTGGAATTCCTTCAATCAAACACGGAAGTTGCAACAGGGTTTCATCATAATACTGTATGCTAACACACATTAACATTCGTAAAGGATAAAGCCTAAAAAATTCGGAAAAATGCAAAGAATGCCGCCAGCTTTAGGAACCAAAAGCCAAATCTAGCCATCTTGATGTGTAGTCAAAAACCTATTCTAAGACATGAGCAAAAGTATCCTTATACAACTGTTTCAATACTTTACTGAAAATCACCAAATAGCTCTCCTATTTAAATGTTCTTTTTGTATATAACATAAAAAGACAAGGTCGCCTTTGCTTGAAGAAAAGAATAAGGATTTAATTTGGTCTGGATAGGTTAAGTGTTGAGTAAATATTTAAATATCATTTTCACATTCCCAGACTAGGACAACTGGCAGCTTAAGTTTATATCAGTTTTCCATAAACTTCATTTAGTTTTACGTGAACTATTCGCTTATTATTTCCAGTTATTGTCAGCAAAAAGTATAAAACATTGCAAAAACTTCTTAAAGTTAAAATTAAATTTAATATCGTTATGCTTGTTGTGTATTCGGAAAGTGAAGAGTTTCGTAATGGGTATAAATTTTATGTAAAACCCGTGACAAATATTTGAATATTCGTCAATCCGACTTAACAATATAATATCGGATAGGGGCGGGTAACTTTCCTTCACCGCCTAACTTTTTAAGCTACTTAACAAGTTTGCCTTTGTAATCGAGAGGACAATTTTTGAAACTTTTTGATGCTTTACGAAAGTTTTTCTCGTGGTAACGTAAAATTATAACGAGTGGTTAATAATTTGTTTTGTTACAAATTTTATATTGTAAAGGCCGATCGTAAAGATTTTTTTTTGTATTTGCTGGAAAATTATATTCGTAATGTTTTTGTATACTTATATATATGTATTTCGAGATCACACAAATAAAGAAAACGGACATTTTAAATATATTTTCTATGATATATACTTGCATTTTTCCTCTAAATTATATGATCCAATGGTTAATAGCAACTGTTGAAACATATTTTGAGTCGCTTCTTATTCATTTGTGCACTTGGTATAATTTTGAATGACTACAAATAATTTGTAAATAACGACTTTGCTTAGAACGGGTTTTAAGTTATTTATTTGCGTTGCGAAATAAAAGAACAATTTTAAAAAATCAACATTTTATTTATAATCTCAGTATAAGTACTTACAATTTACCATTTATATAGAGTTGAGTATAAAGACTTAAGTATATCCCGAGAAGTATTCTAATCTCATACAAAAATAATTAGCCTTCATTCAACCATATCTTGTACTCTCATTTTCACGAATCTCACTTACAAGTAAAGTCATACAGGTATAGTAAAGTAGGAATAGATAGAGTACGTACCCAACATAGAACACAACACTTATTACATTGTTACACTGTTAACATCGATAACTAATTACAATCTAATTACAAAGCGTTAACGTTAACTACACGTTACAATCGTGTAACTGAAAACATATGCGACTACAACAAATGGCGAATCCTGATAGAGTTCGCACGATTACAGGCGCAAATTTAATTCATAACTATCAATAATTTCCTTAGCTCTACCTATAGAGTCGGTGGTAATATCATCAAAATGTCATGTCTAAACAATCTTCATTTGATTGAAACATTATGATTCCGCCATTTTAATAATAATAACATCAAGTAATTAATTCTGAAAATAACTATATTTGAATTCTGCTTTGTCCGTAAAATTGCACGAATCATTTTTGAGTGCCTTTAATACATCGGAAAATACAAGTTATTTAACTTTTACAAAATATAAAAGATTTTTTTTCGTAAACATGCTCATGTTTTATTATATTTATATTCTCCAAATAATATAAGTTTCATCCTCTGAAAATTGTGAACAAAAAAGGAAACTGGTTAAGAGTAACGAAGACTTTCTTAATCTTAAAATCTTAAGAGACGATATTGTAAGAAGGACACCGTCATAGTCAATTTGATAATTAGAAAAAAAATACAGCGTTATTATGAACTATTTAAGTTTTTACTTAAAAGTTGCTGAAAAGTTATGTCGCTACGTGTGTTCAATACGTATACATTTTCATTATTCAGCCTTGTAGAAATGACAAATGTATGGGTTTACATTTTACATAAAAACATGAAGCCATGCTGCACCTATTTTACTCCAATTTGATGCAAGAGCGTTAGATATTAAACGTATTCACATAAAATTAAATATGTTTTATAAAAGTATATTTACTTTTCCAAGACAGTTCATAATATGCTTAAATACATATATAGAGTTTAATTTTTTTTCTTATGTTTTATATTTTTTTTACCAACAGTCTAAACGTAAGTTGCTAGTACATTTAAGTTGTTATAAATATCGATTTGCTTACTAAATCCTTTCACAATAAGCAAACAAATACATATATAATAATTATTTATTTCAATAAATATCTTCAACCTGTTGCAAGTGTTTATTTAAATGATTTGAACAGCAACATTTGTTAGAATCTTAAAATATCTACTCAAAATAATTTTTCAAGTTTATAATACGATACATAGATATTTATTCATTATTATATAAAATTTTAACACGATTTAAAGCTTTTATTTTTTACTCTTATAAAACAGTAGTAATGTACATAACAAACTTTTTTTAGTACATTGTGCAATATTTAAAAAGGAAGGAAAAGGGTATTAAAGACTCCTCGAGTATTCCAGCTATATTATTGTCCGACACCACCAGAATATATAGATTTTTTAACAGTTTTTAACACGTAAAATATAAATATTTATTTTAAACACATATAAGAATTGCATGATATGATTGCTTCTTCTAATTTCTTTCTATTTTATAAAAGATACATTGAAATGTAACGTTAAGATATTTAAATCATTGTTACAAATTTATAACATCAATACTTTATAAGTCATTAACTTTTAACATGATAAGTACAAGTCTTGGATTTAGAAATGTGCGTTTAATCTTTCGGAGATATGAATTGCTTACTTTGACAGTGTATACATACTAATTAAGTGTAAGTTTAGATAAAAGAAATGGTTAATACATCGGACATAATGATATCGTAAAGGAAATTCTATATTCTGTCCATAGAAGAATTAGAAACAAAATTATCAGGGCTAAATTACTTTATTAACGTTATTTTGGATAAATAATTAGAATTACTAATGATTAAATTCATCTACTTCAACACCGATTACTAATTAATTTTTCATTGTCATTATATATATTCTATCCTTCTACATTTCCAATATCACTTACTTACATCCAACATTATAATTTAGCATTCGCTACAATAAATGGACATACAACCGTTTCGTACAAATCATTCTTAAACTACGGTTATTAATTTGGCATCGCATGATTTACCTCATCAGTAAATTCCCTACAATCGAAATATTCCGTAGCTCCGTTAGTCTTTCAATCCGTGTTGTCGTCGCGTTTGAAGTGCCATTGTCTCTTCTTCATCTCTTCTCATCTTCATCTAAAACAATTTTTATAATCAAAGAAAGCTACATAAGATATATGAAAACTAAATAAAATTAAACCTTGTTTTTTGGTTTTAAATTAAATACAATTTGCATAAATTTTTTGTCTGTCCTTTTAAATTTGTAAAGAATTTTCATTGTATATATGCAAAGCTCATTCTTTACACATTCTCAACAATTTAGTATAATAGGTATATATAGGTGGTAAAGGGTTTTTTTAACATTATTTTTTTTATTTTATAAGTTAACCATTAACTAAAACACAACTGATTTATATTTATTTTACCAAAGTTTCAGTAATATTTTCGAGTAACAATATATTTACAAGTCGATTTTTTCTCAACGATATACCTATATTAAGTACCATTAATTCTAAGCCATGCCTGTATTACACAATGTTTACTGTCCAATCGAAATGATGTGAAATTAATTACCTTCCATTTAAGCAGCTTAATCCCGCGTTTTGCTGATCGTTTGTCGGCAGATCTATGTTGGTAGGAAGGCTCTTGTTCAATGGGTACCATTGGGCAACTGGTTTCCTTGAATTGTCCAACATCTCTAGCCAGTGATCTCGTCCGATGCCAATAAGAGAAGATCCGATAGCAGTGCAACCTATCAACTCGTTAGGACCAATCCTGTCAAAGTTTTACTTCTCTTCAGTAACATAAACAATATTTAAAAGGAACAGTTAGTAAAATATTTAATAATCAAAGGCGGATAAGTAAGTATAACGAGTTTTTTAACGTTACACAAAACATAAAAGAAATTGGCAAAAATATTAAGTACTCCTTTTGTACCATTTATGAAAAAAGGTTTGAAAAATTCTACAAAACCAAGTTAAAAGTGAAAATATATGAAATAATCGCAATTCGAATAAATAAGAGCATAATTGAAATTAACTTACATGTCATAATCGATAACTTTGACCAACAGGGTGACGTCATAAACATTCTCGTAAGGCAAATCGAAAACAAGTGCCTCGTTGTATACTGGACTTAAGGTGTTCTTTTTAACAGTCGTCTTCTTCTTCTTGATGCGTTTTCCTTGGCAGATCAGGCAGATCTTTACGTACGGATCTAAAATTCAACTTTTTAATGTAAAATTCAGAAACAGTTTTAATCTGAATAAAAGTATTTGAAGAATATGCAACACTATAGGTAAGCCAACTTAAACTCAGAAATGTTAAGATATACACAATAAAATTAGAAAACAATAATGCAAATTTGTTGAGTCCCCGCAGGATTCGAACCCACAACCTCCGGTTTCTAAAGCACACGCCCTTATCACTAGGCTACGGACAGTCTTGGTCAACATCAGGCAGTGATCAATGATCGATTGCGAGAACCAATCAGAGAGCTCCACGTGCCGAGCGAAACATTCGACTTCATTTGTAGAAATTCCATTTGCTATTTGCCTCGAGCGTAGTTTGTTAGGAGCTAATAGGAAAGGCTAAAATTTCTGCGTTGAATATTTAACACTGGTATGTCGTCTTACCAGAAGAGCCATTTATGTCCATGGCTTTTAGATTTCTTCCTTTTATCACTGTCACCGTAAGTCGACCCGCCGTGGGTAGATAGCACAATGAGAGCATTAATTCACCCAAATCTTTCTTTTCCTGTTAACAAAATGCCTTTTTGTTATTTCGTTTTTTTTTTTTTAAATATAAAACTATGCTCATATAACTCGATTGTTTTAAACAATTAACATATTGCAGGTTTGTCTTGTGAAATCGTAATAGGCAAATAAATTTCATTTTAGACTGAGTTTATGTTACTTAAACTGATTCTCTACGACGAGATAATAACAAGAGGTAATTATTTATCTAATAACAAAACGCAGACTTTATATTATTTATATGTGTAAAAAATAAATAAAGAAAAAGGCATCCTATAAAATTATCCCAAATAAAAAAAATCTAGCAAAAATTATTTTCCCTTTACAGATTATGTATCTAAATAAACAGGCATTGCTTTATGAAATATTAAACAAACACAAATATTAACCCTTTCGGGAGTCAGTCAAGGACTGTCTGTCGAGACGGTATGATAAAGGTTCTCCGTATCCTTGGAACGTCCCAAAAGGATCGCCCCGAGCATTAAGGGAGCAAGAAATGGCAATATCACCCTGAAAATACTTGATAAATGATACCAAAAGTTACTTAATTAAGCACCGAGTAACAAACTAAATAGACAGTCGATTTAATGATGCTTTAATTAACATTCCAATTGGTTATAACCTTAAGACATGACCATGTCGTAATTTATGAAGTTTATTGCTGATGTCTCATTTTAAAAGTTCTTATTTTCATACTATTTTACCCATTATAATTACTTTTTATAAAATTTTTTTTTATTTACACAGTATGTTGTGATAAGATCACGCAAAAAAAATATACGAAAAAAAGAACTAGATATGGCCAACTTTTGTTATAAGCTTGAAAAATGTTAGTGTAGAAAAAGTAATATTCTGACAAAGGCATAATGGAGTGCGTCGAGTTAGTATTAACAAGCTATGATTAGTTTTGATATACCAACACTACTTACTTACAGCTTAGGGTTTTAATATAATTTGTACATACCTGTGGAGCAGCCAGGATGTTCATTGTATACTCAATCTCTTGCGTCAAATCGGCGGATTCAAGGAGCCCCTTCAACACAACGTGACCTATCAAATCGTGACGGCTGAAGCGGTCGAAATCGTAAACGGAGAACTGCAAGTAGCGCTGACGCAGTTCTTCATACGGGACGCTTTAGGAAAGAAGAATCATTTAGATCGAAATAAAATCTTCTTTGAAGCATTCTTTGTTTCTTTTTCTATACATGTTAATTTCTTAATGCAATATATAAATACTGTTGTTCGGTTTGGAATAGGTAAGCTCTGAGAAGAATCAAAGCGAGAACTTTTGTCTTCTTTTCTTATATCTTAAGAAAGTTGATAATGTTTAAATTCTTGGAATTCATTACAAAATTCTATATATTCAAGTTTTTTTAAGAATAAAAAAAAATTGTTAACCTGAAACCAAATTTGCGCCAGTAATTATATTCTGGTAACTAGCAAATAGTATATTGCTTATAACTAAAATATAACTTAAAAGAAATTTCTAGACTGTAGATAAATTATGCACATATTTTGATGAAACTTTTATCAGTGTAGACGTTTGTTATCTCAAAAGAAATTAACTTAAAATCTGTTGTAGTTTAATAGTTGAAAAGGTAAAAGCTTTTGAATTTTTTATTCTTATTGTTTACTTTATGAGTAGAAGTCTTGAGACACGTCTTTAAGGCAATGACTTATTATAAATTTTTTCCATTACGAATTTCATTTAAATTCCATGGTAATGAACTCAATTGCAACAAAGAGGTCTTGACGACAATTTAAAAAAAAAAAAAGAATTTTGTCAAAACGTATTGGAATTCACTCTCTTCCTCTATTCATGTGTATAATATTTTAAAGGACGAAAATGGCATTGATTTATTTTTGGAGATTATGTAGATAATGTAAAAAGTTTACTTTTAAAGATCTATGCATAAATGATTGATATATATATATTGATATATGTCATATGCCGTAAAATTAATAGCAGTCTCATTGGTGGACCTGCAAAACAATGTTTTATCACAATATAGTTAATACTTTTAGCTTTTATTGAATTTAAAACTTCGAAAAATAAAATACCTGAACAGGAAAGTTTCATTGAACACTGGATTGAGGTTCTTGCGGTGGACTTTAGTCTGAAACTTCTTCTTTCTATCCGGTAGGAGGAAAACCTTGATGTAAGGATCGCTACTCCCCGATACGTCCTTAATCGGTAGGTCGCGCGCCTCGAATATCTGTACGTACACAAAATACTATGTCAAATTCTCTTCTGATATTGATATCCACGATGCGAGTTTTTCGTATGTTTGTATTTTACTCGTGTTTGATGCCAGCAACTATTTCAATGTTGTGTTCCGTCCTTTTATGTTACAATAGTACTTTAAAACATTTGACATTTGCTTCTTATTTTAGATCTATAATTTTTCCACGTATACTTAAAATTTATTATGGCAGCTTGCTCCTGTCGAGACTTTAAAGCATGTAAAAGTGAAAAAGTGTACAAGGCTTTGTTAAATTCTGACTAATTTCTATGAAAATAAGCGACTAAACACGATACATCATTTGAAATTTATGTTAATACAGTCTAATAGGAAATATTTATTATTATTATTATTATAGCAACAAATGTGGACGTGTTATTAAAAGTGCACGACGATTTGGCGCCGACAAACGACGTAAATTCATGTCTTGTTTGTCACTTAATTCCATTAATTCTTACCTTTACAACCAAAGCCTCGACTTCTTGATCGTATTTGAGTGCGAAATGTAGCTTCCCGCAGAACTCCAACTCACCGCTGTCAGTTGACGATTGACGGACCAGCTCGTTCTTGTAAAGCTCCGGCTATTGCCAAAAAACTACTTGTAGATTGCATTCAACCTATGTGCCCGTTGTGCAAGATAGGGCAATCTTCGGCCTTAATTATTAAACACCGTCTATGACAAACAAGACATTAAGCTGTTTTTCTTTAAATGACAGCTTTAAAACCCCTTAATGGATAGGGGCGTTTAGGGGAGGCTTATGTCCAGCAGTGGACTATCACAGCCTGATGATGTAACACCTTTAAAATGTATATGTAGAGCGTAAATGGTATTTTATGCTTCGAAACAGATTAATCAAATATTCCCAGAAGTATGTTTTGAGCGTTATCTGACTGGTCATAGATTGAAGGAAGCTTAAAAAAGGGAAAAAAAGATAAGAAAAACGACTTGTAGCTTTCTAATTTATTTTGCTAAGAACGAAAGTAACGACCATTAAAAAAACGCTTGCGGCTTCGTCGTATATTGTTAGGTGCACTTTACTGTAAGTTAACTTTTTTACAAAGAACCGATCAGGGATGTATGCGGTGCCTACTTATGAATACAGTAAAATATTCATAACACCAATATTATGAAGACATTGCTGTGTTCCTCTGCTATATACCAAATCTAAAATAGTAAACATCATTACCGCGTTTAAATATTAAAGGGCTTTGTAGCCAGCGTAATTATTAGGTAAACGAGACGTAGGATTTATTGTTTTAAGGTGACAATGGCGAACGGACATGTTACAGATTTGAGATGATAAATGATGACCCTAAACTAATTTATATTGGAAATACAGACGTATATCACCTAAGACATAAATGTAATAATAATAATAACTAAAGAAAAACTAAGATTACTGATATTCTAGCTATATTATTCACAATATCGGTAGTTAAAATAACAATAGCAGTCAGAAATATTTATGAAATTTGAATATATGTTTCGCAATGAAGTTAAACAAGAAAATAACATATACAAGGTTATAAAAAACAAACACTAGACCCTTTTTTGTCCCGCAGAGACTATCGTTTTACATTGGCCTCTCCTTTTATTGACCCACTTACGCGTCCTTGTTTTTCACGACCCTCGAGTATAATGAGATCATTCTACCCTCCATTTCCTATATCTGAAGCTAATCGATACTGATCAATAATGTTTTAAAAGTTGGAAAAATAACGAAGATCTGATCGGTTTTAAGTATACGGCTTTTAGGAAAAAAATATTAGAAAATTTTTAGGAATGCAAAATGACAAAGTCTGCCCAAAAAACCGGTTACTACGAAATTGCTACTAATAACGAAGACGTTTTTTGTTGTAACTATTTTTTTTACTGTTTATAGGCTCAGCGAACGTAGTGTGGGATGCCCTGGGGTAAGGTCGAGTGTTTCATTCGAAAATAATTATTTTCTTTACGCGAATACTACGCATTATTGAGTAAAAGGACTTTTTATATAGTGGCCGTGGTCACGGGTTAGTCCTTTCATTCAATGACATTCGTAAGGTTACCGGTGTGGCCTGGATGATAATTGCCGAAGAACGGCAGTGATGGCGAGCATTAAGGGAGACATACGTCCAGTATTGGACTGACACATGCTGATGTAGATGATGATGATGATGATTGATAGGTTTAATGCATTTTTTTCTTGTTGCTTTATGTAATTTTTAACATTAACTGTTATTATTATGAACCAAATAAACGTTTTTATTTCTTTCATTAGAAAATGTTGTGATAGACTTTTGGACAAATTTCATTATTTGTGTGTACTGGAAATAACTACAGATAAATTATTCGTTGAAGCCTGTTATTTCCTGTGACTAAAAAGTGATCCCCATTTATTTTCTTTTTTAGAATCATATCCAGGCATCGCGCGTAATTCACAAAATTTAGTAATTAATGCGCAGAGTTAAAGCCTAAAAAATAATTGATTAAACATTCGAATGTCAAAACAATTTCATTTACAAATCTTCTCAGTATAACTGCAAATAATCTGGAAAAATAGATGTATTATTGAAAGTAGCCAGCAAATTTTCATTTCAAATTCAGAACGTGAATGTCACTACAACAATGGATGCCATTTGAAACGGCGCGAACTCGATGAATGGCTGACTCTCACCGGAACAAAGACGTGTCACGGAAACAGCGGGAAAATGGCTCGACTGCACCGGCGGCCACTCCGCGTTGAAATTTGTACAGTTCCCCACTTCCGGCCTTTGACGCGTTCCATTTTTAAACGAATTCCAATTTCGAATGTGTGTTTAACTTTTTATAACATCTATTTTTTTAAGTCTATTTAGTGTTTACTTTAATATATCATCATCAGCATTATCAACAGATTGTCCGCTGACGAGCCATCATTATAGGTTTCAAACGTGATATCCAACCACGTGTGTATGTGCCGGTGGACAAATTTTGCATGCCAATCTGACGCATGGATTATCTTACTTTTTGAGACAATTGGGTGACCAGCCCAAACTGTCCTAACTAAGCAGACAACAACGAGAACACAAAGTTGTTTCCCCGCAGGATTCGAACCCACAATCTACGGTTTATAAGGCAATGGCCAATACCCCTAGACCACGGAGGCGGTAAACTATACATACAAAATATAAAAAATAATTAAAGTAATTGATTCTTTAAGCAAAAACTTTGCTATGTTGGATATTTGGAATAGAGTATAATTCCTACAGCTTTGTAATTGTTTATTATAACAAAAATGCATATTGAAATTTTTTATCCGCTACTAATGATTCAGCAATACGCCACTCATCATCATAGTTATCAGCTTGTGTTAGTCCACTGCTGGATATAGGCATCCCTTAATGCATGCCTTCTCCTTTTAGGGGGTTTTTGGACCATATCCCAACACGCTGGTTTAATGCGGGTTGGTGGGTGGACCGACTTTTTACACGCCCATCTGACGCATGGATCATTTTACTTTTCAGACAATTGGGTGATCGGCCCAAGTTGCGCTAACTAACTAGGAAACGACGATGAAAATTTGCTGAGTCGCCATAGGATTCGAACCCATGACCTCCGGTTTCTAAAGCACACGCCCCTAACACTAGGCTACGGAGGCAGCTTATAAGTCAGTCATACGTCACTAGCAAGAATGATTAATTACATTTATTTTAGAATTCGGTATTAACCAAATTCTTAAATGCAAATTATTATTAAATAATAGATTAAAAGTAAACAATCATTAAAATAAAGCAAATTTCTATTATTAGTGAGCAATAATTGACTTTTACTGCACTTGTAATGACCAAATAAGCTATTTTGCATAGGTTTAAGATTAAAATTTAAAATATCAAGTATATTTAAGTTCTGACAATCTCCTGACACCTCACTCTCTCCCGTGACAGCGGTCACTGGAAAGTGTACAAAACGTCGGGTGTTAACAATGATCAAACATGTAAAATAACGCGATAAAATCAGTTATTTCTTTTCCTTCAATAATGTAGCATAATGTAACACTCACGTAAATTTAGGAATGTAAAGTTCCAAGTTTTCATATGAATATTTGGTAACTACGAACTCATAGTTTTAATACTAACGGTACTTCCAACATAGCCTTTTTTATTTTTTAATAAGCTTCTAAAAGTAATAAAAATAAAGCGTTCATATTTCGTCTGATCTAGATAAAGCGTATTTTATGCGAAACGGCGATAATCGGCACACTCGAAACTACTTTCATCAGCCTGTCGTAAAAACTGGGGACTAATTAAAGGTGAAAGAGAATTCTTTGAGCTAATGACGGCTTCGAATAGCAAAGCCTGGTTCCAACTACAATGTCTAGCAAATAAACTATGAAAAAATTCCAATATCAAAAAAGAGAGAACGCATTAATTACGACAACCTAGATTTATTCCATCTAACTATTTTTTTGGCTAATTAACAGATCGTAGTACAAACTGTAATTTGTCAATCATCCAAAAAATCTGTGACGTATACCTATGAAGTGTGAATATATTCGCATCAATTCTCAGTAATAATGTTGGATAGATTATTTTTTCTAAACATCTGCAGTGTAACCGACAAAATAATATATAGAAATATAATATAGGAAATAGAAGACCGCACTATGCCAACGAGAACAACAAAATAATTGAAGAAAAACAACTTGGCATTGACTCAAAAAACTTCTAAAGCTATACTAAACTTGTTGCCTGCCTATAAATTGTACAAAAACAAATATATTTGTCGTTACGTAAGGAACGAATAAAATATGTCCTCCGAGTAAAGGATCGCTGTATTCTGGGACCATAAACAATTCAATGCCCAATATGGGCTTTCCAAGGATTACTGAGGACGTCTTTTTTACATCCGTAAACTTGTCTATGGTATTGTGTTATACGAGCTCTAAACGGAGTGAAATTCATCTCACCCAAAATATATGCTAGAGAAAAGAGAAACTATTGTTTTTACGAGTTTTTGTGTATGTATCACGAAATTCTTATGATTTGTAACCTGATCGAACTACATCATCATTCATTACAGCCTGTTTTAGTCCACTGCTGGATATAGGCCTCCTAAGGATAAGGTGTATTAGGGATTGAACTAGTTATATTTTATTATGTACTATCTTTTGCCCGCGACCTTATCCGCATGGTAACCGCAAGGCAACAAAAACTTTTTCCATAATAATAAAATTCCCATTTTATTATATCCACCTATATTTTAGAGATAGTCCAGGTAAAACCAGATAGGCCATTACATGTGCTATCGCGGACTTTTTATACGTCTAGAAAAGAAGAATATTTCCACCATAAATTGTGTTGTTATATCTCATAGAATTTAGCCAGCGCTTCGTTGAAAGCACTCAGGCTGCTTAAGTATTTCCAGTATCACTGACAAATATCAATATATTTTACTGAAGAATCATTCTATCGATTAGCAAAAATCAATCTGCGCTGTAGTATATGAGATTATCGCGAGCAGACAGACATACAGACGTTTTTTATAATATGTATAGATATAGACTATTGAACCACTTGGACCACTGAATGTCTTTTGAAAAAATAATATGCTATTAAAATGTATAAAATTAAATTTTAATAATATATTCATAGCGTTAAGATTTCGATACAATTACAGTTCTGTATAGGATCGATTTCATGGACACAAAATGAAAATCATAAGTATTAAAAAAAACCTCAAATAACGTTAAAACCTCGAAAAGATTTATTGCAGACATTTCGACTGCCTTTTTTCGGTACTTGTATTAAGTCAATATAATTAAACTTTCAAGAGAGATTACGAACAATTTTAATGTCAATCCACAGAGCAGATCAAGTTTTTTCTTAAACTATAGTCACCTTTATCAATCCGATGGAAGAGTCAGCCCTCTCCAAGCTGCAGATGCTGAACTGAATCGACGGAAGGTCCAAGCGATGGGACAGTTGACGCTGGAAGGTCTGGTGTCGTGTTGGAACGATCGGCAACGTGGTCTGACGAAGAACCTGTTCAACAAAGGAAATTTGTATGCAATTTCACTTAATGAATGATACCAGTGCAATTCTTCTCCTCTACAGTTTTCCAACTCAGACTCAGAATATATGTAAACGCTGTAACCGCGAGGCCGCTTCTTTGCTATGGGTTACTTTCTTTAAATTTTTAGCAAGTCTTATTTCATTAAACTATAGTGTCGAATTAATAATGAACATAAGTTATAATAAGTAAGAATTAATTAACGGTTTTTTATTTGAAATGAGTTCGGGTAAATTTTGTTTTTTTTTTAACACGGATGTTACGCTTCAAGTCTACTCTTGCCTATGGTAAGCTTTATCTAACACAGGGTTCACGGGCAGCTCACGTCCCCACGAACTAGGTGGATGACACTTTTTGCTTTGATAGCTGAAAATGAGCTTTTTATAGATATGGTTTGGTCTCAGCGACGAACAATAGATGGTGGTGTCATCGAAGAAAAGCCTTTTGGAATGTCGCTCGTGTATAGCGTGAATAATAGTGGGGATAAGATTTATCCTGGGGGACGCCCGCTTACGGCGGATGGCTCGTGGACAGGGTGCCCTTGGATCAATATCGGAAAAGGCGATTTGACAAGTTGGCTTGGATGATGTAAACCAGCCTGAGAGTACCACTTTGAGAGTGTACAGCTTGTCAATCAAGCCGTTGTGCCAGACTTTGTCAAATGCCTATGCGACATCGAAGAAGACACCCCTGTGATACAGGGGTGTGGATTGATGAAGGCCGTTCAGAATGGATTCCGTCAAGCGGTAAATATGGTCGGGACATAGAGCGCTTCGGACGAAAATCAAATTGCTCGTCTGGTATGAGGTTACTGAAGAAGGCGAGGTCTTTCAACGGGAGGAGAATTATGCGTTCATATAGTTTGTCCAAGCAATTGAGCAAATTAATTGGACGATAATGTGGGAAGCTAGAGGGTTTGTTCGGCTTTGGAACACAAATGACAAAGGCTTCTTTCCAGGCGTCGTGAAAAGTACAAGTCGTTAGTAAAATATTGAAAATGTTGACTTATACAAAGACAATAAGGTAAAATATAAGTATTTTAACGTTTTATTTGAGATACGGTCCGGGCCAGGTGCCGACCGGGGTTTAAAACCCTTAATAATATCGCGTATCTTTTCCGGGGTCACTATCTTTAAATTTTCACCCTCTGGTGGTAAGGCCTTATGTTCGACTAAACAATCCTCCTCCGATAGGTGGGCCATCTTGACATGTGCGCGGGAACTCGATTCTGTCTCTGACCTCTAACAGAATTTGCCTAAAGTGAAATCGGTTTGACTAAGATGCATAGCGATAAAACGCTTAAGTGCATTTTTCTCTCTTATCAGTAATCGAATACTGAACGGCAAGCCAAAGTTGCATTCACCCGATCCCTTGACTGTCCTTTCGGAGTTGTCGATGGCTGATGAGATGTGAGTTATGATACTTTCGATGGCAATATACGCTTTTTCTACAATATCAATAGACACCGGTAGGTTTTAGCAGGTTTGGGGATCCATTGCCTTGAGTTTGCGTTCTAGACAATGCCAATTGGTTATGGTTTTGGTCGCAGGGACCGCACCGGCGTCAAAGTCTAACTGAGACAGAGGACCTGTATCGATCGACATCTACCGACACGTCTCTAGCTAATAGCAGGTACATAGTGCTAGGTGACCCTATGCCTGAGTGTGAGTATCTAGTTGGCGTCCCGAGAGGTATTATATTTATGCCGATTGGCTTCACAAGTCCCAGCAATACATTGCCGTTTGTGTAATAAATTATTATACGCGGACATAGCCGCTGGCATGAGCTAGTCTTAAAAATACATAAAAGTCCGTTATCTTTTTTTTAGGCAAACGTGAAAGCAACTATTATAAGTCCATAAAAAATGTAAAAATACTTAATCTCTGCATTCTAATTTGGACTATTACAAGATTCAAGTAGTAATTTAATTTTGTTGATACTTTATCTATTAAGATATATTGATATAAGAATGTGATAGTTTTTAAACACTTTGTAGACCGCGTTATGCAATTCACAAGTGTAAACGTATACAACCTTTTCACTCGCTCCGGTAATTTGTTCAAAGCGTTTGCGAACAAAGCAATCCTAATCCGGTCATACAAGTGTTTTAAAAACTATCACCACATACTTTATCACCAATATATCTCCTTACCCTACTTATCGTTCGTCCATAAACCAATTTCAATTTGATTAAACCGGCGAGCCTCCTTCATCATGTCACAAAAAACGTTATTTCACTTTAAAAACTTGGATTATCTGTTAGGCAGCACTTTAATTAAATAAATACCCACGACAAAAAATTATAATACATCGTTGTTTTCTGGTTGGTTCGGTCAATATGGCCGATCACCTAATTGCCTGAAAAGTAAGATGATTCCTGCGTCGGATGGGCATGTAAAAAGTCGGTTCCAGATGTCAAGATCATTTTTTAGCTTTATAGGAAGTCAGTGCCTTCAAACTTGCTGACAAGTAATTTAGCATTCACCCACCAACCAAAACCCCCTAATGGAGAAGGCGTGCATTAGGGGAGACCTATTTCCAGCAGTGTACTAACACGAACTAATGATGGAGATGATGAATTCAACCTTAAGAAATCAATTTACCCTTTGGGCTACTCAGTCAGATGCCAGTCGCTCAGCGTAAAAACTGTTATTGAAGCAAATCTAGATGGACTAGATGCCGACCTTAGTGCACACACACACACAAACAAATTTAATACAACATTTCTATATATTTTTATCATTTCCTATTTTATGTTTTAATTTTAGAAAAAACTGTGTTTACTAATTGTAATTTCGTTAATACAATTTTGTAAATTATTTAAATCCCTCATAGGACAGGCTGTGCCTAGTGTGGGGGATAGGCTGTACTAATGTAAACGTTTCTATTAAATAAACTTGAAATAGTATAACATTTAATAAAGAAGACCTATATAAAAATCGTACATAAAAACAAATAGTCTTTACGAACGTTCAAGAGGGGTTATTACCGATTTAATAGTACCACGGCTTTTATATTTAGTTTTATAGGGCTTTTGATGGTTGTAATTAGTAGTGTGTAAACATTTATGTATTTCGGTTCGTAGGTCACCGTAGCCAGAGTAATTACTGGGTACACGAGAGGTAACGTCCCTTGTCAAGATAGTGTGTAGATCGTGGCGTTTTACGCTGACCATTGGGTAAAACTTCTGTTCGTCTCACAATAAAATATAATAAAAAAAACTGACACAAAAAGATATTTAAAGAAAAAAGTGCTGATAAATATATTGAACCTTTCTCATATTGAATTTCAAGAAAGGGGAAAGAGATAGGAAGTAAGTATTTCCTTAGCCCTTGAAATAACAAAATGGGCGGCGGAGTAAATTGTAGTATTGTAGTAATTGAGTAAGTAAAAAGAGAGGTAATCCTTGTGCAGTTCCGTCAATAAAAATGTTAATATAACCTATATGAGAGATAAAGTAAGGCAGCAATTATCACTGTTTTCATATTAATTATAACTAATAGAACGAAACAGTACAAGTATAAGAAAATATACAACGTTACAGAACTTTTTAAATATTTTATGGAATTCATTTTTTATTTATTTATTGTACTTTTTCGCAAAACCTTAACGCCATTAGGCATTCTTACTATTTATTTATTTTGTTTAACGTGCCCACGGACGTGCGGTAAGAATACTTTAGGTAAAATATTTTTTACAATAGGCAAAATGAATAAAAAAATTCTTGGACTCTCTGGTAGGGGGTGACGTGATCACATTTACAACCTTCGAAAATTTAAAGTCTCAAGTAAATATTTTTATATATATTTTACAACATATCGAAATAAATGTAATAATTTGATTCTAAGCTGCTCTGTTTTTAAACGGAAGACATTAATTAATATACTATATGGTTAAGTCGGCAAGTATCTGAACATGATCTTTTTACAATATCGAAATAGGTTATATTGGAACTTAGGTAGTCAAAAATCAACCCATTAAATTTTAATTAAGCTTCCATGCTCTAATAAAAAACAGTTTTCTCTTCTAAGATGTCAAATAATTTAAACAATAAATTATTATATCTTTTTTCTAACTTTTCGTCTTGTATAGCAAAACTACTATAAGTTTTCATTATTTGAGATGTAAGTAAAATATTACAAGATTTTTTTATATTAACGCGTTATCCTTATTTTAAAATCATTAAAAAGACCTGTAGAATAAGAGGTTTAAATATCCATTTCCCAGTATAATAGAAGGAACATCAAACGAAAGTCTTAATTATTCTAAATGTTTTGCGCATAAAATTTCGACGCCAGAGTAAATAAATATTATGAAACATTTAGCAAAGAAAAATGTCTTATTTTCTTTAATATTTTATTTAACTTTTATGTCTATGAGCTTTAGATCGATAGCCATTATCCATTTTCTATAGTTCATAATGATGCTTCCAACTTTTTAATCGCTTATATCACATTAATATAAATGTTATTGTTATTTTATAAAAGAAATTTCCATAAACTAATAATAATGGTTTAATTCATGTTTCCTTTCTATTAAGTAAAAAATTAAAGTAGTTATTATTAAGTAAATGTATATTGCTATATTACATAGTTTTTTAAATTCAGATCACCGTTTCAAAACCGATACGTCCACCCCGCGTTTCAATTCATTATAACTATAATTCAAAGTACATGATTATTTTGTATTTATCATCATTAGCCTGTATTAGTCCACTGCTGGCCATAGGCCTCTTCTCATGTACGCCTTCGCAATTAGGGCGTTTTTGGACCGTATCCCACCACGCTAGTCCAATACAGGTTGGTGGATGGACCGGCTTATTACATGCCTATCCGACGCATGGATCATCATACTTTTCAGATAAATGGGTGATCGGCCCAAATTGCCCTAACTCCAAGAGGATACAACAAAGAAAAATTTGTTGAGTCCCTCAGGTATTCGAACCCACGTACCTGGTCTTTAAAGCACACGCCCTTACCACTAGACTACGAAGGCAGTTATTTTATTTTATTAAAATGATGTGGCAAAGCGGGCATTGATTCATTTGTATTCATTTATATTGTACTCAGTACGCTATTCCAATAAAATGCAGCATAAGAAACAGCCTATCAGCTGGCTGCTTGCCATTCAATATAAGGCATGTATACTAGTTAACAGTTTCCTTACCACTAAATAAGGGTACTTCCGGATTAAAGGCTCGGATACAGTAGTGTCTTTACACTACAGAATAGATTCCGCGGTGGTAAACAATTCGAATGAAGTTAAAGAAATGAAGGCTTTTTACGGTTTACAAAAGTATTAATTTACACTTGACTATTTTCAATTATTTTCTTATTACAGCAGCGATGATGACTAAATAAAACTCGATGTTAAATATTATAAAACGATTGTGTTTATTTATTGTAATCTCCAATTTCCACTTTATTTTATGGCTTTTATTAATTATTACCATTTATCGAAACAAGGTACAGTGTACAAATTTCGTAATGAAAATAAATTAAGTGAAAATGTTTTTAGTTCTTATAACAATTAAAAATGTTAACCGTGATCAATAAATTAGCTACAATGTCATTCCCCTGTTCCAAGTAACTTTATTGGTTGAGACCAATTATTAATTATTTGTAGCAATACCATCATGTCAGTGTTATGTACTATAAATCAAAACATCATGTTTATTTATAATAGAAGCCTATTTATCGTATACTATGTACGCTTCGCTTAATCCGCTTGACCAAAATCTGTTTTAAATCAAACATATTTTTATACGACTTCAAGACCTATAAAAAATGAGAAATCCTCATGTTTTATCACTAGTAAGAACGAAAAATTCATTCTTATTAAATGATTAAAACATCTCTCTAAGAGTCGCAATTTAAAATAAAAATAATGTATATAACTTACGAAGCACGTCTATGTGTTCTTTACATTGTTATAAAAATAATGTTACCCTGCCCTAACGGTATTTCATTTAATTTTGCAAAACTTAGGGATCCTTTTGTGTTACCAGTGAAAACAGCCAGCGGCTACCGCTTTGTCGTTTTAAGTGAAAAGAGCGTTTCCATTTGTCTAAATCCATTTAATAGAGTTTGAAATATTAATATAGTTTGCTTGTTACGAACTATTTCATAATTAAGGTAATTGCTTTAAACCCCATTTGCATTTTTCAAAGCTTCTCTTTTATACATTTTAGTCGTTGTTAATCATAAAATTAAAGTTTACGTCACACTTATTGTACTATTTTAATTCTAAATTGATTACACGTTCGCGTTGTTGACGTTTTGAGTGCAAAATAATTTTGATGTCAACTATTCGCTATAAAATTCTGTTTGAGTCCGTCGTTTTATTTTTTGTTTTGCTTACGTTACGTATTTTAAACCTAACAACCGAATCTTCTTCGGCTCCAATTGAAGTTAATTTACTACTTAAAATACATTTCTTTTAATAAAATAAAAGTGCTATTCGTTAAAATCGTCGGATGGGCATGTAAAAAGTCGGTCCACCCAACAACCCTCACTGGACCGGCGTGGTATACGGTCAAAAACCCCCAAATGGAGAAGGCGTGCATTAGGGGAGGCCTACTTCTAGCAGTGGACTAACACAGGATGATGATAACGATGACGATCCGTTTAACGTCCAAGTCTCAATCACCTTTACTCAAACCAAACAACTAATACACGCATATATTTTTTTCAATGTTTGGCTTTGGTCGTCCAATGGAAACCGTTTATTTTTACCGCCATTGTGTTTTTTTCTAAATGTTAGTAAATGTTTCTTAGATATTGTTATTGCAGTGTCCGTATCTTAGGTTATAATGTGTGGAAATAGCGCAAAGCAAAAATCGATGCTGGTAGCAGTTGTAAATGATTCCCGATAAATGTATATTTAAATTAATAAAAATATCAACTTCTATAGTTTAGCCTATTTGGACTCGGAACCTTAACCTATTTAAATCTTCTTCTGCAGAACATAAATATCCCCCGGAATAAGTGAACGAGTACACAATTTAAAAACTTTTCATATAAAAGTCACCAAAAATAAATACGGTCAAAAACGCCAATTCATAATCATCATAAGCCTGTGATAGTCCACTGCTGGACATAGGCCTCCCGTAATAAACCCCTATCCAATAGGGGTTTTTGACCGTATCCCACAATGCTGGTCCAATGCGGGCGGTCCACTTTTTACATGCCCATCCGACGGGTGGATCATCTTACTTTTCAGACAATTGGGTGCTCAGCCCAAATTGCTTTAACCAACTAGGAAACAACAATGAAAATTTGTTGAGTCCCCGCAGGATTAAAACCCACCACCTCCACTTTTTAAAGCACAAGCCCATACCACTAGGCTACGGAGGCAGTAAATTGTTTTAATTTAAAAGCGTTATCGTTATTAATGTTAATAATTTTGAAGATAAATTATATATGTTATGCAATGTTTTTAAGGCCTACGCAGGCAGACGAGCAGTCGGGCCACCTGATGGGAAGGGGTCCCGACGCCCAGATAGGCATTGGAAGTACCAGTGGTATCGCCAATACGCTGCCTACCGCAAGACATAGGGTGTTCTCCTGTAAAAAGGAGACCTACCACCGGTAGGTTTTTAATGCTTATTTAGGTTATTATTCATTTTTAAAATTTGTTACTTTATGAAAAAATGTAAATATTGTAAGCAATGGGTGACCCCCGAGGTGAACCCTCGACCTGTGCAAATTTTCAGGAAGTCAGTGGATACAAGTGGCCCTGGATCGTTCTTCTTGGCGGCTCGTGGGGGAGGCCTATGTCCAGCAGTGGACTTTGTTAGGGCGATATGATATTATGATGATGATGATGATGATTGTAGCCTGTAGCATCGAATCACAGTCGAAAAATAGATGTTGTTATAGGTCGACCAACAGTTCGTGATTATATAATCTTAAGGACTATGCATCAATATAAACGCTAGTTGTAGAACGTCACCTCGTTGTCATGCGTTACATTTTTTATAGTCTAAATTGGAACTATATGTATCTATACGATATGATGATATAACTCATAATAGCAATATACAGATGCACGTAAATATCAATAACACACTTTATATTATGATTAAATAATATCAAATGCCCTTGAACGTCGCTCTCATATCTGTATTTACAAGTGAACAACTGCAGTTGAATTTTATTTGATATTTTTGAAATGATATTCGTGAAAATTGAACGAGTTTGCATAAAATACGAAATGAAATTTGTTATTCGAAATAACACAGACAAAAAGTTTCAACTTTACGTTTAGACGAAGATGTATGAGATTTTTAAAATTAATTTCGTTGCTAGCTATTGTTGTCTATTTGGATAGAATAGACTAAATACGTTTTTGCGGGAAAATATAAAACTCCTCCCTTTTTATTGTAATTTATAACAACGTCGGAATTCAGAAGAGTTCTGCTTTATGCTGGAAGATTAATTTATAACATTGGTCGCATTTATATGTTTTGTTTTTAGTTTAAAACAAAAGTATGAAGAAAATTATCGTACAGTTTAGTCTATGATAAACCATACGGCCTCTATTTCGTAAGATACTAGCTGTAGCCTGCTAATTTATAGCATGTTAATATTTAAAAAATATGTTTCCCAAAAATAAAACCATTATAAAGAAAGGAGCCATTCCAGAAATAGTTAGAAATAGTTAGAAAGTTTTGTCATGTGTACCAGTTACTTATCGTAATAACTAACGACATAAATACTCATTTAATAACGGTAACATAAATACTCATTTAATAAAGGTGATTTTAATTTTTTAAACAGACACTCCAATTTTATTATTAGTAGAGAAAAGAATTATTGAAAAATAAAAATTCAAATTTATTTTTTTTTTTTTTTACTTACGCAGCAGACGAGCAATCGGCCACCTGATGGAAAGTGGTCACCGACACCCATAGACATTGGCAATACCAGTGGTATCGCCAACGCGCTGCCTACCGTGAGACATGGTGTTAAGTCTCGTTTACCCAGTAAATGCGCTGGCTACGGTGCCCTTCAACGGAACACAGCAGTGTTTTCACACTGTTTCGCGGCAGAAATAGGCACCGTGGTGGTACCACCAGACGGTCTCCTGTAAACAGGGGACCTACCACCGGATTATATGCATTCATACGTTTCACTTATGCAAATAACTAAATGTCAGAAATATACATTACTTAAAAAATAATAATATTGCATTGTAATTAGGAAAATAAAGGTTGCAAACATTCATGCAATTTATTTTCGACTCACTGAATGGAAACAGTGTATAATACATACAATTGATTTTTTAACTGCCTCCGATGCCTAGTTGTATGGACGTGTGCTATAGAAACCGGAGGTCGTGGGTTCGAATTCTGCAGGGACACAACAAATTTTCATTGTTGTTTCCTAGTTGGTTAGGAGCAATTTGGGCCGATCACCCAGTTGTCTGAAAAGTAAGATGATCCATGCGTCGGATGGGCATGTAAAAGTCAGTCCACCCACCAACCCGCATTGGACCAGCGTGGTGGGATACGGTCCAAACCCCCAATGGAAAGGGTTGTATTAGGGGTGGCCTATGTTCAGCAATGGACTATCAAAGGCTGATGATGCAATTGATTTTTATAAAAATATTATCTAATACTAATACAACATTTCTTATATAATGTATGCTAGTTAACTTAATAAGCGAAACAAATAATTAGAAAGACATTAAACTACTTTACATGAATGAATCTTAATTAGGGCTTTAGTTCATTGTTGGAGGATGTATTGTGATGGTCTCTATTAAATCTACAGGTGGCTTAATTGTTACTTACTTACTTTTTTTATAGACGCGTTTACTATACATTTTAAATCAACTTTTTACGGATTTTCTGCTGTAAGGTGGTAGTGTGGGAATACTTCAGTGTTCCAGTTTGAAAGATAGCGCAGCCAGCGTATTTACTCGGTAAACGAGACGTAACATCCTATGGCTCACTGGTAGGTAGCACGTTGGTGATACCCCTGGTGTTGCCAATATCTATGGGCGTCGGTGATCACTTTCCGTCAGCTAGGCCGACAGCTCGTCTGTCTTTGTTAGCAATAAACAATTTTAAAAAATATCCCCAACGTTTTGGACTCTTTCCAGCGTCCATAACTACGGGCAGACTAAGATGGGATCTTATATCGCATAAAAATGTGAATTAAATGTCCTCACTTTTTCAAAGTAATACAGCAAAGCATTTCTTTCATTAAAGCGCTACCATAATATATTTTTATTAATACGTAAAGTGTATACCGCTCTATAAATACAATGTTAAAGTACGTTTTAGCGGGTAGAGCTCTCACCGATTAACCAAAAAAGGCACTTTTGGTACCGTAAATTGAACAAATGAACCCCGTCATAACGACCACAGTTGTTTTCAATCTTTACGTAACACAATTATCCTTCGCAGGCGAGAACATGTTACCGAACAATTATAATAAATGCGAAAGTTTGTTAGTATATATGTTTGTTACTCCACGCGAATAATTAAATAAACAGATTTTGATGAAAATAAAGAATTTTAAAGCAGTATTATGCAATATCAATTTTTCTGTTTAGCAAGTACTACTAATTTACTCAAATCTTTACAGATTTATCTCATAAGTCTCTAATAATTCTCCAATTTTTTATCACATTTAAATACGACCCAACTATTTTGTGAACTATACATATATTTGGAGTCCCAAATCCGATTAAAATTAAAAATATGAAGAATTAATAAAATAATGCGCTAACTCAAATTAACTATGACATATGAATATCAGTTTAGACTGTCAAGTAAGTCAGTCTACTGGAACGGGTCACAAACGCCAGATAAATGTTAAGTTTATATATAAATTAATTTAATATATTAGAGTAAAGTATGTTAATATTTGTACTAAGATACAAGCCAGAGTTTCTTTCTCGTTAACGTTAACAACATTACCAAGTTTCTGATTGTTCTTTTCTGTACATGAGGCTAAAATTAATGTAAAATAAGATATTTCTTCAGTTATAAGAATCTGTGCATCTACCGTTCATAACATTATTTCTATAAAATTGACTTTGATAGAAGACGTAAGAGTCATTGTCTGACCACAAGATCATTTATCGCAAATAGTCAAGCGTAGGTTGATTTTCTTCATTTTTGATTAATGTCAATGTCTAATATTATTTATGTATTATCTGTTAATTTGTGTCAATATATAGCAAACTCGCTTTAACAGTTCCGTCAAAAAACCTCAGTGAGTCTCGGAAGTCTGGTTTCAAAACGCACAAAAAACTATAATAATAAAAGCCAAAACTGTTATGGTTACCACGTATATACTATAAATGTTAAACTGTTATTCATTAAAAATAATTACTTTGTTAAAAGGTTTTTATTTTATTTAAAAAACAGTCAACTGCGACAGACTCGGATGAGACGATCTTTATTTTTGTAATGTAAACGTAAAACCCAAATGTATGAACGAATTTTTAAAGTATTTTAAAACAATTTTGTTTCAGACCTGAGGGAAAGAATATTTTAATTCACGTCTTCATACTATACATGGTATGCAAATCCAACATATTATAGAAATAACTATAAATTTTAATTGTAAATAGCACACTCGAAATTTTATGATATGAAAGCTACAATCTTTTAAACGTATACAATTTACGATATATCACGCAATATCATTTAAAAGCTTTGTCGAAACTGACGCTAATGGATATGCTTTAAGTGGATAATCCAACAAAGCCTTTACCCGATCAATAATGGGCTATTATTTGATAGAAATATGTCGGGTAAAGTATTCATTCCAAGTAGGAATCAAAACAATTGTTTTGATCAATTTATTTGTTTGAAATATTGATTGTTTTAAGGAAGATTTTATAGTTATTTGGACAAAACAAGAAACTTATAGACAGTAACCCATGAAAACAAATCAGCATTATATATCTAGCGTTCTTTTTGATGAATCTCCGAGAAGTTTTTAGAGGTGGTAGGTCCCCTTTTTACAGGAGGCCACAGGGTAAAAACGTTAACAATAAAGGAAATATTTACCGAATTGATATCCAATGAACGAAAGCTAACTAATAACAACACCATACGAATGGCGTCGCTTTGTTGCTATAGGTTACTTTGTTAACATCAATTTCGAGTGTAATTTGGTTAAAGTATAGAAATTAAATCCACTTTTTAGCGATATTTCATGTCATTTATTTTCGGACTTTATATTCAAAGTAATCGCGTAAATAAAAGTATAGAATATTCTATTGTTCTGTCAAAAAATGCTTTAAATAATAATAATGTGCAACTGTAAACAAATTATAAGCTCTTTATCACAATTTTAATAAATTCTTGTAAAGTTACAACAAAAGTTTAGAGGCAAATTAATTTTCTTCTTAGTCGTAAACTAAGGTAAAAGGATTAAAACTCTTAGAAAACATTTAATCTTAACGACGATAATTAAAACAATCTATCTAGTTAAGTAAAATTAAATATTGATAAATTCTACTAATATTTAAGAAAGACTTTAACTGTTTCGTACTACTATTACAGGAGTACTGAAAACTAACTTTTAAAGTGATTTAATAATTCTCCATTGTCTCTTATCTGAGCTGATCACGTATTATTTTGTTTTTTTTTTAATGCTCAAAGGACACATAGTTTGACAGATGAGGAACATACGAGATAAAATGACACATATGAAATATTTTTATTTCTAAAGTACTATAGTTATATAAACAAAGTAACACGTTTTCATAATATTCTGCAAAAGTACTACGCATGATTATGATATGCTTCAAATCAAGTTATTTACATAATTTCCTATCAATAACATGACGCAGTACGCTGGACCACGTTTTATAGTTGAACAATAATAACGCTAGTGAACACATTGTTATTGGTCGCTGGCGGCCATGTTTATTCCCCATGCGACGTTGAACCAATGAGAGAGCCCGACGTTTGGACGTCAATTGATTTTGACGTAAAATTTTATTTACTTAAATTTCGTCTCTTTTTGGTTAAATTAGCTACGTTACAATAAATATATATAGCTATATAGCTGTATATAGCTAATATGAATATATATTTGATTATTTTAAAAGATGACATGATGGTGATGAAAAAGGCTCGCTAAGTTTCTTTCACCGGTTCTTCTCAGGTCAGAGGCATCCTATTCCTAACCGGTGATAGCGTCCTTGACAATTAATAAGCTAATGTTACACTTCTATATTGAATAAAGATGTTTGTATTTGAATACTTCTATATACGAACGAACCTTGATGACAAAAAAATGCAAGGACGCGCTACCAACCACTAAAAATTGACCTGTTTTAGTCATCGGCACCGTCTAGTTCAATCTACATGTATTTAACCTCTATTATTGGCGTCGGGTTAAGAGGTTATACACACTATTGACAGCCCTATTAAGTCCCCCAAAGTTGTTTGCAACTACGCCCACGACATCGAAATTATTCGTGACGAAACATTTTATGGGGAGATCGAATTAACACAGAGCTGATATCGTCCTATCAATTTGTTTACGAACGATGTCAACGACCTCGTGAATTTTCTTAGCGCCGTTAATATAATTTCTATTTCAATTGACATGAAAACTTTTATCAGATATATTATTTCTCCAGAAACGTGAAGGTGGATGAACTTCATCGCTAAGCCACGGGCCCGTCGAAAAGTTTCAATTCGATTTCACGAAGAAGTTTTGGCGGTAAATTTTATTTATTTGTTTTCGAATTGAATTGAAAATTAGAGAAATATTTCATGGAAGGAGGAAAATGTACCAACTGGTACCTATTGTTCATCATAAAAGTAAAAATATACTTTTTTATGAAATTAATAAAATAATATATTTTGATAAATAATCCATACAAAAATATGTTTTTTTGAGCAACAATTTCGTATGTAACGTAATCAAGAAAGTTACGATCATGCTTTAAGCCTCTGACAGGTGTTTCATAATTTGCAGAATGCATCACAATAGTTTAAAGGTTTCGAAATTATAATTAATCTATATGAGTGAAATAAATCTGTCTGAATTCACTTTTACTTGCAGCTTTTTCAGTTCATTTCGAGAGCAGATAGAAGCAAAATTAATACTCAATAGACTGAGCGAATAATTCAACTCTTACCTTGTGTTTATCTTAGATTGCAGTTCATGACTACATGAGCTAGATGTTAACCTGATAGTGTTTGATACGTCTGTCACTATACATCATAAAACACCGACAATTATCATTTTAAGTTGAAACGATATCAACAATGCCGTTCAAACCGGAAGATTATTATATTAGAGTGACGACTAATAGTAACGACAGGAGATGACTATTGTAAAAAAATAAGAAACCTTACCTAACATAAACAATTTAGGCACTTTTTATCAGATTTTGGTGTTTTATCAACTGTTTACTTACTGTTTATCAGATTATGTTTATACTCTTATGAACTTCATACGCCATTAGATTGGCTTCTGCTTTGAACTACGGTGGTAGGGATTTCGAGTCCTGAACGTTAAATTTGTATAAATATACTCTTATTTCGAACTCTGTTGTCACCCAAAACTTCCTCAGCGTTACTTTATAATTTCTATAAGAGTGAATATGAAGAGTATTTGTGTACTTAATATCAATTTCTTAGCTCAGTTCGGGCGATTTAGATGAAGCTCGGCTCTCGTAACTTAACAGTTACGAAGTTATACTTTTATAACTAAAAGTATTTTTTTTTTATTGGATAAAGCGATAAGACGAGCATTACGTTCACCTGATGGTAGATGCTGGAAATTCGCTCATCGCCCTGATACATGAAAAGTTATGTATCGTCTGATCCGCTATTACGTTGGCAACGATGCACTTCACACCGGACAACAGTAATGCTCCATACGACTGGTTTACAGCAGAAATAGGCAGCGCTGTGACACTACCCCCTTGTACCACTTACAGCTACTACAATAAAAGATCTTCCATTTACAACTACTAATAAAAGAGAGGTCCTACCTTCTTCCCAGCGTCCTTGTGCTCCTGCACGTATTCCTGTTTGAGGGGCTCCGTTTGTAGGTCGGGCAAGGAATGGCTGATGCGGATAGCAGCTTGACGGGACTGCGAATCGCAGTTGCTGTCTTCCGATTCACGTCTCGATCTGTTAAAAAAGTATTATTTGTTATTTTGAAACCTATTATAATATAGCAAATAAATCAACTTTACTCAATACTTTTTATTGTCTACGTGAATTCTTTAAACGACAAAGCTTTAAGGGTAACTTCGGTTATATTTTAAAATTATTTAACCAGAAAAGTCCGTTAAATAGTATTATTAAATAACTTTTGGTTATAAAATTATTATCTACAGAGATAATCTATGTGACATTATTTCATAACATTTTTAAACGTTTATGATGTTAATATTAACAACTTCAGTTAAAGATTCTAAATTAATAATTAAAGTTTTTGATTGAATTGTGTTACTAACTATTGTCTGATGAAAGCTAAAAGCACATTTATGGTGTTAATATTTTATTAACAAAGACATAATACAGGAGACAGATAGTTAAAATAATTATTTAGATTTCGAATTATTATCTCGTGTAGGCTGAATGATAATTATTACATCAAAACTATTCGGATATTACATAGGAACGTAATTTTTTATAGTTTTTAAATAACAATTATTAAAAAAATATTTTATGATTTAATAAAAAGTTTTTACGGATTTTATCGTTTTTAATTAGTTTAACACGATAAGTACCGTACAGTTTTTTATTGAATCAAGTTAAATATCATGTAAATTTAAGAAAATATTCCATTATTTTATGTGAAAAATAGTTACGACAATTCTTTTACATGATCTTTTAAGTTAAACATTAACCATAAGCTAGAGAATGCATTTTAAATATATCGTAAAGTATTTTAAAACAATTTCGTTTCAGACCCGAGGGAAAGAAGACGGTGGGTACACGATGATACTTCAAAGCATTAGGTTCCGTTAATAAATTAGTGCTCAGTGAAATGAAGCATTCTCGGCCCGGAGGGTACTTGGGAAACGGCAAAGTGCACTTACCTATGATTATCGCAAGATTTTAAACTGAAAAAATAACATAATAACATAACTGTAATAACAGCTAATAATAAAGACTAGATTATTAACTGAGTTATAGTGGTATTAGTGAAACGATTGTGTACTAAACAACATACTAATTAACTATGCATTCTTATTAAATATACATAAGTAGCATATACGGAATACAAAATTTAATTGTTATATTATATTTAATTCGATCAACATTTTTTTGTTTTATCAATTTTGGTCAAGTACATACCACATATCATTCTAAAAGTTACAAAATGATATTTCTTTGATTTAAATAGTTTTATTGTTTGCCATGAAGCATATATACTATTTATAGTAAACATATTATAATCCTGCTTTAATTTACCTATCTATATTTTTATGAATAAAAAGGTTGATAGGTCCCATTGTCAGTTACCATATAACACCAAAAACTATATGATATATTCTGTAAACCATTCTTTATAACTGAATCTGATAAACATGACATGTCGCTAATACATAACATGAAAAATGTAACGTAAGACTAAAACTGTAGAAAATTTCTCACCGTCCCATAAGCCAGCGCCAGGTGGCAGCACAATGGTAGCCCACTGCCGCCAGCAGGACTGCCGCCATCGCAGCTAGAAGCACAGCAGCCACGTAGTCCAAAGAGCTGCCACGGACGCTGGTCTGGTGACCTTCCAAGCTCTCAGGCGGCCAGGCTCCACCTGTCAAGAATAGTGACAATTAGTATTGTAATTACAGTATTGTAATATTGGAGCATTACACGCTTATTGATTGTCAAAAACGCTAACAGTGGGTCGGAGTAGAACATCTTTGACCTAAGAGAACCGGTGATAGAAACTCAGAGGGCTTTTTTTGTCCAAGAGTATTGAAGACAAAGGATAGTCTTAGCTTGAAGAGTTCGTTAGTAAGATGTTTTATTATTTGTTCTTAAAGCAGCAATAGAAATATTTGCATAAAAGTATTGTCTACTTTTTTCAGATTTAGGAAATATTGGGTTTATTTTACTGAAGGTATATTTCGTGATACCCTTACCAGCCAATCCGACGCATAGGACTTCACGGCACTAGAACCCGTAATTCCAGTTCAAAAAGCGAAGGCTGATAACAATAAGCCACAATATTTTTTTTACTTGGAGAGTCCCATTGGGATGCGTATAGATTGCTGCCGTGCTTGCTAGGTTACATCGGACGCACGGATTAAAACTTCACGTTGTCCCTTCTTGATATCTAAAAGGCTGGTGTTACCAGTCTTCTCCGACCCCACCAGTGCCAGAGAGATGGCTCCAGAGCACGGCCTACTCCACGTCAGAGTGCGTCGCAACTAGCGTGCCCTGCATTTCAGACCCTTTATCTGGGCAAACTCTACCGAAGCCGAAGGACATAGTAAAAACTTTAGGGAGAGGCAATTGTATGCATCAACTTCTCGGCTATATATTATCGTTTTGTCAATAAAATTGTTATTGCGTTCGTATCTTGACTGCCTCCGTAGCCTAGTGATATGGGCGTGTGCTTTAGAAATTGGAGGTCGTGGGTTCGAATCCAGCGGGGACTCAACAAATTTTCATTGTTATTTTCTAGTTGGTTAGGGCAATTTTGGCCGATCCTTGCGTCGGATGGGCAAGTAAAAAGTTGGTCCATCCATTAACCCGCATGGACCAGTTTGGTGGTATTCGTTCTGCTGTAGACTGTCACAGGCTGATGATGTTTGTATGTTCGTATCTCGTGTGCAGGTCTTCGAACCACTACTATTTTAAAGGATTTTCATTTCAAAGCGTAAAAGTTATTTTTTTTATATTTTTGCTAACTAAAACATATAGGGATTATATTTTAGATTGCAAAAATAAAAATAAATTAAACCATAATGAATTAAACTACATTATTATACCTCATTATAAGTTTACATATTTAACCATTTCATTTACCTTGGGGAAGTAATAAGCTGGTTGAAGTATTTAATCCCGATCTCGAAAATTAACCTAAGTACGTGCAGATTACAATTTATACTTGACTCCTGTACGAGTAGGGAATTAATTTAGTAAAATATACTTTACCTTGCGCATATTTTAATTAACATTTAATTAACTCTGCGAATTTAATATGTTGTATCATATTCTTAATCAGGCGCTTTAATTCTAAAAGTTTGTTTAAACAGCAGTAGTACTGATAGTTAAGAAAAAAGTATGTGTTGTTTTTATATTAAAAAAGACATGACGATGCTTCTGTGTTTATGTAGCACAGATAACATTTATTAAGTCCGTTATAATCGTGACAACTGTTTTGGCTTGTGGCGTACTATGCTGCAATTTTAGATGGATTGATACTGTAAGGTGAATGTCTTTTTCGTTTTGTTGCTTCTATATGATTTCTTATTACTCCGCCCCTGTAATTGCTAAAGGCTAGTGTAATTACTATGGAAACTAAAAAACATACTACGTCTCCAATTAGCGAACATATTTGTAGCATTAAATCACGTTATGCATTGCTTGTATTGCTTTATTTCTATATACTACTAAAAAATAATGTACAGGTTGCTTTCAAAACGTGATAATTAAAAATACAACCACTAGTATGGTTCGCCGGCTTTTCTCTCTTTCAACCTAACCTCGGCTTTGGTATCTCTGTAGATTTCATCTATGATATTTATATTGATTGTTTAATATTTACTTAATTTTATAATATGTATTTTTGTATATTTTATTTATTGTTATAAGTGTTCGTTTAAGCTTTTCACTCTAAAATTTAGAAAACTGCATAAAAATATAATAATCTAAGTTATGGTGCCCATATTCAATCCGACCACATTACAGATTCTGACTAATCCAAGTTATATAGATTTGGTATAAAACGTTTGATAAGTTACTCAACTCGCGTCGCTTTTGATCTGGGATTAGAAGCGAGAACGTGGAAAGCATTAACAGGGATCCATCTTGAGGCTTATTAGAATCGAATTAACGGACTTGATAATCCTTTAAACTCTCAGATTTACATTTTGACTGAACAAACAGTACGTGTAGACTTAAAGAACAGCTAGAAGTCAAATCATTAGACAACGACTTCGTATTCAGCGCAGTTCTGCCATTTCTATGCTGTTTAAATTTTCAAAGCACGTCATATAAATGGTCTATCTTTCAATATCTTTAATATTAACTATAATACACATAATTGTGCATTGTGCATATTGTTGTACATTATTGTTTTTATTTATATTATGTACATATTATGTACTTATTATGTACATATATATACAAGTAACCTATTCCAATAAGTAAGTGACATATTTTCATTCTCATTGATAACATATATAATTGTTCGCGCCTTCCATAAAATCTAAGTTGAGACATAAAATTGACAAAATGGTTTATTATGTCTAGCTTTTTTATTGTTTAATTGTCGCACATATTACGTGGAACTGACATGGCCTTGAATTTACTCATAAGAAAACTACTGATAAATCACACCTTCGAAACCATTTAACTTTCTGTCGATATAAAATCATGAGCCGATTTAGACAAATAACTCAACATGTATGAAAATTTTACCTATATCAGTTTCAGTATCAGAATTGTGGTACTAGAATTTAATATTTATAACAGATACCAGTAAGAACACTCAAGTATCAGTTACACATTTTATTACTTTCACAGCTCCACGAAATAAAAGGGTACTAATGCGTCGCCATTAGGAGACATACGCGATATATATTTGCTTTCGACAATTGCTCCAGCTGGGCCAACCTTACCAAGGGCATTACGAGAAAATATAAGACGACACTTCGTTTTATCTCAATAGTATTGTTCTTGATGTGTATTGAAGAAAGGGTACATCATTTAATAAACTCTATCGATTGTACTTCAGCTCTTGAGTTATCGCATCACTACGAAAGTGAATTTTGGTAAATTTGGTATTGTCATAGATCTGTCTAAAAGAAAATATATTATTATTAGACGATGTATGAAACAAGTACGTACTAATACAAAAAATAAAATAAGCATAGCAGGAGTATTTTGCCTACCTAATTGGGTTAGTAGGTAGGTAACGTAATTTATAGACTAGAATTTTTATATAAAATCTGCATTTCTCTGACATTCAGGCTTACTAACCCATTTTGTTTGTTATAAAAGGATAAAACCTCTTATGACATGGTAATAGATGGAAAGTCATCAATCCTAATGAAAGCACCAAAGTACTAACGCAGAGATATCAAATAAATCCTCACCGTAAACTGTTGTCTGGGATGTGAACAAGCGACAACTGTGCTAACACTAAATCCAGCAATTAGTGGTAAATTGCTAAACTTTTAATGACACCCAGCTTTGTTATCCCAGGAATATTTCACTAATCTGAGGTCGCGTTAACCAAAAACGTTATAAAACAATTATATCACATGAAAATAGTAATAATCACTTAATACGTACTGAGAAATACAGAATTAATATTTACATAATCTAATTTAAGTTGTTAAATGCTGACTCACAATGCAATTTCATTTGTTTTTATATCTTATATTAACGAATGAAACTCAAATCAAATTATTCACCGTTTTGGCGGTAATATAGTTTAATGAAACACTTTCTTTACATATTTTCCAAATAATTTTCTAATTTTCGAGCTGTTATAGCTGTTAGAAAAAATAAATCAACGCAGATCAAATTGAATTATGGGAACACCCATCGAAAACGTTTTCTTACCGCCACGCTTCGTTAACATAGACTTACTTGCAACGTGTAGTATAGTAAGTAGTTTTTTTTTTATAAATAAGCCAGCACGCTGCCCAAAAAAAAATGGCAATCACAGTCCATCGAACCAATGATTCAAACCAAATGATGTAGATACATCAATAATAATAATTCATAGCACAATTTACCCGAAACAATTCACACTCACTAGATGCGTCAATATAAACGACAAATGCGAATAACACTGCCCATACAATTAATATATATAATTTAATATCGTTCATGGACATTTTTAATCTCAGCGGACGTGATGGGAATACGCGTAGGCGTTGCAAGGAGAACCGATAGCATGTCAGCGATGGTTTTGTGGTTGGGGTCTTGGAATGACGGTTCTAAAGCTACGCGTTCTATTGGTATTAGCCTCAGCTTCGTCTTGGTATATTAATAATTTTTTTTATAAATATAACCTGTACGTTATTCATATTTCTTGGTATAACACATACCCGCTTATTAGCGTATCGGATGGTTATGAAACGATATTGAATCCACTATTTTTACGAATTTATGATTATTTATGATTAAAGTCTGACGGTAACCGTGATAAAGTCCTAATAAAATATCTTTTGTAAATGTGACAAATCAGTAAAAATAGGTAATGTATAAACATTCTTACTCAGAAACTATAACAATTAAATATGTGCAATCATATTTTTTTATCGATATCTGTCTGAATAAGCATCTCCGCGTGATAGTTGGGCAAGAAATTAGAAAGATGAAGGGCATCTTACACAAAGGTAAGTGTGAAAACACGTATAATATAAGTGGGATTACTCTGACGGCAATGTAAAGTTTAGCAACTTGTGGGTTAATGTCCGGGGAGCCGGGCACGTTAAAAGCTTACCAAGATAATGTCACTTAACAACTTCCCGAGCTAAGCAAACTGGAAAGCGTGAGCAGGCTTCTCCCGTTGGGGGTTAACGTACCCTTTAATAACTTGTGTTTCACCATTTTTGGTTGACGCCCATTCAACTGATCGACATAGCTGTAACAATTAGTTCGGTAGACGTAGATTATACACAAGTCGTTGCTCTGCTTTTATAACAATATGTGGTAAATTATTTGACGGCTATTTAAAACAATTTCCACGAGCAGTCACACGATAATTATTTACTTATGATGAATACGTATTGTAATTTTAAGCGTTTAATTAATATTACAACGAACACAATGATGTTAACTTAAGAACGAATATATAAGTCATTGGATTCAAAATTAACTCAGTCGAAAACCTCAATGTACTTATATAATAGAAGACAACCTCGTGATATATTTTTCTTTAATCAATTTTGCATATTGGACTCGAATAGTTTTGTAACTGACAAGCTATTTTAAGGTTGCATTCGCAAATCGATAGTACGATATTATTTGTTAAAACTAACACCAATATTATCACGTCAATGGCACGTACTGGAATATAAGAACACCATATCTCATTATGGCTCTCCAAGAACTACAATTTTTTTTCTCATTTGCATAAAGACCACCGTTTTTAATATCTTGGACAGGAACACAAGAATACTTATAGGGCGGAGGATATATTAGAATGAAATAAGAATATATATACTTATATAATTCTACAGCCACGAGACTGGGCTTTTTGGAGTTGGATTAACCGACTGTCCACTGTTTCGGCACAACGCCAATTAAATTTGCTTGTCAATTATTTTAGTAATTGCAATAGAATTGGTGACAAAGTACGTAAGCTCGTATTCAATGTGATACAATCGACACCCTGAACGTTTGTTTAAAAAGTTAAAAAATATTTGAGTGCGTTATTCCGTCCACAGTCTTAAGTAAAAAACCCATAGGGTAAATGGATCAAACTCATATCTACTCAACCCAGATAATGAAAAATTTCATAAAATTATAAATATTTTAAAAAATCATAAAGAGGATTTCATTATCATCATCATCATTACAAGCCTGTGAGTCCACTGCTGAACATAAGCCTCTCCTAATACACCCCTATCCATTAGAGGGTTTTAGGACCGTATCGTTGGTGGGTGGACCGACTATTTACATGTCTATCCGACGCATGGATCATCTTACTTTTCAGACAATTGGGTGATCGGCCCAAATTGTCCTAACCAACTAGGAAACAGCAATGAAAATTTGTCGAATCCCCGCAGGATTCGAATCCAAGACCACCGGTTTCTAAAGCACACGCCCATACCACTAGGCTACGGAGGCAGCTAAAGAAGACTTATGATCAACAATTATGGTAAAATTGTTTAGCTCATAAAATGATTAATAGCAGTCGTTATATTATGTTACTTTATTATTTATTATCCTTCAATTTGTTTTGCTGTCGTTTATATCCAGTAAACCGACATAACTTAATCACGCTAAATTTATTACTCGGTTTAAGCAAAATGTATCAAATATTTCAATCTTTACAAATTTAATTCAGAAAGTACAGGGGTACTTTCTGAATTAAATTTGTTTTGTAGTGACAAGATTACAATTACATGTTGTGAAACATGTTGAGCAAATCTGGTAAATACTACAAAATTTGTTTTATAATTCAAATTTTTTATATCATTCGCATTTTCAAATACAAACATATATATTAAAATGTACAAACTCATTTGATTATACATATATATATCAGACACCTTAAATTATAGGCAATAATAAAAATCTTGGTAATAAGTACTTAAGAATAAGATTCATTTTAAATAATTTGTTTTATACACAAGTTTACTGAAATAATAAAAAAAACATATTTTGGTACTACAGCTTAGTGCCGTCTTATTCAAACTAAGCAAAACTTTTATTATGAAAACTTAACCAGATAAATGATTAACTGCCTCCGTAGCCTAGTGGTATAGGCGTGTGCTTTAGAATCCGGAGGTCGTGGGTTCGAATCCTGCGGAGACTCAAAAAATTTTCATTGTTGATTCATAGTTGGTTAGGGCAATTTGGGCCAATCACCCATTTGTCTGAAAAGTATCAGTAGTAGTATTTCGCTAATGGATAGGGGTGTATTAGGGGAGGCCTAGGTCCAGCAGTGGACTATCAAAGGCTGATGATGATAATGATAATGATGAATGATTAAAATCACAACACACACAAAAATATTAACAAAAAAGATTTGCAATATATTTTATGATGTCCGATGAGAGATGACCTATGCGCAGCTGACGAATAGAGATATTTATTAATTTTTGTACACTTTTGCACTAATTGTATCTGTGCAATACAATATCTGAGACGTCAGTCAACCTTAAGGTGGTGTGGACTTAATAAGTGGTACTAGTACAGATAAAATAAAAATCAATTGAGCAAAAACAATATATATCATATCTATATTAAATCGCGTACATTAATAGATATCCCATTACAAAAACAATGCAGCTTACAGTTGTACACTCTTAGACATACTCAGTCAAAAATATCACTTGCAACGGCGCCCCTCGAACCAGAAGACGGTAGTGTTTCAACACTGCTTAGCGAGCTTTTAGCCGAGTCCCTTTTCCTAATAGTACCAACCATCAAGAATATCTTATAACTAGGTTTATTTCTCACAATACTGTTCCCTAGTAAAATTTTAGAAGTCTTCTGAATGATATAATAATATACTTTTTGTAATTTAGTAGCAGCTGGAAGGTAAATAGCGCACCCAGTAGGCGTTCTAAGATTGCTCTCTCGTTTATTTGATGATATGGGTCTACAAAAAAGTGAGCGATAAGTTAAAGTTTTGGTGGATAAAAATATGTCTGTAGCTATTTAGGCCCCTCAAATTCAACAAAAAAAAATATCTGAATTGAATTTAAAATATTTATTTCAACATGAAAAACATTTTTCGACATTTTTCAGCCGCAATGATATTTTATGTTCATATTTTAAAACAAATCGTAAACTTTATCAAATTTGTTTGAATTTGATATCTTATCTATATAACTTCTTACAACTAGGATGAAGCCACATTGGGTAAAAATTACGCCAACTCACACAAAAACATTTTATACGCAGTAATGTTATCGATAGACAGAATTTTTTATTATAAATCTTTCGTGCCGTAAAAGAAAAAATATAACCCGTCGATACTAAAATGTACAGAATTTTTTACGACAATTCTTTATAATCCATTTTGTAAAAAGGTGCTATAACTCATATAATAACCACATTGTTAAGGATATCTGACATTCAATTCGGAGGCATTCACCTTTATCGAAAATTTACGATAGACCCTATTGATGGAACGATCGATGGTCTATTGAGGAAAACTGTTAAAAATTTTTGTTACATATTTTGGATCTAATATTGTATATAATGTATTATATATAAACTATGTAGTGTAAGTATTTTTGTTGTTATTGAATATTTTTTTCTTAAAGGGGTTTATCGCGTTACTTAACGTTTTAAATTCTGTTTTAAACAACCGACGTTTCGATAATTTCCCAGTGGTCATTGTCACAGAATATTTTTTATTAATTAAAAAAAAAACCAGTCAAATACTTTTACGATAAATTGAAATGCTAAAAAGTTCTAATTTCAAAGTAGTCGGCCCTTTATATTCTTTAAAATAATACAGCATTTTATGTGACATATGATACTTTATCAAATGTGACAAGACTTAAGAAAAAAGACATCCACTAAGGGAAAAAGAGATGACATCTTTTATAATCAATTTTACCAGTACGGTTTCCAAACATTATAAATATGACAGTTTACAAAAATGAACCATATTCGTCTGATACTTAGATTCAAATATATCATTGTCACTCTTTGGGTAGTATTTCTTTGTTTGTTTTATTATATATGCTTGAGACAAAGGAGGCCCTAGGGTGGAATCGTGCGGAGACTCAACTTTTCTAAGTTGTATCCTGAGTTGTTTGGGGCAATGCGGGCTGTTCATCCGATTGCCTGAACTGAGATGATGCCTGCGTCGAATGGACATGTAAAAAGTCCTGCACCTGACCTTTCTTCGTTCGTGTCGGTCTTCTGTTCCATTATGTATTATTATTAAGTTTATATTAATATGAACAGATAGAAACGATAATATAAACTTGTTCCCTAGCAGGGTTTAACCCACGACCTCCGGTTTGTAATGCAAGGGCCGATACAACGTCGGCAATATATATAAATTTCACCACTAATAATGTATTATAACGAGCTTTACAACAATAATTGTGAATCTACTTTTCATTCTTTTCCGTTTCACGTCAAAATGAAATATAATAAACAATTCAAAACTTCATTAGTGTCTAAACGACGTTTTTTTTCGTTTTCCATTTACGGTTTTATTCAACGAAGCGAGTTATTAGAATTGGAAAGCGCAAAGTACTTAATGAATTTGACGACGTTCTACTAAAGAGACACAATCTTATGATTTTCTGTGTTTTTTCTTCTTATATCACGCAGCAAATTAAGTTTTTTTGACTTTACTTTTCCGATGTAAATAATAGTCTTAAATCGCGTTATAGTATCTTTATAGGGGTCCTTCTGAGGCCATTCACCCTTGCCTCAATTGCCTTTCTCAGCTGACTGTACATCTCTTAAGTAATCGCTCGCCATTTATTTGAATAACCGTCAGCTGCTTTTCAATTTCGTTCAATTGTGCTTAAATTAAGAATGATTACAAATTATAAATCAAATTTTTTAGAATTTGAAACAAAACAATTAAGCAGTGACAATATTAATTTGTTGTTATTGCTCTAATGTCAGAAAAGGCTGATGATGATGATGCTCTATTGTTTTGTTCAGATTCCTTTTAAATAACTTACATATTTAGAGCTTCACTAAGCTAACAATACGTCATTTTCGCAATCTATTAGATAATAAACATGCTTGCTTTCGTAATTCAATTCCTTTTACTCATTTCTCTCATCCTCTCTTTTCTAGATTATCTTTCACTATGTGCCACTATTATGCACTAAACTGTCCTGCGATTTCTGCCACCGAATTGTGAATCTCTGATATGTTCGAAGGTATTAATTTTATTAAAACTCGTTTATGCGTTTCATGCAAAGAGAATAAAGAACTTGTAAATGCATTTACTGGAACTTATCGCTAGATCTGGACTTACAATGAACTATTTTTATTAAAGGAACATTGAATATGCCTCCTTTTGTATAAATTTTCAACAAAGTGTACATTAAGGTAGTTACTGTCAGTTATCTTTTTAATATAAATATATCAGTTCAAGGAATTTATTGCAAACCAATTCAAGGAATACAATTTGTTTTGGTCTTTCTCTTGATGTTTAGCCTAAATTTTTATTTTTAACCATTTAAATCTTCTTTATTTCTTAAATATATATTAAATGATAGTTAATCATAACATAGTCACAAAAAAGGGAATGATCTAAATCAGAGATGTAGGAGCGGAGCAATGAGCAATAAAAAAAGGGCATAGTCACATAAATAATGATTATTTATCGCTTTTGCATACGGTGATCATTTTAAAAAAGCGTATAAAAAACCTTAACGTTTTAAAAACTATTTTAAGAAAAGTGTAAAAGTCTGTGGGAGTAATGTTTACTGTTTACAAGACTTTTATGATTCTATTCTAGCATTTCAAGGTCATTAATATTTAATGACAATTTACTGAAGAAATCTCAACAGTTCATGCTTAACTACTTAAAAATTCACTAGTAATATTCTTATTAAACCTGAATGAGTCTAGACATGTAAAATTTTTATACGTTTTGAGGTTAATATTTAACCAACTACCACAAGTTCTTCACACAAATTATCTGTAAATATATCTATTATTAATATATTTTGCTATAAAATCCAAATCTATTCCCAGACAATAAGAAAATAAACATACTCCAGAAAAATATAAATAAACAGCAGAATAATTTGAGCTATAATTATATAAATTGTATATTTATTATATAAATAGAAATATTATTTATATGAACTACAAAACTGCATATGACAAGTTCATAGAAATCAAATTTTGCATCTTATCAAATATTGTTTCTTTGAATTAAGTCATGAAACAAATGCTTCAATTTCAATCACTAAAAAGCCGAGGAATCTTTACTATATTTATTAAAATTCTGTTTCATTGCTTGAAATGTTAAGTCAAACTTTTATATATTCTAGTTTTGTCAAAATCTACGATATGTTCGTGCGAGAAGGCAGCAAAATAATGAAATAAGAAAAACAGGCGTATAGTACAACTTTAGTACAGAAGTAGTCATCATCAGCATTTGATAGTCCACTGCTGGACATAGGCCTCCCCTAGTACACCCCTATCCATTAGGGGGGTTTTGGACCGTATCCCAGAAGTAGTACTATAGCACAATTTAAATTTTTTTACACAACATTTTATTAGATTTCATAGTTCGTAAATTTCTCGCATCATATTTTATTATAGTCCCCCTGTTATTAGTAAAATAGATAATATTGTAACGAGTGTGTGTTAACGACTTTCCTCAAACACAAACGCGGCCGTAATGCTATAGGAATTTTCTACCATCAAACCTTAAGGCGTTGCAAGAGTTAAAAATTATAAGCAGTATTGACATATAAGGAAACCATACTACTAACTAAAGCCAAATTTAAAGAACATATATAAATAATAATACTTACATAATTATAAAACATAATTAAAAATAAAAGAAATAATAAACAACAAATCTTCAAAGTTAAATCGATTTACAAAGAGTACTAAATTGTAATAACATCAAAGTGAATACGTTTTGACCTTTAATTTATTCTTCATTTACAATCACATTTCATACTTTCTAATTTGCACGGATATAATTAAAATACGTTTCATTATGTTCATTTTTATTTATTTCCTTCACTTCAAAAGCTGACCCACGAAGTAAACAAACTCTTTGATCGCAAAACATCAAGTTTCAAATAAATTTGTTGTTTCCTTTGATTATATTTAGTACATTAATTGACCAAATAAATTTACGACTTACAAAGCCAAAATTTTATACATTAAATTATATAATGTATATTTTTTTTTTTATATTTTGTAAAATTAAATTAAAGGTTTAGGTCATCATTAACATGGATATTTCAGGGCCCAATTTTTACTGGTAGTAGGTCCTCTCTTTACAAGAGATCTATAGTGCCTATTTCCGCTGTAAAGCAGTAGTGTGAAAGCACTCCTGTGTTCCGCTGTGAAGGGCACCGTAGCCAGCGTATTTACTGGGTAAACAAGACTTAACGCCATATGTCTCACGGTAGGCAGCGCGTTGGTTATACCAATAATATTGACGATGTCTATGGGGGTCGGTGACCACTTCCCATCAGGTGGTCCGACTCCTCGTCTGCCTGCGTAGGCAATAAAAAAAAAAAGTCTTTGTATAGAATATTGAATAACTTAAGGAAAACAAAACTACAATACCATAATTACAAATAACATAGTAATATAATATCATAAAATGATAAATCAAATATATTAAGCTTTAGTTTAGCAAATACAATACTAGTATACAAGAGTTTTCGATGTACCAGAAACTATTACTCGACGATCTTGATTTAATTTTGAAACAATCAAGACCACAATTTAAACTTTTTCAGTGGTTAATTGAAATTTTGACAAACATATATACGGCACAAGTGCTGATTTTTAATTATATTTAACTTATTTAAATATAAGTAAGAGGAAACCTGTAAGCGCAGAACTCTATTCAGATAAAAAGTAGATTTATTTAGATTTTTCTGAAATCATTTAAAAAATCTTTAAAGATAATACTGTAGCTGCAAAAAATTCAAAGACTCGTTCATTAGAAGCCATCACACGACCATCTATAAAAGTAAATGCAATTTCTTTGACTATAAAAGACCTCAATTTAACCCTGAGGTAGAGTTTAATGAACTGCCAACAATAAAATTGCAAGTACAATGCAATGCATCGTCTCAATATGAATAACTTGCTGTCTAGTAAACGTCAACTGTAAAAAATATTTGAGGTAACTTAGAAAAGATTCCTCTTTTATCATACAGTTAAATTAGTTATCATTAAGTTAACGGGTATAATATTATAAGCCAAAAAGAACTGGTATTTTTTTTATACATACCAAATCGTTTAAAGGAAAGTTTTAGTAACCAGATATTTCAATAAATAAATAATTTTCTATCTTTTTACTAAAGAAGTACGACTAGGAATTTCTGCCTCAAACTAGTATAGTATTACACTGCCGTCCTCCGGTTTTAAGGGCATCATAGCCAGCGTTTTTACTAGACAAACAACACTTGATATTTCAAGTTTCAGAGCAGCAATCAAAATTGTTACGTTTTGCGCTGCGATTCTTTAAGACGGGCATCCACGAACACAAAATCAGGTTAACGACCTACTCGTCTCGTCCTCTAAATCTATAAAAAATAAAAAAACCTAACCTAAAAACCGGCCTAACCTAAAAAATAAATAACCACAACTTTAATCGACCATTTAAATGTCATACTAAATTTGTGACCAAAATTACTCGTCCTTCAAATTTGTAACTTTAATTGTTTACTGATGTTATCGTGCAATTAATTCAGAATTAATTAAACCACAGCGAACATTGAATTTAAGAAATGGACGGGAAATAGATCGTAAAAGCCTTGATCTAGCTACGTTATTTACGCCTCACGTTTAACAAACATTGAGAGTAATGGAAAAGCTTGACGATCCGTAGAGAAATGTAAGAGTTTTGAATGTAATACGCAGTGTGTCTGTTGTAATAAAAAATATTTTATATCATACCACTCGGTACTCATACACGTTACTTTGATGGACACTTATACATTTTTTTTATACTTTTTCCTTTGTTATGACATATAATATACTTTATGTGGCGTAGGACTTTTATATTTCTACCTTTGTCAACGTGAAAGTCATAAAGTGAGCAGGGTATTTACGTAATAATGAGGAAAAAAGCTCAAATGACAAATGCAGCCTAAAACACAACGCATTTGGTTTAACAAAAGAAAATATAAATTATTAATACAAGTTATATGATTTAAACTATTTGCCATGTTAGAATTACAATATTGATGTAGTTTTACTCCATAAATTTGATAATTCGTACTTATAATTCAATACATCAATTTGTAATATTATAAAGAGGAAGTTTTATGTATTGTAATACATAAAGTGAACTTACAGTAAAAACTTCTATCTTTGAAACTGCATTTACCTTGATGCTATATTTATTGCTAGACTTTTGTCTTTCATCGCACGCAATCCGTTTACTGATGATAGAACAAAATAATGTTCTAAATATTAAAATTTAAAAAGTGGCTATTATGACAACTATAGTTTACAAATTCGAATTGTAAGTATAAGTAAAGAACGTAATGAGTGCAAAATAAAGATAAAACAAGAAAGAGATATGGAATATCCTTTTCGAAATTTAACTTTAAATGGACTGAATTCGAAATTCGCAGTCAATGGCTATAACATTTATTTTAAAAATAATGTACATGGGTACGCTCTATCTAAATAAATGATAATCTTGATTTTCATAACCTATAAATTTCTTAACATAAATAATTATTCTCTTCTTGATAAATAATATATTGCATTTCAATTTATATCCTATATTACCAAAATGGTTTATAGTTTTATGCTTTATACGAGATTTATGGTCGTTCGATATTGTAAAAGACAAAAAATTAAATGGCTAAATTGTACTAAACTAGTTGTAGTGTACTAAATAAACGGGTCCTTTTAGAATTGAATAGCTCAAAGCTCATAATGAATTTGACGACGTTCCAATGAAAAAGAGGAAGAAAAGTGTACAAATCCTGGCACTTTAATATCGCAAAGCGAACAGAGAACTTTTCCGATTTATATAAGTCGTAAATCGCGTTACAGGATCGCCCTGAAAGCCGATTGAGGTCATTCACCCCGCTGAAAATTGCCTGTTGTTCGTTAAATAGCTTGTTATTCATTGTTCACAGCCGTCGGTTGTTTTACCGCTCTTGTTTAATTCAACATTAAATATGCTGGCGTATCGGAACGTTAATAAGACTGTTCAATATCCAAAAGTTAAACCGAGTAATTTAACAGGGGGAAATACTTTTCTGACACAATGTTTACGATGCAAAGATTTTGATGTATTAGGCCTAAGCAATATATCATCATCATCATCATCATCAGCCTGTTATAGTCCACCACGTCCACATTAGGATTTTGGACCGTATCCCACCACGCTGGTCCAATGCGGGTTGGTGGGGGTACCGACTTTTTGCATGCCCATCCGACGCATGGATAATGTTACTTTTCAGACAAATGGGTGATCGGCTCAAGTTGCCCTAACCAACTAGGAAACAACAATGAAAATTTGTTGAGTCCCCGCAGGATTCGAACTCACGACCTCCGGTTTCTGTGCAGTTGCAGTGGACTATCAAAGGCTGATGATGATGATGATGATGATGATGATGATGAGATACCACCATTATGTGATAAATAAGATATAACAAATAATAAACATAAAAAATAAAATAAATACCTATGCATAACATTTTCAAGATGGTCAACACATCATTGACAATCATATAAGAACTACAATAAAATAAATATTTAGCTAATTTTAAAACATTTCAACGTAAGTTTCTTTTAAATGACGCAGCAAATAATAAAGATTTTTTTAATACTAAATCTAATAAAATACTAATAGAGTCTTGAAGGGTTATTTTACTATAATTATTACCTATCATTTAACAATTTTTTATTTATAAAAAATACAAATTTTTGGATCGAAAAATATCACCGAAATTGCAGCGATCGGAAATAGTCAAATGGATGTTCCAAGGAGATTTGAATGTGCAAAACAATGGAATTATGACGTGGCAAGGTTCCAATGTCACTCCCGTTCCGGGGAAAAGCTCAGTGGGATTGCGCGCGCATTCCCGGGATCATGCTGACCGTGACAGGAATCCGGGTCAGAGAGGAGATCTTGACCCCGGGGGATGCGGTTTCATTGCCAAATGTGGCGCGACCTTATCCATGAACCAATTCCTAGTGAAGCAATAGCTGGAATTATAATATAACTGCACTACACTACAAATATATCCCTAAGAGGCTGAGTACGATCAAGTACATATCTTTATAAAGTATAATATAAAAAATATCGCTGAAGGTTTCGCTAAGCGCAAATCTCGAGAACAGCAGAACCGATTTTGTTACTTTTTTTATGGCATACGCAGGCAGACGAGCAGTCAGGCCACCTGATGGAAGTGGTCACCGACACCCATAGACGTTGAAATACCAGTGGTATCGGCGACGCGCTGCCTACCGTGAGACATAGGGTGTTAAGTTTGTTTACCCAGTAATAGCTGTGCTTCGGTGCCCTTCAAACCGGAACGCAGCAGTGTTTTCACATTACTGCTTCGCGGCAGAAATAGGCACCGTGGTGGTATCCACCCAGATGGTCTCCTGTAAACAGGGACTACCACCGGTAAAACTACCGGTAAAAGTTAGTTGTTTGTTGTGTATGTAACTTGCAGAAGAAGGTTTATTTAAAAAATAGCGACCTATAGAACTGGATAATTTAACAATGTTAGATGAATGAGTAATACTGTTGGGGCGCAGCAACAACATTAATACATTTATTTCACAGAAATCGAAGGAGGTTTTAACAGAAAATGGACTAGGGAAGTACCACTACTGTACCTCTTTCTCCCACTAAACCTGAATAAATATTTTAGGACAATAACACAACAACATCTAGTCCCAAACTAAGCAAAGCTTGTACTATGGCAACCAGATGACTGATAAATACATAAACTTACTTTTCTTTTGCAAAGAAATGCATGTAATATAGATACAAACATCCAGAGACGAGAAAAACACTATATTTATCACAGTTATTTTTCCCGTGGTGAGAATCGAACCCACACCCTCCGGCGCAATAGTCAGTGCACTAACCACTGCGCCAAGCGGGTCGTCAAGTTATATTTTTTAAAACTTCATGCACGAATTGTACAGAGACGAACTTAATGCCGACGGCATTTTCAGCCAGTCAAACTTGGAGTGATGCAAAGATAAAAAGTGGTAGTATTTTTCCACGCACTAATGTTCCGGTTTGTAGGATCCATAGTACATATCATTACTGTAAAAACGAGACTAAACATCTCAAGAGTCAAAGTCAACGCTCAATACAGTCACCCGGCACCCTATCCGCACCGCCACAATGTCATCAACCAGTGGACCGCGCGTGGTAATCGTACGGACGTCACTTGGTCCTACAATATCGGAGTAATTTTTTCCCACTAGTACTAGTGTTACGTACCGTAATATTGTAATAAAGCGCAAATAATAAGACAAAGGTAATGAAAAGTTTATTCCTTTTTTCAAATCTAATATCTGTTAAGGAAAAATACGGACCAAGTTATATCGGAAAAATATTTTTCTTATCGTAATTTACCTTATAGGAAATGAGTTATGCAACAAATCATTCAAATAGTTTTAAGCAGGATAAAAAACTCAATAATTGTATTTTCTGTGAGGCAATTTACATTTGATCGTGCGTAAGTAGGAAATAAATTTATGTTTAATATCTCAGGAGGGAGAGCTGCAATTTTGGTTCTTATATAACAAATTTTGTTTACTTATACTTCTTTAGGCGCGCAAGAGAAAAATACGCACCGTTACGGAAATCTGATACCGAAAAAAGTTAGCTACAGTCATATTTAGTTCCTTTTGCGTATTTAAATTAACTTAATGCTTTGTTTTAAAATAAAAATACTTTATTATAAAATATTAAATTAATTAAATATCATATTGCTATTGTTAGTGATGTTTTTTACCAAACCTTACAACAAGGTAAAAGATAATTTCGGCACTGCTAGTAAATTTCAATTTTAAATGCTATACATGCTATTTTAGTAAACAAGAAATATATATTATATGATATATCATTATTCTTTTCTGCAAAATTTATTATTCATATACGGTAAAAGAAAAAAGAGATTATCTATGAGGTTAAAGACATTTACAAATGGGCTTTTACGCATGTAAAAGGTAAATGTACTGTAAATGTAATGGGTTCGTTTTATTCATTTTTACGAAAATATTTCTTGTAATCTGATCTTCTACTAATCATTAGACAACAGACCTTTACTAAGAAGGCACATAAGAGGTTTATAAATTATTTGGTCCCAAACGTCCTTTTATACTTACTGAGGCTTATCTTTTTATAGTTGGCAAGATTAGGGTTCTTGATTATATAGTCATTATTTAAAGGTTATTTGGCTGTTATTTATATGTACAAAATTTGTTTTTCTTCAGGTTATTGCATGTATCACTCGGTAAATGTCACATAATTTTATTTAGTATCGAAACCATTAATCAAATTATTTAAAACCCATTTTTATATCGGTAGAGCAGTTACTATTATTAGTTAAAATATTTTTTTTCTGGATGAATAACACAACATCCCCAACTAAGCAAAGCATGATCTATGGAAACTTAATGCCTGATAAATATAAAATTTAGGATATCGGTTATTAAGATCGGCTTTGAGGCGATAGGAAGGCTCAGTTGGGTTTGGCAGCGTTTAGGAAGCTGAACCACATTTTAACGTGGCCGCCGATACCGCAATGTTTGAAGACGAAGTATTATTGTTATATTTTGTATAACAACACTATATATTTAACTGCCTCTGTAGCCTAGTGGTTTGGGCGTGTGCTTTAAAACCGGAGGTCGTGGTCTCGAATCCTGCGGGACTCAACAAATTTTCATTGTTGTTTCTAGTTGGTTAGGGCAATTTGGGCCGATCACCCAATTGTCTGAAAAGTAAGATGATCCATGCGTCGGATGGGCATGTAAAAGACGGTCCACCCACCAACCCGCATTGGACCAGCGTGGTGGATACGGTCCAAAAACCTCCTAATGGATAGGGTGATTAGGGAGGCCTATGTCCAGCAGTGGACTATTACAGGCTGATGAGATGAGATGATGATGATGATGAACACTATATATTTATAAATCATCAGTATCATTATTTAATCATAGTAACCATTGTACCGATTTTGATGAAATTTGGTACATACTTAAAATAGACTGCAAGAAAGAACACATGCTATTAATTTAGTATTATTCACACTAACCCACCAACCCGCATTGGACCAGTGGTGGGATACGGTCTAAAAACCCTCTAATGGATAGGGGTGTATTAGGGGAGGCCTATGTCCAGCAGTGGACTATCACAGGCTGATGATGATGATGACATTAATCCATACTAAAATTATGAATGCAATAAAAGTGGTCGAAAAGGTTTAAATAGGAAATGATAATCTATATGGAAATCATCTTTGTTACGATAGATACATACAATGAGAACACCTTATTTATATCATATTATACAGTATTTATCAATAAACCTCTGGGACATTTCTTCTATTCCACACGGATGAATTTGCGGGTAGCAGCTAGTAGTCTATGAGTTATTTATATGTTATTTTTTTTTAACTATGCGGTTTTAACCTGAGCAACAAATAGACCTACATACGGTGTTAATCACTTTCGCGGATAAAAAGTTAATAGCATTATGAAATAAAAGGGTTTCAACAGATTTCCATCAGATTTTCGTGCAACCACGGCGGCTCGTAAGTGCTGGAAACTTCACGAGATAAAATAAAAACATTTATTAAGATATGTTAATAATTACAATAAAAATTTGTTAAATTTCTTTTATTCAGCATAATGTAGATTCGCGTAAATTAAACAATTATTTATGAAGATTTTTTTTTTAATCCGTATTGCACCAATCATCTATATTATAGCCTAGTATGAAAAAGCAACCTTGGTGTTAAATGTGGCAACACATTGCATCCATGAATACATTTATAGCGTAATATACATGGAAATGTTCCTCCACACATCATTACCCCAGAATAACAACGCCGTTCGAACATTATACTTAGACAATATGTTCGTCGATAAAATTTTATTATTTTTTCAACGTTTTCATTCGTTGTACAAACAATGGTATTGTTCTGAGAAATCATTAGGTACAAACATCTGTATGGCCTGCCAATTATTTATAAACAATTTTTCCCACTGTGTTTGGCAAATGACTTGTTGAAATGTTATATACATAGATACCCAGTGTACAATACTTTTGATTAAACTGTATATTGCGTGTGATACCTTGTAAGTATATGATAAAAATGTTAAAAGATCATATAAATATCATGAACATGTTACCTGGTAATACTTTCTTTACTTTAGATATTAAAACTCGTATAGGTAGTTAAGGTTAATTATAATTCGTAGGAGCAAGGTAAGTACTTAAATAATAAAATCATATCGAATAGTATTTATGACATATTTTGACACATCACAGGTTGATGATGATGATTGACAAATCATCATGTTAGTCCACTGCTGGAAATAGGCCTCCCATAACGCACGCCTTCTCCATTAGGGGGTTTCTGAACCCCACTACGCAGGTCCAGTGAGAGTTAGCGGGTGACACATGCTTACGTTAAAATTATCTGAAGCCTTGTACAGTTGTAGTAATTCTATATAATAAGGTAAATAAAGCAAAACAGTATAAACAGTGCATACAAATTATATCATAGAGTTATAACATATAAAAATATACCTACACTTGCTCTCATAATTTGTATTTAAGATATATTTCATCGTCATCATCATCAGCCTCTGATAGTCCACTGCTGGACATAGGCCTCCCCTAATACACCCCTATTCATTAGGGGGTTAGGACCGTACCCCACCACGTTGGTCCAATGCGGGTTGGTGGGTGGACCGACTTTTTACATGCCCATGCGACGCATGGATCATCTTGCTTTTCAGATAATTGGGTGATCGGCCCAAATTGTCCTAACCAACTAGGAAACAACAATGAAAATTTGTTGTGTCCCGCAGGATTCGAACCCACGACCTCCGGTTTTAAAGCACACGCCCATACTACTAGGCTACGGAGTCGGTCAAGATATATTCAATATACTAAAAACAAAAACATGCATACAGATGGTATAAACTATTTTCCAAGTCTTTATCGGATATGGAATTGAAAAGTTAGGTCGGTTTAAGGAACTTAATTTCCTTTAAGACAACTGTGTTGTAAAGACACCGTTTAGGTGGTAGTGCCAAACAACCTTTGTTCTCTTTGTTTGGGTATAGTGAATCTACGAACAGCCTCCAAAAGATGGCCGGATGTCCTTATCAGCTTTTTACACTCCAAAATTCTCAGTCAAGCAAAGGGGACCCCTTACTATGAGTAGCATTTACAAACGAGAGTCACTTAAGTAAAGGTATAATTATTTTCTTAAGAAAAAAAAATATGGTAAGAAATTTACAATGCAATCAAATCTAGAAAATAATACCAAATTTATCAGGTCATATAATTATGCTAGGAATATCGTCACGTATCGCTATTGGAGAAGCCAATAAAATAAGGACATTTAACAATAAATTAGGACGAGGCGAAACGATGACTGCTTGTGATATCATTGAACAAATAAACGTACAATATCGTCGAAAGTATACATTAGCTAGTACTGTAAAAAGAATATTTGGATATCCTTTGAACTTTGACAAAGTTATATAATAATTTATTTTCGCGTTTACTGTGCATATAAAATCCTCTTTTAAAGATTTGAAAAATTTAATTTAAATTAGAAGTGTAAAGTTACCACTTTATATAAAGTGGTTATTTTACATATGGTGGATGCATATGCATCATAACAAAACAACATTTTTAAAATTTTTTGTCCGTCCGCCTGTGTGCTAGTCTTTTTGTTGTGACTAAGCTCAGAAATGGCTGGTCAGATTTTGACGAGAATTTGAATGGAAGTTATCTGATGATACTGGAAATAACTTAGAGCACTTAAAAAGAAATCAAAGTTTTTTTATTAACACCTGGACGAAGTCATCGACGTCAACTAGTAATGAATAAATTACTATTTTAACTTTTATCCAATATTCAATGGGATCTTCAATAACATTGGAATCTATTTGCCATTTACTATAATATTTAGTATCCAAAATAATTTGCACAAACGAAACTGGGATGGCTGCGCAAACAGAACGGATAAAAGGCACTCGACAGATACGAAAATGCCTTTTGTATTTTGTCGCTTAATTGAAAAACTTTTTGACATTTGACCTTTCAATTGTTTGATTGAAATTGAATAAGCCGAAATGACCCTGATAAGGTCCGATTGAATAACGTCCCTATATTATAAACTGTTTTATATTAACTTTAACTTAATAGCAGTGCTACAGTTTCCAACATTTTAAAACAAATTAATTGTTGTTGTTAATTTAAATTGCATTTGAATGGTATCAAATAATTCCTTAACTAAATAAGTTTTGTTTATCTGTATATAAATGCTTATTTGATTACATCACTTGTTTTACAATACTTAATAGTGTGAAATAGATTAAAATTTATACTAAAAAAATATTTTTTTTAAAGTGAAAACACAAAAAACTTGAGGAGTCTTTATATTAAATGTCCTTGGATAAAGGAGAAAAAAAAACATGAATAAACGAGAATGTACTCACAATTTCGCGGGTAAATAAAATTCCGTCCTCAAAGCAAACATAATTCAATGCCCATACTTTTGTATGAATCAAGAATGCTGATAACGTCTGAAACCGAAATCTGTTCGAGACAATTGATTCTTGATTGTGCTTATCAAATCGCAAATTACGGATATCTATTCAGAACTCGTCTTCTGTGAATTTAGATCGAGGCGTTTCGTTATTATTTTGCTTTTTCCAACAAAGTATTTCGTCCCTGTATTCAATGATTTATTTAAAAAAATATTTGAACGATCACTGCTAGTTTTTTGTATGACTAAGCGCTAAGCTGATAATTTTATGTGTTTTAATATATATGTATAACAAAATTTTATAGCGTTTACTTTTATTAAAAAAGACTCGAATCGAGGAGATCCTGAATTGAACTAAGATTGGCAACAATTCAGGTATAGACTTTAATTACCCTAACACGACTGTGACATTGATTAAAGGTAGTGGAAAACAGTTTCAGTTAATTGAGATGATTACGTTTTTAAAATTGTTTTACAGTAGGAGGCAAAGAAAAAAATATGCAATTTGTATACTTTGATGTTACAATTTCGTATCGATCATCGTTGTTCTAAATTTTATTATCGATTTAATCGATTAAAATCTAGTTAAAAAATATTAAAAGAAATTTAAAAAATTATCCGTATACTTGATATTCACTACTATTTTCGTAAAATTACTTTTGAAAAAGATGTTTATTGGTGCTATAAAGTAATTTTAAAAACTTAATCGAAATTGGCAATAAACAAATTACAAAGTTAAGTCATAAGAATTGGTAATATTACAAAAGTTATTTAGTGTACTAATAAAATATTTGTCTCAATTTTCTTGTTAAGAAAAAAAAATTAAGTCTAGTCATCATTTTAATGGTATTTTAGAATTCCATTAATTTTTTTTTTCAACTTTTTAATTTTGTATTTGTATTTTTGCATTATGTATTTTTTCAGCATACTAGGGAATAATAACATATTGCTGTAAGAGTATGTACTCTTTATGCACCTCCTCCATGACTTTACCCTTTTAACATTAGCCCTTGCTTTATAAAAGGGTCGGGTGTTCGAAAACCGCAGGGATGCAACGTTAAAATGTTTGAATTATTTAATAATTATCTCATATGCCTCATCCATCATGCGTAGGATGGCCATGTAAAACGTCGTTCCCGGTTGTCAAGACCATCTTTGCCAGTCGTTATAGAAAATCACTGATTACTAACTAATTCATCCTTAGCGTTGCCTAGCCGACCCAATGATAACTTGGGATAATGGCTAAGTAAAATGCTAAGTAATTTAAATTATAGCATAAGCTCGTTTTTTAATGAATTAATATTAACCTTTGCTTGTTTCCAGTATCACTGTTTAAAATTAATCTATAAAGTTGTTCTATATAATTGGTTTTCCTGTAGTCCGAAAAAACGTTCTTTAATTTTCGACTTTTCTTTTTTACTATCACAAGTTGGTATCTACGAAACAGCAAACAACGATTGAATATGAATCGGAGGACAAAAGGATGTACATTAGAAAAAAGTAGGGGTTTCCTAAGGGAATTCTAGCAAACTGTTTTCGATTATTAATTATTTTACTTTAAAATTACTCTACATAATATGAGTTAAATTATAAGCCATATGAGTATGTTATATTTTAATACGTCTATAATACACTTCGATTCCTTCTTTTCTGATTGCTATTAGTAACAATTTATAACAAAAATGTGTAGAAAGTTGAAATAACTTACTTCTTTCTGAATTATAAATAATTAAATAAATTACTACAAGTTAAATATAAAAAATCAATACAACGCAATATAATTTATACATTAATTTATGTTTTTATTATATGTATAGTATATTTAACATGAACCTAGCCCAAAATGGATTGATTGCTTTGAGGTGCGGTCTAATTAGTCACGTTAGTATTTGGAATCGATTAATTACGATACTAATTGCTATATCTATCAGAGTTAATGAGAAATTAATGGACCTTCATCAGATAGGATTTTAATGAAATATGACGAAATTTATTAACTTGATATTTTCATCCTAAACGCAATGAGAGTAAAAACATTTTGATCTTTTAGATGGAACATTAAATAAACTTTTAAATAGGACATAATGCGTACCAAGGCTTTTTAACCCCACGGAATTTACGAATACCGAAAACCATATAAAGCGTTGATTTTTTTTATGGCTTATGAAGACAGAATAGTAATCGGACCACCTGATAAAAAGCGGTTACCTTCTCCCATTCATTCATCATCAGCCTGTGATAGTCCACTGCTTGACATAGGCCTCCCTAATACACACCTATCCATTAGGTGGTTTTGGACCGTATCCCACCACGCTGGTCTCAATGCGGGTTGGTGGTGGACCGACTTTTAACATGCCCATCCGACGCATGGATCATCTTACTTTTCAGACAATTGGTGATCGGCTCAAATTGCCCTAACAAACTAGAAAACAACAATGAAAATTTGTTGAGTCCGCAGGATTCGAACCCACGACCTCCGGTTTCTAAAGCTCACGCCCATACCACTAGGCTACGGAGGCAGTTTACACTTTCCCAAAGATATCAAATTCAAATATCTCAATTCAACATGGAGATATGCACTTATTGACTGTCAAAAATCTACCACGGTTCGAAAGGACGCTCTGACTCTGAGAAAACCGGCAAAAGAAACTCAGCGGGACTTTTTGTCATCTTTATCCCAATACATTGGTTATTATCAACTGCGCTGCTATCGACACATAACATAGTATGAGGGTGGTCTGAAAAGTTTCCGACCAAAACAATGATAAAGATTTTTTCTTACTTTTATTTATTTTTCTACATAGTCTCCTTGTAACTGTCATATTCTCCCAGCGATGTCGATTCTGTAACCCGTCCAAATACTACTTGGATTTTTCTGCAATAACTGTTCGCAAAGGTGATTACGCTCTCATTGACGAAAATCTTTCCTCCGAGCCAGTTTTAGATGAGGGACCAAAAGAAGTCGCTTAGGTGCCAGATCTGGTGAGTAATGGGATGGTCGAAAGTTGTAAATCGTAGCTCAGTGAATTTCTGCACATGCAACCGCTTAGATTGAGACGGCGTTGTCTTGAGTGAAACAGGATTTCTTTTCTGCAAATGTTGCCGTTTTTCCGCATTTTGCCTTCAGCTCGTCAAGTAATGAAGTTATTTTTTTTGAAGATAATCGATAAAGATAACTCCATGATATCCCAAAAACAGTCGTCCATCACTTTCCTAGCCGAAAAACAGTTTTTGCTTTTGTGAGCTGGTTCCATACCTTTCAGTCCACTGTTTTGACTGTACTTTGTTTCGTATAATGGTGTATCCAAGTTTCATCTACAGAATAATCGGTGACAAAATCTCGATTTATTGCGCTAAACTGCGTCCAACAGAGCTTTGGAAATGTTCATTGAGCATGTTTTTGGTCTAATGTAGCTAAACGCGGTAATTCAACGCGCGGAAGCTTTCTAGTCTAAATCTTGATTTAATATGGACTAAACACGTTTTTGAAATTTTCAAACTTCACTTTAATTACGCAGGCGTTTAACACTATTTTGTGAACTTAACAATGTATCGTCAGTAGTTGCAGTTTTGACGTCCCAAACGTTCATCGTCTCCCAAACTCTATGGCCACGTTTAAAATCAGCTGCCCAAAATTTCAGTGTGTGTAAATGATGTCAGAGTCCCATACATAGAGTCCATTCATCTTTTATTTGGTAGCTGTATTGCCTTTCAAAACAAAATTTTATAACAGACTGATACTCAATTTTTTCCTTTTTACAAAAACAGTCACTTATTCAGCAAACGACTGTCAACTAAAACTGATGCGTCCAAATGGCCGAAACTTTGCAAGAACTGTTAAAATATGCACAATATTTCACTAGCTTTTATTAACGAGTGCTATCTTTGAGTTGCGGTCGGAAACTTTTCAGACCTCCCTCATACGTCTCATTTCAACGTAAATATACTGACTGCAGTTCACGTTAAACCATAACACAGTAGTGTAGCACACTGCTTTTTGCAGTATTTCTGCTATACTACTACTAGTAAAGATTTTTATTGATCTCAACTGATTACTGAGTCATTATTTAGCTTTCTGCTTAGTTGGGCTGATGACCCTATTGCCCGTAACATCATCGATGCTTCAGAGGGCAGCCGTTGAAAAAATTTAATGCTTTAAAATTTAACGACATAATCCATCCATTCAACGCAGTTTAGCCTTAGTATTATGTATGTCAGGTGCCTTTTAGTATACTTTGGGTTAAAACTGTTTAAGTAACTACCAATCCGACTGACCAGTTGTGTGGACTGGTTCTAAAACACCAATGGATAGGGGTGTATTAGGAGGCCATGTCCAGACTGCCTGCCAGTCTGGTATAGGCTGTGGTTGGAAACCGGAGGTCTGTGCGTGAATCCTGCGGGGACTCAACAAATTTATTGTTGTTTCTAGTTGTTAGCAAATTTGCCGATCACCCAATTGTCTGCTAAAGTAAGATGATCCAGTGCTTGATGGGCAGTAAAAGTCGTCCACCCACCAACCCGCATTGGACCAGCGTGGTGGGATACGGTCCAAAACCCTCTAATGGATAGGTGTATTAGGGGAGGCCTATGTCCAGCAGTGGACTATTACAGGCTGATGATGATGTCCAGCATGGATCACAGACTGATGATGATGATGATGAAAGTAAGCTGGCACGTGAAGCCGATCCCATGGTAACTTGGGAAAATTGCTAGGGGAGATAATTGTCGATATAACTCTCTTTTGACTTTAGTAAGTACCAGTACTTACTCAAGTTGAACAAAGAACTCAAAAGCTATTAATACTTTCTGATTAGTTCCCAAACAAGTTCAGGTACAATCGAGCAAGTCGTGATTCTGAACTCTGTAACTTACTGTACGAAAACTTACGCACCCTGATCTTTGAAAAAACTGTTTCCTATTTAGATAAGAAGCTGACTCATAACATTTTGAATAAGCCACGGCAGAAGAGAATATTTTATTTTTATTTTATATATACGTGCAAGTTTTACTGCAAAAATTAAGCATAATAAACTAATTAAACAAAAATAAATGCAGAGTGCAACAAGTCAAATTATAACATAAAAATATGACAGTGTTCAAACGGCGTATAACTATTTTACGTTAATATAAGCTAGTAAAAACGTGCTTTCAGTAAAATATTACCTCACGATTTCTATCACCGTATTTTAAATCTATGGTTTCTTTTAAGATATAGAAATCATTTAATCTAAATGTCACCTACGGCACGTTTTATGAACATAGAATGATTTTTTTTAATGCAAATTTGTAAACTTAAACTGTATTATGTTCAATTAGCTTGATTGCTTATTCTTAAAACTTAGAAATATTCTCTCGCAGATTTTATGGTATGCCAATTCAAGTAGTATAATTATGTAGAACATATTTTAACTCTAAATCTTAAGGTTGAGACAGCGTTTGCAATTTAATCTCACGAGGTTGTGATTTTTGACGCCGTGATCATCTTGAAAAACTATTAAACTGTCTATCAAAATGTAACAATAAGTCAATTATCATCAAAATCGATATCGCCTTATCAGCAAATTTCTTCAATTTACCGATTTCGATTTTTCAAGTTCTAGAAGAGATCTATGCAAGTTCTTTTAGCGCACACAGACTTCTATTTTGTTTCTTATCTCAGGAATATTAACATAGCTATTTGAAATGTGAACTAATAATGCTACGTTCGCTATTTTCTTTGTTTTCTTTGGGATAATGTAAAATTTATAAAACATTTCAGGTAGCTTATTCAGTAACTATGGATATGTACGATATTGCATATATTTTAATTAAAATCGCTTTGGTTCGAATGTAATTGATAACTGGTTAAAGATTATGGAATGTATATTTCAAATGGATGTATATTAGGAACAAACAAAAAATGGAATATTTTACAGCATGAGCAGAATCGTATTAAACGCTGACTTTATAAGTAGTTCCAGGTAGTCTAAACGGGCTACAAGCCACTTACTGTATTTCTTTATAAACGTTGAGCTTATTTTGCATAGTACCTCTGCATATTTAATGATGTGTAAACTTATTCTAACGCCAACTTGAAAACTTCTAGTTTATCAAGATATAAAATAAACTGAGGAATACTGTATATAAAATATACTGAACGACCAGAACAAAATATATAATCGAGCTCTATTAAAGAAACTAAATTAAATAAGATATTTTGTCATATGTGCTAGTTAAAAATCCTTATAGAAGGTATTTTCAAATTCATAAATCTTCAACAAAGAAATGTTTCGCTTGTTCATTGAGTGTCAACAATGGTACCAATAGTTAATTTGATGCCTCTGGTCTTAGAAAAAGAAAAAAAAATTCAGCATTACCATTTTTTGTCATTTTTTACAATTAAATGAAGACTTAACATTTTTTTTAATATTCTTTTTTTTTGAATAAGCCTAGAGAGAGCATTCCATTACCGATGTGTTATGATTTGAAAGGTCATTTACATAGTGATTAACTCTTATCAGACAAACGTTCGTTGAAAACTTTTCAAATTAAATTCTGTGATTTTAAAGTAAAAGCCAACATTAAGTTCTGTCTATTTATTTAGTTCATGTTTGATTTTTTTATTCACATCAATTATCACAATCATAAGCCTGTGTCTTATAATATTTGTGACTGCCTCCGTAGCCTAGTGGTATGGGCGTGCGCTTAAGTACCCGGAGGTCGTGGGTTCGAATCCTGCGGGGTCTCAACAAATTTTCATTGCTGTTTTCTAGTTGGTTACAGCAATTTGGGCCAATCACCCAATTGTCTGAAAAGTAAGATGATCCATGCCTCGGATGGGCATGTAAAAAGTCGGTCCACCCACCAACCCGCATTGGACTAGCGTGGAATACGGTCCAAAACCACCTAATGGATAGGGGTGTATTAGGGGAGGCCTATGTCCAGCAGTGGACTATCATAGCCTGATGATAAAGCTTGTGTCAGTCCACTGCTGGACATAGGCCTCCCCTAATGCACGCCACCGCTTCCGATCTTCGGCTATTATCATCCAGCCCACACCGGCCACTTTGCGAATGTCGTCACTCCATCTTGCTGTAGGGCGTCCCACACTATATTTTGTCAGTATTAAAAAATCATGTATGTTTTGTGCATAAATATAAAATTGTTAAATATATATTGAGATCTAAAGGCCATGTCAATTTCAGTAAACAACTGTCTGATTCTTCAGTAATAGTTCTTTAGTTTACTATTTAGTAATAATTTCCGAAATAGTAAAGTGAACAAGAAGTAGAAGGTCCTTTTTATGTTTCCTTATATACCTTAAAATGCCATTTGATGTCGCATCCTTCTGTCGTGGCACTAGTAGTTAACAGAACCTACAAAATTACGCCAGAATGAATAACGACACTGACCAGCGTTAATTCTATTGTGACATCCCATTTGAAGATTTATTAATTTCATAAGAATAGTAACAAGGCAAATGTCATGGTGTTGCCATTTGCCACATTTACTTGATGGCTTCGAGGCGCGGTTTTTAATAAATGTGAGTGCTCACAGTCATGGAAACACTTCTCGTAAATCATTCGTGTATTAGAACCTGCGGCAATGGAACATATAATGAGGTCGTTTGGAACTCGTATTGCAGAGATTGTAAAAGGCATCGCAATTGTCTGTCTAGAATCAGAAAATATTTCATAAGTTCACAAACACTGTTGACAATTAAACGATACATTTATCTTTAAATTTGCTTCAATTTTTATTAACAGTGTTATTTAATATTAACTTGTTACGATGTAAGTATTTGTGACCTAATATAATAAAGGTTTTTAATGAGCACTAGGATATAAATATAATATTTACAAACTAATTTAATACTTTACGTTAGCACAATAAAAAATGCTAATTTTTAAGCATTCCAATTGGTAGGCGGCCGACAACGTCAACTATCACGCGATATTAAGCCAATAAGAGCTTCATATGTTAGCGCCATAAATGTTTCTTTAAAAGTATTTCATATACTTTATTTAACAATATGCACATTTTAGTCATTGTTTTGTTCTAATAAAATTATCTGTTATATTTAAATTGTATAGTTTTGTAAGAATTTTAACAAATTTCCATTTTATTTAATTGTAGTTTGGCTTTTGACTGACTTCCCAAAAAAGGTCACTCCTTTTTTTGGGAAGTCAGGTACTTGGATTCGGAGCGAGTGTTTTTTTAAATATATTACCTCGTTGCTTTACTCCTAGTGCTTTTATTTAGTTCATTATTTTTAAATGATAGGTATAATCTATCATTCAGTCCCATTTTTTAAAGGTTTGTAACAGATATTTAAGAAATTAAGAAAAGTTCTGGGTCAAAAATCGCAATTTCGCACCAAAAAATTGCAAACGCTGGCTCAACTATAAGAAATAAACTTATTATGTTTTACATTATTGTACACATTAAAATCCGCAAGACCATATATTTCTATTTTAAGGGTTACCTACAATAAGCACTTTAACGTAAACAATTTTAAAAATTGCAATCACACTTATTCAAAGCTCATTTATGATAATAGAGTTTATGTTCTCAAAAAAGTTATTTCATTTAAAAATCATTCTACGTGAATAAAGCGTGTCTTTTATTGTGATATTTTAATTAAATAAGTACCTTATAAGATGATACCTTTTGATATAAAATACGGTAGAAGAAATGGCCGGACAATTTCGTGCAGAAAATATTACTTGTAAGAGTCGACTCCAAAGGGCACAAAAGCAAACACATACATATGATATCACGAAAGGTTTTATACAAAACACTCGGGAGATCTTGTCACTTAAATTTCTAAATTCCATATCGCAAACCGAAACTTTCAAACAGGACAAAAAACGCAGAACAATTATTCTTTTGTACATTAAAACACTCTGGGAAAAGCTCTCGCTGCGCCCCGCTAAGTGTTTCGACGATTCCGCAAATACAAAATACTTTTAAAGCGTATCATGTTTCAGTCATTTTCAAAAAAGATTACGCAGCCTTTGTAAAATATTTGGCGGTAAAATAGAGTGACGCAACATCCATGACATTGTCCCCTTTACGCTCCTTTTATTGCTCCCGTTTAGTGCTTTCAAGTAAATAGGTCACAGGTTTTTATATTTCCCAGACACTAAATTGACACCCGTAAAATATGTGTCCCTACCTATGAAATATGTTTGGTCTGTCCGAGGTTGATTTACAACGAAGAATACAATAGGCACATATTACGAGTTTCCATAAAACTTATTCTTATATATTTTACGGCTCTGTGGCAAAAAATTGAGACGATAGTTTATATTTTAAATACGATAGTTTAAGTGCACAGAATTATATTGCATTTAGTTTAAGATAAGGTGATAGTGTTTATTTCTGAACATGTTCTTGTCGGCAAAGTTTCGGGCTCCAAATATTACGATCATTAGTTCAAAAATTATCATTTCATTTATATAAAATTAAAATCAGGCGCTCAAATTAGATTTAAAAGTTCAAAATATTTATCAACAAACGAAGTGTAATAGGAAGCATTAAAAGTATTGTTACTTTGATAATACATTTGGAACCATTCTATAGATTGTATAGTTTAAATCTGACACATTGAATTTATATAAACTATCTGAGTAGCTTAAAGGTCAGTAAATATTTATTTTGATGTAAATAATTGTGCGAAATGTGATCAGTGAGTTTTAACTTACAGACACACAAACCAATCAATCTTTGTAATATTATTAATATATTTACGTTAGTTTTAAAATACCCGTTTTGAACGTCACCTTTCAAGTGTCTGTTTTAATTATAAATAATGTTCATGTTAATTTTACAACTTTGTTACCAGCTCAAAAAGTAATTAAATTTTAATGTTAAGACGCAAATATCAATCAGAAAAGTTCAGATCATAACAACCTCTGAAATTCTCTGAAAAAGAGAATCATCTTATCTTTAGCCTGAAAATCAATTATTTCAGGGCGCGATACAGTACGGGCGATAATTAACGACTACCTGAAATTTGAACGATGCACACGGCCAATAAGATTTGATAATAAGTTCCATATATGTTAAGTAGGTAAAGCATCTAAAGAAATATTATGGAACAGGATAGGAAAAAATGGATTTAAAATAGTATCAGATCATCTAAAACAGATTATTTTATCTACAACGTAACTAGGATGTCTAATGTCTGCTCTTAGAATGTAAGTTCATAAATGTGCTTTCTTATCTTAATTAACTTCGGAATTTTATTTCAACTGTATTGAATCAGGTAAAATATTTTTTTCATTAATTATCAAATATACTTTTTGCCAATGTAAACAGCTAAAAAGTTAATTTTTTTCTTTGGTTAAACTCAGTAATATAAATGTCTACTAAAAATTCTTTCAGTAAATTTATAGGCACATAAAAATTTTAGGTTTCCGTTTTAAATCACACAACAAATAGTATACAGCGTAATATTTAAAATAGAAATAAATTAATATTTACGTTGCACTGGCACAATAGCCTAAATTAGCTAGTATTTAAAAAAAACTTAACTAAACTCTTGATATATTTTTCTGAGAGTGTATTATTTTTGCGTCAATGACATTAACGTTTCGATCAATTTGAAAAAAGTTACTATAAAGTGATCGAATTTTATGGACAGGTTACAAGCTTAACAGTCACTTTTTAATATCAAAATAAAATCTTGGTAAAGGTGATCTTTTATGACCTTTCATGAAGCATTAGAGGTACAAGTGGATCGCCTTTTAATCAAAAGCACCACTACGGATATGCTTAATAATTAAACAATTGAAACTTTCGTGAGAGACTGTACTGAAATAATGTATTTTTTTAACTAATTAAAAAAATCTACAAAACGGCTGAACTCACGTGAAATCGGTAATTGTGCCGACAAGTTTCGGATCGACAAGATCGGAGGTCCAATATAAGAAAGAGCGGAATTCGTTTCCCTTCTCACACTGAGTAGCCGTTTTGTGAAAATATTTACGGGTAATAGATGTAATAAATTGTATAAGAATATAATATAATATATTATAATGTATAATAATGTATTATAATATAATATAATACAATACAATATAATATAATAATACCATAATAGAACAATCGAAAGCCTCTCTTGTGTTCCTTCGTAAAGTAAAGGAACATCTTATGGACTTGAGACTTTAATTGATGACTGTAGCCTCGAAATTTATTGCGTTTAAAACAGGTAATTAATACAAAGGGTTTACGAACCCATTTAGTTTTGTTACAAGGTAAATTAAATGCACCGTACCCAGTCACGAGTCATGGCCGGCAATTAAATCTTAATTTCCTTGTTTTGTAGTATATTTCTTTTCAACTTTTAGCCATTTAATCAAATTATTACTTAACAACAGTAACAACTTCTAGGCAGAGCGACTGAATTTGATGCATGGTTTTGTTGCCAGTGAATAAGGAAGCAGTTTAGTTCAAAAGCGAGTGTTAAAGATGGTCTTAGCATTTATCTTTGCAAAAAAAAAAACAAAATTTTCTCAGTCCCTGCAGTGATTTGCGTAGTTAAAAATATTCTTTAAATATACAATGCTTTTATACTTGTTAGATGAATATCTTGATATACAAAACAGTTTAAATAGAATAAACTAAACTGAGCTTAATTATCCCTATACTTATTGTCAAAATATCTTTTACACAATGTTTTATTATAGTTATAAGTAAGTTATTAAAGAAATAAATTGAATATATTTTCAAATTGATATATTAATTGGTTTTATAGTTTAATAATTTTTAATAAATAACAATAAACATTGATTTACAAAACAAGAGAGGAAATGAACCTTAAATGGGCTTAGACACAGATTGTATGACATTAAGTAAGACAGACCCCAGACGCTTTTGTCCAACAAACAATATCTGTCTTAAAACTAGATTAGAAACTTTGACATTACCTGACTTTATACGTATAACTAATAAACTCGAGGAAAAGAAACAAAAAATTAATTATTGTAAATTATTAAATTGGTTATACATATTAAGTTTTTTCACCTCTGTACTTCTGCAATTATAGTATAGTCTTTAATATACATTAGTAAGAATAAAAGCTTTACATTAATTTCAATGCGGTAAGTCAAAATACTATAAAAAATGAATCGAAACAACTTATACAAAATAATTATATCAAGCATATACAAGATGTTAAAAATCTAAATTAATGAACTCTACAACTGGTTTAAATTAATTATGTCCATTACCAGAAAACCTAAGATTTTAACGAAAAATTTGCAATACAACGACTTTATAACGTTACATGAAACTAAGAACAAACTTACAAAGAAAACAGTAAAATGCTAATTATTGTCAAAAATACTGATATATACTGGTTATCGAAAGTTCAGTTCAGCAATTAAAAGTATTTCCTTTTATCTTTAATTATCTAAAGAAATAAGTAATTTTCTATTTAAAAAGCAGTACATAATAAATCTCTTTCGGCATCTATATGATCAAGTGTGTCTATCAGCGTTGAACTCTATAGAAACAACTTTTAGTGTGTCATCTGTATGACAACGTATAATAATAATGGAAATATTGTTAGCATCTACAACTCGATGGTTACCGAAGTGATTCTAAATCGCAAGCCTCACTTGACGCTACATCGAAGTTAATCGAAATATTTTAAAATAAATACTATTAGCTTAAATTTACTATATAATAAATAATTAGTAACTAAAAATATATTAAATTTAGCAATTACTATCGAACTAGTCAACATCTTATACCAAGCAAGCGCAATCGACATCGAAATAATATTCAAAAAGACGTAAAAAAACATTAAATAATTAAGAGAAAGACTAAATGTAATTATTCTTTTATCTTTATGTGATATCGTCATAAATATAAGTAATTATTTCGATATATTATATAATATAGGTACAACATTAATCTTAAATTCACTCATTATTAACAATCTAATTTTAAATGCTTGTTCATCGTCATCAATCCAGCCCGTGTAACCTATAAATATAAATTTTAACAATGCTTGTCATTCTTTATTACTCGACATAATACGAGAAACAGCTCAATGGGGCGAACAATGAATGCGGGTGTACGCATGCGTTACGTCACGACACTTCCGGTTGGTCTTGACCCGGAAGTGGGTCACGATCAAATCCCGCGCAGCCTCCGACCCTGGACCGGCTACATCGATGCTACTATAAATAATCCAGCGGGAACGATCCTTGGAGACTTAAAATAGCTACGTGGCAGTAGTGGTGCTTAATCGGAACTGCAAGGTTGTACCGTCTCTTTTATACGACTATTGTTTGACCTGCGGTTTTCTTTCTTTTTCATGCATTGAAAAAAATATTTAAGCCAGCTATATTATATTCCCTACAAAGAATAATGATGGTTTTGATATTTTCTCTCGTGGAAACATCAAATTTCATGTTCAACGGGATGTTTAACGGGTGATCTGCTGTTTAATTTTAATATATTAGCATACTTTTCCTCTATCAAAATTACTATGGATTCAAAGCATTTTTAACAACAGTAAGACATATATTTAGCGGTATATAAGTCATCTGCTGTAAGATAATATCTTATCATGCATTCGGACACCTAATTAAAAAATGTTATGATTCGACGTCGTTAAAATTGTGTTTTTATGTTTTACACTTTTATCCGGTAAAAGGCCTGGCATATTTAAGTTTTTGGTAAACAATTTTGATTCGTTTATTGTTTGTATACAGAATTTCTGTTACAGAAAAACATTTGAGTCGTTGCCCTATACTTTCAACACAAATCATCAGCCTTCGTTGGTCAAATCGGTTAAGGCATGGTGGACCGACTTTCACATGCCCATCCGACGATCTACTTTTCGAACAATTGGGTGATCGACAAATTGCCTAACTAACTAGGAAACAACAATGAAAATTTTTGACTGTCCACAGATTCGAACCATCTAAACCTCCGGTTTCTATCACATCGCCGCTTACCACTAGGCTACGGAGGCAGTCTATGACTTTACAAACAAATATTTCCACCTATATGCTAAGTATAATTCAGTATAACCATAATTAGTGCAACATACAAAACGTTCTCGAATTTGCATTGACGTGAACATTTTTACAACGTGATACCCTCTCTACTCTACTCTCAACTAGAAAAATAAAAGTGTAATACTTAAGAGAAACGAGAAAATAATATCGACTGTCAACAACGTTTCACAAAGAGAATAACTAAAATGTTTACGTTCAGCTATCTACGGGGGGCTATCCCAGTTGGGAGCTACGCCAGTCACTCCTACGCGTTCGTGGAACTGCCGTGCAATCACGTGATAACGTATTATTGTACGGCTGAAAAACGATGCCCTTGCCCCTACGACACTCAAATCGATTTGCGTATCGAATTAGGCGATAGCGATATCTATGAGTGCTCGTTTTATCTTTTTAATAACTATTCATTCAAAGTTTTTGATGATATACAGGTTGTGATGTGCTTTTTATTGTTCACAATGTAATTTCTGTCGAGTTTTATTCGTTCGTTTGTCCAATTCCTTACGGATAAATTATTGCGATATAGTATAAGTTATTAATAATGTATAATGTCTTAATTTACTTTCTAGTAAGACATCTAGCTTTTGAAGTATTTTAAAATGAAGCTGCAACGAAATATGATACGGTAAATGTTTGACTAGCTACGGTAAATGCTAGACTAAATTTATTAAACATATTTTTAGAGAAAAATAACATATATAATAATACATTAGAATTAAATGTCACTAGTTATGTAGTTGTTTATACATATATAAAAGCAATGGTGGTTTTTATATATTGCGGCTTTGAATTTTGATATCAAAATCTTATTTATTTCTCCTATTATTTCAAGCAGTAACATACATAATACGTGCGAAATACTAATAATTGATCAAATATTAAGCTTTTATTGTTATATAAAAAACGTTTGAAACCTACTCACATAACATCTAAAGATAATCCACGAAGATCTCGACGGAATATTGAACTACTCTAAAGCAAATAATCCTTTCAAAATGTAATAAATAAGGTTCACCTAAACTTCAAGTATATCCATAATTTATATTAAATGATATTGTTTTTCCTTGTGTACGTCATGAGAGTTACCTTGTAAACTCGTACGCTATGAACATGGCAAAACGAAATTTCATTACATATGATAAAAATATAAGATGTGAATAACTTTACGTATTTTTTTTCATCAACCCTTAATGAAATCCCAAAGGCAGTCTTGTGTACGCTCTATAAAATAACTCAATAATTAGATTAGCATCCGATGGCGGTGGAAAAATCACTGGGCCGTTAACGAGATTTTTTTCTATTGTTTTCGCTTGATTACGGTTGCTATGAACTCTACTTGATTTACCAACATGTCTCGCAATAAATATACAAAAATTATTTTTTGTGATAAGAGAAAATATTAGCTCGAGTTACAAAAATAGAATCATACGATAGATAGATTATACTATCTATAGGTGTAATAAAGCATTTCTTCAAGAAGTACTAAAATTTTAAACTTTTGCTATCACATGATACATAATATATATATAGTATATATATATATACTATCTATACACATAATTCATGAACATTACATATAGATATTTTTAATTTAATTTATATATTTTGTCTATATTCTATTCTTTTTTGAATATTTTTATGTAAATAATTAGTAACTGCTATGAACTTCTATGACTAATAATACCAACGTATTTTTCAGCAATATAATTTACATTTAAATAAAAAACAATCACACACTACAGAACACGTCACTAAATATAGTATATCAATGAAAGTTTGAATCAAAAAATGTTTTGTTGTAAGTCTTTGAATTTAATTATGTGTATTTTTTTTCAAGAGACAAAAAATTCGCTTTTTTTAATCGTAGTAGAGGTTTTCAAAACTTACCTACCTAAAGTTTTTCGATTGAGGTCAAAGCGGATTTAAAACAGTGGCCCTGTGTCAATTACGTCTGGTGACAGTACCAGGGAACTTCAATTAAGAAGCGTAATAGCTTTGAAAAAGTGGAATAAATTAATGCAAATCCAGAGGTACATTTTGCGATTACCATAAAATTTTTCCAACATGAATTCCCTGTAAATTCGAAATGATCTCAATTTATGAAAAAGGACCTGGACGTCACTTTTTAATGAAATCGAAATTAATAGCTCGGTAATTTTTAAATTCTGTTACTACCGCTTACGTAAAATATTGAAACAAAAAAATAATACTTAAAATACTTATGAGCTCGTAAGTCTCTTAAAAAAAAAACACAGATAAGAAATGTGACATTAACCTTTTTCATGAATAATATTATTAATAATATTACTTTATTTACATATTCATTTCTTTATTTGAGTCAATAACTGCGAAATGCTCACCATATGTCTTTATTCAATACAAATAATAGTATTAAAGTATTGATTGTAAAATAAAAATATTTCAAAAAATCTTATTTTGTGCGTCTTGATATAGTTTACGGTACTAAATAAATTAAAACTTGACAATAATTGATATATTTGACAATATTCGGAATAATAAAAATTGCAAAAAAGAAATCAGATATCGAAATATAGATCAATAAAGTAGGGATAAAAGTTTTGTATTATCCAAGACGAAGTAATGTTATTGCGATTATTCCCGTTTAGGTCAAAAAATTATTTTATTATTATATATATATTTGTATTTAACTTTTTAGTTATATTATTGTTAGTGTGAAATAGTGTAAGGTTTTCAAAGACAGATAAATAATTATTTAAAGAGCAATTTTTTTAATGCATAAAAAGTTACTTATAATTATAAGCTAATAACATGATTTTAACGAATATTTATGTTTCACGTTTAGCAAGTTTTAACATTGTCTGATTTTTTTGTAAATTGTATATTTCTTTATAATTAAATATTTCTTATGTAAATTTGTTTTACTTCTATTGTTTACGCCAATATTATACATTATTAAATAAAATGACTTATCTAGTCTACCCCGTGAACACGGCCGCTGGAAAGTGTTCGAAACGTCGGGAATTTAAAAATGTAAAATAGACGCGATAAAATCCGTAAAGTCTTTTTATTTAATAATTTGTTTTACAATAATCTAATTTCTAATGCTAAAAAAAATATTAATCACTTTTTGGCATTAATTCCATTTACTATTCCTATTTTAGATGCGCATAACAGAAACACCTATTTCAGTTAAATTGTACCAACTTCGAAACCTACGTTTACATTACGTCCATAATTGAGATTTCACCGTTACTATCATTAAATATTTATTCTTCAAACAAAATATTAAAATAATGCTAACACAAAGATACTATTTAACGTATTCCAACAGTTATATTAAAAATTTAATAATAATATTGTAATTTTTGCAATTAACGTTTAAAAGTAAAAATTACGTTACGTTTAACCGTATCATCACTATTAGTTATGATAGTATACAAAAAAATACATTGTATTAAACCTTTGTTCATATTTTAAAAAAAATCCAATTTTGTTATTATAATTTCTCTACTCACCTACACCCGCACGCGTTTCCCGCGAGTCGTCGACGATCAACAGGTGGGGTCGCCTGGCTCGCTCGAGCTCGAGCTCGGCTGCAGCGGTGCTCTGTACTCGCGGTACGCCCATCGCGGCCGACGGTCTGGGCGCGAATGAACCGCCCGCGCCCTACGTAGCGGCACAGGTGTGCTCGTTGCTACGCCGCTACGGAGCGCTACGACTGGCGGTGGATCTACGAAACGCTACGAAATGCTACAAGGCTCTACAACGCTTACGAATGCAGCCTTCGAATGTCGCGTTTGTTTTTATTTCCTCTCCTTGAGTTTTAGCTCTCCTTGGATATTTGGTTTGTTTATTAAAGGAATATTACATTCATTTTACTTTTCGCGAATGGGCAAGGATTAACTTTGTTTCTATCGTATAGAAATATAGAAGGAAGCGGAAATAAAAGTAAATAATATTTTTTAAGAAAATCACATGTTTTGAAGGAACCGTTCTATAAACACTTTTGCATAATTTAGATTACCGAGTTGTACTATCAAACTATTTAGATTATCAAACTATTTGCCTTTATTCATTAAAAAAGTGCATTACAATAAGTAAAGACTAAGTTTTTTACAGCATTATTTCTTTTATTTACGCGATTATTATACATATCAATTCCACTAATTTACGGATTTTCGTTACTTAAATATATTTATTTCGACGTTTCGGATTCTTTTCAGCATCAGACTAAGTTGGAATATGAAAATATATATATACATATCAAAAATCCGTAAATTTGATATTTGATATTTTTTACAACGTTAAACTTTTTGTATTTCAACTATTATATAAGAAGTAAATATACATTATATATTTCGATTCAAAATGCGTTCAGTTTTTTTTTGCTTTAGATACAATTAAATACAATAAAGCTGTTCGGCCACTGGACTTATAAATTTTTTGTGCACAAATGTTATATTTAATTTATTATATCCTAAAATAATTAGCAATAGGAAAGGCGTTTCATCATCATCATCATCATCAGCCTGTGATAGTCCAATGCTGAACATAGGCCTCCCTAATACACCCTATCCATTAGAGGGTTTTGAACCGTATCCCAAAATGCATTTATGTTAGTCGAATTTGCCTAGATATGACCTTGCAGACAACAATATACGTTCATAAAACAGGCTTTTTGGTAATAGGATGTAAATTTTTAATTTACGTTTACTGCATCAAGCCTACCAAATAAAAGTTCTGAATACATAGTGCGATTTTAGGCAATATACTAATTGTTTAGACGGCACTATGTCTGACAATATCAGGGATATTATAGCTAAGGATTCTCAGTGTATTATACTTAACTTTATACGTATCATTTATATGTAAGATGCGTTAAATATATCTACGACACATGAATACAAGCCCGAGGGCCTATAAAAAAACCCACTCTAACTTAGCCTAAAAAAGGAGCTTAGGGCCATGTCCTTTTTCTTGACCAATGATTTTGGCTTATCGTTTGTTCAAACCGCAGTTCCGATTAGAGCAAAAGGAAAATCAAGGGCCTTTTCGTATGGTATATCAACTAATAGATATATTTGATGTACTCTCTTGGTTATAATTCACGTTTTGACAAATGGACTTTTAAGTAAGAAAAAAATGGTAGTGTAAAGTGATCACCGGACAAGCATGTTCCATCTATTCCGGTGTCAACAAAATATATAAACATACTAGCGATCTGTCGTGTAACATTCTGGCCTCAATATAAATATATAAATGAGATTAATGAAATTTTATGACTAATATGGATATGGCAAGGAAATCTCAAGCAGCTTTTGCGAGTATTCGTTATAATACAAAAATGTATATGTTTTAGTATTTAGGATATTTTTTATAAACCTTTCTGATTAATGCATTTAAATATTCACAGAGACAGCAGTGGCCAAGTAAGTTTTAACTTGTGTTATGTTTTTTGTCATCTGTACATGTGGCATAAATAATTCATTTTCTCGTGGCATGTTATCTTAATGTTTCTTAAAACTCTCATCATCAGCCTGTGATAGTCCACTGCTGGACATAGGCCTCCCCTAATACACCCCTATCCATTAGGCAGTTTTTGGACCGTATCCCACCACGCTAGTCCAATGCGGGTTGGTGGTCTTAAAAACTAAAGCCTTAAAATAATCAAAGTCACAACGTTAAGTTTCGACTCTCATCAATTTAAATTAGGGATGAAAGCAGTGCTAGTTTTTGTAATGCTGTTTACTAATACTTTGTCTAAGAATTAGAAGAAGCAATTTATCATTGGCTTTTCAATACGGTGTAAGGGACAATGGCAATCAATACGGCTTTCTTGTACTCGAATCTGCGTCTTGAAACGTTAAAGGAGCGTCACTCAATGTAAAAGATTGCAGGATTATCGCTCGAGAGAGCATTGTACGATATTTCCATTGTCCAAAATATAATCCTCCATGGTATACGTTTAATGGTATAAGTTTATTGTTCGGGAAGGTATTGTAGTAAATGTATTTGTTCGACTACAGCGAAATAAACACTGATATCAATTTTTACTTACTTCTTAGATAATAATAGTTGTTATTTAAAACAATAATAAAATTTGTTACTTAAATACATTAAAACTGTCTTAGACAAAAAAAATTGAGTTGCGTAATATTATATTCAATTTATCAACGTCTTAAGAAATAGTTAAGTATATGAGTAATTTAAAATCAGCTTTGTCTTATCTTCTAACGTCAGAATTCATTTATGTTTAATATATAAGGCTTTAACTTTATTAAATACTGAACTTAGTTCAAATAAATTATAATTCTTCTACGTCAAGAGGTTTCGGTTTGGGAGCAACGATTAAATATGTTTTAAAAACGGGTGAACTGACAAAATTCAAACAATATTACAAAAAAAAGGTTTAGGAGGTCGGCCATAATAATAGTAAAAGAGAGGAATATGTAAATAATTCTTTATCCGCCTATTTCAAATCTTTCTGAAAGCATATCTCGATTCCCGATGGAATCCAATTTATTTGTTTGTCAAAATCGAACATATTAACTCAATATAAAAGCACTACACTTTCTCATACATTGTCTCAGTTATAAATATTAATTAATTGTAAATATTTTAATATTCAGAATTCTGTTGTCTATTTAGTATTACCACTATTACGCGGTGATGCCTTTCGAATTGTATGTTGTATACGCTAATGCTTATAGGACTTATGCTCATTGCACTAATCAGCTTTCATACGCATAATGCTACAAACATGGTGTCATACGATCCTATTACGACTACGACGGCTGATCAATATTACGATGAGCCAAATACTTAAGAGATATTATAAACCACAAGTGTACGTGCATTTTAACACAGGTCTACTCTCTTTTACTTTACTATAATAGACCAGCGGAATGGATAACTGACACGAACGAAGTATTATTAGGAGCATAACCAACGTTTTACATGCCACTCTATTGCATGGATCATCCTATTTTACAGACAATCAAATAATCGGCCCGTATTGCCCTTACCAACTAGGAAACAACAATGGAATGTTGTACAGCCAACGCGTGATTTGAACCTACGTTCTTCGGTTCATAAAGTGAATGTGCATACCTTTAAGCTCTTCATATGTATACAAAAGATAGGCACAGCTAAAACATCGCAGACTCATTTAAATATACTTATAAACATTAAGGTTGTACGGCAATGAACTCATCAATTACAGCGACCGACTAAAAGTTACAATACAGACTGATACATTCACATCTGAATTGGAGTTATAATTTAAATTGTTGAACTTTTAATAGTATTTAAAGTTAGCGTAACTTTAAAAAATATATCAACTTGTTTTTACCCCTTTGTATTAATCTAAATCTCAAACTAATTATAATTTCAATTTATAGCTTATAATGACTATAAATTTACCTTAACTTATTATTTGAACTTTATGCACAAGATATACAAAAGCGGACTTGGGTAAACCGGGGGGCGATGCGGAGATAAAAATTGGGAATGTGCAGCAATATGTAATAAACTTAAAAAAGCACTTAAAAAATATTATTATGTACCTAAAAATAAATAACTATACTATATCACATTTATACGATCAACTAATATATTGTGTAAATAAAAAAAATATATCTTAATGTGTTTATTAATTTTCACTATACAGATTTACAAACCTCTATACTTAAAAAGTTTAACATTTGTAAAAAGAGGAACATTTCATTATTAAATAACACTATAAATCTTTTGACCGACAAATAGATATGTCTGTAAATTTCAATCAAATGCAGAACTCGATCTTTGTCCGTGTTTATATTTGCTGTTTGAATGCAACTTGGCATTCAGTACTCTAACTTTGAAACTGAAACAGTCCTATAATATTACATAGAATAGATGTATGTAAAATCACAACAGTCTGTCATCAGTACAAGTTAGAGTTCATTATTAATTTACTTCAGTTTCGTTTAGGGGTATTAAAATAGTGAAATAATTGATACAATAAGTAAAATTAAAAAAGTTGCTTATCGCAAAATCAGCAGATACGATGTGCTATTCTAACTACCCATCGATTGCACTGCACCACATTATGACTCTCTGCTGTGTTTTAAGTTATTCATTTTATCAAATTTTCATTTTATCATAGAATACGATACTAGTAGAATAAATGATTTAAACAGAAATAATTTAAATGAGCTTTAAACATGCTTGATTGTAATTATTAACAATATTTACATTAAAATGGTCATTGTGAGTTATTCTTAGAGTTGCAGTTAATTGCGCTCACGGCTGTATTGTAGGCCAATTCAAATTACGTAGAAAATCATTAATGTATCTCTATCAATTTAATTTAATTAGGAATGATGTGACTTTTTACCACGTATTTTTTATTTTTCCAACATCTATAAAAGTATTTTTCAGAAAATATGACCGTGACCAAATTATTTAATTCTTCAATTAAATAACAGAAAGATCAAAATATAAGAAAAACATACATTACGAAATAGGTACCTCCTTGTTTTGGAAAGTCAACCATAAGACTTCAAATAATTGTTAGTACTAAAGTAAGAGTTTTTATCTGAGTTATTGGAAGATTTTGTATATATTAAACTGTCAGAAAAATTCTTGTTGGAAGTAACCTTGGGAGAATGGGAAGCTGGTTTACGTTAAATGACGAAAGAGAACGTCTTGTCTCAATATAACTAGACCTTCATTTATGGTGAGAATTGTTGTATTTGCACATATATCTATTTCCTCTTATACTGTTGACGCAATTTTAATACTTATCATGCATATTCACAAGTTTATTTATATTATTTTATCTGTATATAAAAGTCGGATGGGCATGTAAAAGTCGGTCCACCCACCAACCCGCATTGGACCAGCATGGTGGGATACGTCCAAACCCCAATGGAAAGGGGTGTATTAGGGGAGGCCTATGTCCAGCAGTGGACTATCAAAGGCTGATGATGCATGATGCATGCATATAAAAGTTAAATAATTAAGATAGAGCTTACACTTATGTAAAAACAGCCAACCCAAATGACTATCTGCATTCTATGGATGGATTATTTGCCAGTAAATTTGAAAAGCACTATAGAATAGTGACTGCAAAAAGGGTCTTAACTACTGAAATCGATTTTACATGCCATACTACGCATAACTCCGTAGCCTAGTGGTATGGGCGTGTGCTTTAGAAACCGGAGGTCATGTGTTCGAATCCTGCAGAAACTCAAAAAATTTTCATTGTTGTTTCCTAGTTGGTTAAGGCAATTTGGGCCGATCCCCAACCAATTGTCTGAAAAGTAAGATACGGTCCAACACACCCTAATGGATAGGGGTGTATAAGGGAGGCCTATGTCCAGCAGTGGACTGTCACAGGCTGACAATGTATGATGTATGTTTGTATACTACGCATGTATAACCATCAAATAAATGCCATGGGCCCGTATTGACTGCACTCTATTATAACGTTAAAGAATTTTCTTTTTCGTTAAAATTCTAATTGAACCTCGGGAACTGCTGGATATGTTTTTAAAACTGTCCTTAACGTATGTTAGGCTATTTACTAAAGAAACTTCGATAATAGGTTCAACCTAAAATTTTTAAGAGGTTTTACATTGACCTTAAAATTGTGAAGTTACCAAATAAAAATTGTACCCGAATAATAATATCAAATTTGTTGTTAACTAATATAGAGTTTAAATTGCTATATTTTATTCTTTATTTTCTATAGTAGTATGTAGTTGATAACAATTTATCATTGTCAAAGCAAAATTTTCGAGCAGCTAAAATAGCGATCAACAATTTTTCTGGTCATATCTTTGAAGAATAACACGCTGTGTAAATTATGGGCACATTATGATCGTAAAATACTCTAGATTTACGCGGTGGCACTTTTATTTAAAAGGTATTATTATTTTTCCATATATGTGAAACACTCATCGTTGGAAGATATGACCTAAAATATATATATTGTATCATAATAAAAACTCTCGCTAAACCCTTTTTGGAACTATTATTTATTGCTTCGGACTGTAAACAAATAAACATATAATCAAGAGTTAACTATTATTATTTTATTAGTCAATAACTAATAAGAAATATACAAAAGCACTATAGAATTAATTAAAAGTGTATATATATACCTAATCTCTGAAAGCAATAATAGCAAGATTTATTCCTTAAAATTAGTTTAATGGTCAATGTTGAAAAAATTGGTATATAAATTAAATCAGTGCGTCTCTACAAAAAAGCATCATAAGAGCCTTAGTATATACAATAACAAAATATAATAAAGCAGATTTTAATAATATTAATACTTTTTTTTTTCGGTTATAGTTAACGTAGTGGAATTAGTTAAAAAATAATAAATGAAAAGGCAAACAAAAAAAAATGTGTATGCCTTTAAGGATTTCTTGACTTAATTATGTGTGGTAATTATCCAAATGATAAGTATAAACCGCCTCCGTGGCCTAGCGGTATTGGCCCTTGCTTTATAAACCGAAGGTCGTAGGTTCGAATTCCGCGAGGAACAAAGTTAAAAAATCTCTTCTCTACCCCGTGACCACGGCCGCTGGACAGTGTTCGAAAATTCGGGAATTTAAAATGTAAAATAAACGCAATAAAATCCGTAAAGTCATTTTATTTAATAATGTTTGAATTATTTAAAAAATATGTAATGTAGATGTTAACCTTGTTTTCTGGTTGATTAGGACAATTTAGGCCGATCACCCAATTGTCTGAAAAGTAAAATTATCCATGCGTCAGATAGGCATGTAAAATTTAGTCTGCCCACCAACCCGCATTGGACCAGCATGGTGGTTTACGGTTCAAAACCGCAACGGAGAACTTTTGGGGAAGCTTATGTCCAGCAGTGGACTAACACAGGCTGATGATGAAGTGCAAAAATGCAGCTTTCCTTGTGAAAAAACAATGTGACTAGAAAATTAGAACTTTTTTTCAAAAGTAGATACGAATTTTACATGCTTTATTTGTTCCTTTCACAGTAGAGTAAAACGTGACCACTGGTTTAGAAAAAGCTGGTCCGTGAATTAAATGACCCTGAAAATGGAATGGTCAAAAATATTTCTTACGAATTGACATTGTTAAGGAATTCTTTTAATAAAATATACTGCTTTGTTGTATTGTACTATTTTACAAAATACTAAGCAATACATTTTAGCTGACCATAAATTAACCATACCATTAGTCTCCTGCTTTGTATAGTCCAGATTTGGATAAAATTAAACTTATATTGCAGTTAAATGTTTTTCAACTGAGAAATACAAGTAAACTTAGATTGTAATATATATTTTAAACAGGCATCTTAAAGGTGCATGTGAGGGTTTTTTTTATCGCAACGAAGGCAGACGAGCAGACAACAAATTCTGAGCAATTTCTGTTGTAAAAATAAACAGTTGTGCATTTAATAGGACTAGGAGACGATAGGAAAGTTCATAGATAAAACACCGTTCCATCCTGATTTAATATGACAATCGTAAAAATATTTATATATTTCAAATAAAAATAGCAAATAACGTAACAAAAACTTTAATGAATTTCTGCATTTTATTTTTTATATCATTTTAATAATTGATATGATAAAAGGTTAAAGACGATTACGTCAATTTGTGAATCTGCTTTAAAGATATAAGAAAAAACAATAGAAAATATACTATGTTCAATAGTTTAATGTCAAAAAGGCTAGTAAAAGTAAAAATATTTGTAAATATTATATATTATTTACATTATATGATAGGTTGGTATTTAAGTGTACAATAGTTCTGGTTTCCTCACATTTTTATAGTAAAATAGTTAAAGCTGCAAGATAAGACTGCGAGCCAAGCTTTGAGTAACGAAGAATAATGTCTTTGCTGAATCCTTGTTATATTCGCGGTTGCTTTTTACTGTTGTGACCTTACCATCCTGTTTTTGATAATTTTTTCTACAGAATAAAATGTTTTAATGATAAAAATATGATAATTTTAACTATATTGCCCGAACCAACTGTTTTAGGGATTCCATAACATTTTTCTTGTTTAACATTTTAGTCTTGTTTAGATAAAATTACATTTAAAGAACGGTAAACGAAGATTTCGCCTGTGGTCTTAGATTTTGGTTTTGTGTTTAACAGCACTGCATTAGAAAACCATGTTTGTCGTTTGAGTTTTTTTTCTATTTATTTTTATTTATTGCTGTGCTTTGATCCTTGCAGGTATCCTAAATATGTAAGATCCGCCGGTCTTTTGACAATTTTTGATACATACTTTGTATAATTATTTCTATTGCTTGCGCGAATATTATACATTATTAGATAAAATGACTTTACGGATTTTATCGCGTTTATTTTAATTTAAATTCCGGAAGTTTGAACACTTTCCAGCAGCCGTGGTCACGGGTAGACTGAGATGTCATGCGTCTTGTTGCCTGTGCTGAAGCAGGGGTTTCCAGTTCAGGTTTTTAGTCTGTACTCCGACCCATGCAAAATAGAACTGGTTTTATCTTTACAGCCAGCAGTGGTATTATGCTTGGTTTAAATTTTAATTTATTGATTATGGGATTCCAAGCAGGTGGTAGAAACCAACCATCTTCTCTATTAAAAATTTGGATGTTTCTAATCTCAATAGCCTCACGGATTATCCTTGGTAGGAAATTACCCTTGACCACGGCCGCTGGAAAGTTTTCAAAACGTATGGAATTTAATATAGTAAAATAAACGCGATAAAATTTTATTTAATAAAACATACTTTGGACTTATGGAATTCCGTCAGGCTGTTTAGTAACTAACTTGTTAACATAGTATAATTTTGTTTTATTTTAAATAATGAAAAAATTTAGTGGTGTAATCCCACAGCGATGCAACATTATTACTGCGAATCTGTATTCATCCTTAGTCCACAACTATCTACTTCTCGTAGTACTATCTTACCACTCTATGATTGAAAAGGAATAAAAACTATATAAATACATTTTTTAATTTTCTAAGCCTTTATGATTATTTATGGACTAAATATTTAAGTTAAATCTCGACCGGATTAAAGCAACAAAATTAAATAAGCTAGGTAGACTTATGATCAGGTAATTAATTTTGTTGTTGTTTAATTTATACGTAATATTGATCACAGGATTTGAAATAAACGAGAATTGGACATCTTTTTCGCGTATTTATAAAAGTAAATTCGGGGTAGCACTGTTCCCCTATCCTGAATACAGAAGAGAACCCGGAGCAGAATTTTACTAGTTATTTATTTTATTTCTACACACTACTATAGACTATATTATATGTCTTTCCATTTGAGATCAGAATAGAAAGATTCTGGGCTTTGGACACACATGAAGCATAGCTGCATAAGCTGTCTATCGGGAAAGCACGGCTTTGCTAAGTTCACTCCAGCCACCTTTATTTATATTTATGATATTTATTTTCTCAAAAGGTAATTGATTTATGGTAAGATTTAATGTTGTTTTATTTAATTCGTTTCAATTAAATAATTTTTAATTTGTTTGTATTAAACAACCTGTTTTAATTTTGCGGAGTCTCACAAACATTTCCATCCCATAGGCTGAAGGGAGGATTTCTAAAAAATGGCAGGTATTTACGTTAGTAACAAAAGTCTGTATGCCGATTTTAGCTTCCTGCCTTGAAAACTGCGAAAAGTCTCATATAAAATTTCACCCCCTCTTTTAAGTAGTTGGGTGCAGATTTTAAAAAAATAAGATGGGCGATTTTTGTAGTCATAAATAGGCAGCATAACAATTTTTAGTCTCCAATACTCCATACAAACTTCCACCCCCCATTTTAGGGAAGTGGGGAGTTAGAAGGGGACAAAAGTTGCCTTCATCCCTTCAACTGTCTCCATTTAAAAAATCAGGTCAATTCGTCGCTCCGTTTTGCTGCGAAAGAAAGACAAACAGACAGTCACACTTTCCTATTTATAATGTATGTACGGATGTATAGATTAGCCATGTGTGCCTAAAATTTTGTGTTTTTACAAAACAAAAAAAATATAACTGATACTAAGGAAAACTATTAAAGTGAAACAAACGTAACGTTAACTCCTACAGTTACAATTAAATTTAATAGTAATATTTAGTGTTTAATTATTTTTTTTTTACGCGATTACTATACAGATTTTTTACGGATTTTTCGCTCAGAAAGAGTATGCAGTATGCTATATAAACATATAGTATTACTTGGTTCAATGTTCTTATATTCTTATAATCATGAATGCTTATCTAAATTATTTTGAAAGATGATGTAAAAAACAATTGCCAGCTAAGTTTTTTCGCGGGTTCTTCTCAGGTCTGAGGCGTCCTATTCTGAGCCAGGGGCAGCGTGTTTGACATATGCAAGGATGACCTTCTATTGAACTAAGATATTTGAATTGGAAGAAAACATTTTCTCCCTGTTAAAATAGGCAGTTAAGCAAGCTATAATTTACACCATTAAATTTAAGACAGTTTAAAATGCGTAAATCATTCAATATATTTTAACATAGAAAACAACTTAAAATGTTAGGGATTTAATTCGCGCTGTCTTTTGGTGCTTTAATGCAGTTGAATGATTTTTAAAATGTTGTGCGTTCGGACATCAAAGACCCGTTTAGGGTTGATTATACACCCAGTGGTTAACAAAGAATGCGTTAAAACTAAAGAAAAACAGCAGAAAATGTGTGGTCCCTCACTTCTGCTGCGCATAAAACTTTTTTATACTATAGTCGAGTTAAAGACCTAAAGTAAAATCTTAAAATTTGTTTGAGTTTGAGTGAAATTAAAATATCCTTGGTTTGAAGCAGAATATTTTTTTGGATTCCTACAGATTTACAAAAATCTTCCAAAGGTGTCACTTTAGTTAGTTATATCAAATATAAATTATATATGACTCTAAAGACGATGAAGGTTTTTTTTATCCTTTAGACTAAACACAAATTTTGATTACATTTTGATAGAGATTTAATTCCATATTATCTGTTGATATCTCACCTTTAAGAACGGATATATGTTGGACGCAACGAAGTGGATAAGTTACCAGCGTTCTATTTGGCTGAACTGTAGACTAGACTATTTATAGTATAGACATAGGGCATCAAACAAACAAGTAATATATGATCAATATTATGCTAACCTTTCTATAACTATCATAAATTAACTACACTAATCATCGTGTGGCATCATAGCTAGTGAAATCAACTTCCCTTACCTAAACTGATCCAGTGACTAGACACGTAGAAATCTAATATAACAATATTTGAAATTTTGCATAGTAGAGCTCAAGAGTCACTACGTATAAACTTTAATATAGGGTTTACTGATTTGATTTAAAATTTCTTAAGCGACAGTTCTAGAAACTATAGGAAGATGAAGAAGGATCACTAAGAAGCGTTTTATCATTTCCATCGATGTTCCATATGAAGCTTTCGAATTCAAAGTAAAAGTCCGCATTCCGGTGACATTGCGAAGGCGTCGCATACGAAAAGAGTATAAAACGCTACAATTTTGCAATGGAAATTGGGACCTTAACGAGAAAATCTACATCAAAGAAATCTTCATGTATCTTGATGAGAAAAATGCGAATCATATTTGATGCTACAAAAATGCTAAAACCGAAAAGTACCCTTAATTAAAGATATTTATAGTGTTTATTGATTAAAATCCACTTGTATAAGTTACAATTGCAATACGACACGAGTAAATAAGAATTTTTTTTGTACTGCTTCTGTTCTCTGTTCTGTTCTGTTTCAACTAGTTTTCATTTACCAATCGATTAAAAATTGACATTACTTTAAAATATAAAAAATACTTTTATTTTGGTACGAACTCAAATTAAATCAAATTAACAAGCTGAAATATATTGGATTCTTCATATGTTTTATATTGTTCTAAGGTTATATAATATAACTGAGGTCTGAAGAATTCATCATCATCAGCCGTGTTAGTCCACTGCTGGACATAGGCCTCCCCTAATGCATGCCACCGCTTCCGATCTTCGGCTATTCTCATCCAGCCAGATGTAAGGGTGTAGGGTGTAAGGGATCATAACAACATCTTCGGAACCCAAACCAACCTTACCTGCACGTGGTGCACCTGTCAAACAACGAACGAGGTTCTGCAACCACCCACCAACCCGCATTGGACCAGCGTGGTGGGATACGGTCCAAAACCCCTAATGGTGAGACGAAAAACTGAAAAATTTGCCGATATGATTTTCAATTATTACGTAGATGTATTTATGTATTCAATGGGATTAGGTGGAAGGTACTAATACATTTATTGTGGTTTTAACACGCAATGTAAAGTGATATACTGAAGTCGCTTAGATTTCAATTAAGTTTTGTTAAGCGATTAACGATCACCAACCCGCATTGACCAGCGTGGTGGGATACGGTCCAAACCCCTAATGGATAGGGAGGCCTATGTCCAGCAGTGGACTAAAAACAGGCTGATGATGTAAGCCGAGTAATGAGTTCTGTGAATAGACCTCAACAATAAAAATTTTAAATATTATGGTCCAAATATTCTGAGAATTATAAAACAAAAGAAATTTGACCTTGACTTTTGCTTTGGATTTTTTAAAACAATATATGTAGGAGTTGCGTTTATGTGTTTCCCTGTTTGTGTAACCCACTAAATAAGATTTTGAATACTTGTAAATAATTTAAATAGTTTTGTTGTTTGTTTCGAAAGCCTGTGCAATCTTGATTTTACTAACTAAAAACTTGTTCTACCAGCGATCTATCAGTACATATCTAATAAGCATCATAAGCCACTCATTACATTTTTGTAATACATATTACGTGTGGATAAAATATTAAGTAGGGATAGCAAATAGTACTATAACATTTCCATGTAAAAAACCAACTAGCTATTTAAAAAGGCTTTAGGGAAAAATCTGGTTCCTTTTTATAAAAAACTTCTTTTTAATACATAAGAAAACCGCATAATGCATCGATTTATTCTGAAGTCAGAAGAATATAGCGACAATTTATCCATCACCAAATGTCGAGTAAATTGATGATCTTAAAGATAGCGCCTTTATTTAAGGACTAGGAGTTGTTGTCGAAGAATTCTGGAATTCACTTTTGTCTGAGTGCAAGGACATCAAAATCTATTTAAGTTCAATGACGTCCCTAAACCATAGCTTTCTTTCCTAGGCTTGCGACTAGCTGTTATGGTTATAATGCATTGTATTTAGTTTAAGCTAATGACATATATGGGAATGAATAGTTTCAAATATATTTATTAACTTCAGATATTAATTGCTAGTCTATTTAAGGACTTGAGTTCTATTTTAGCTTCCGATAAGGTTTTACTACAAGCAAAGCTTTAAAAGAACGTCAAGTAAATTGATGGATAATTTTTAAAAATTCAATTGATTTCTTTTGCAATTGCTATTTTAAATATATTTGTTTAATTATTTTACCTTATTGTTACCTGATTCTTGTACACTATATATTTACTTTTTACGGATCTACCTTGTGTTCGACGTTCTGACTAGTTTTTGAGTCCATGGTCACGGGGAGACTATAATGGTATAAATGGCTATCACATCCTGAAGTGGGTTTAACGAATATAATAATATATTTGTTACGTTTAAGTTTAAATTATTATTTTTGCTATACCAGAACATAATAGACAGGCGTTTGTAAAAAAAACCGTACAAAATTTAATGTTTGGAGAGAAAATATATCACACTGTCTTTCATTATCATGAGCGCTCCATTTTATTAACTCTTATGTCATCTATTAATGAGTTCTAGTGTATACGTACGAACATAATTTCATGTCTTAACTCACCGCGTATTTGCTATAAAAAATCATCTTAATGAACAATTATTTCGAAGATTTAACGTTGTTCCGAGTATTTTTCCTCATACCAGAAGACCGATTCTATTGTACTAATTAGGAAAAAAAACGGCACTATTTATTACTGCGTCAAAACAAAATACTTCACAGCACTAGCTAATAGACTTATTGGGCATCATATCATCCTTGGTTGGAGGGATGATCCGTGAAGTTAAAATTAAAACCCGAGCATAATACCACTGCCGGCTGTCATGATACACAAAGTTCATTTTGCATAGATCTGGAAATCCCTCTTCAGCACTGGCAACAACACGCATGACATCGCAGTCTATCCCGTGAACACGGCCGGGAGTTTAAATATGTAAAAATAAACGCGATAAAATCCTTGAAAAGTCCTTTTATTTAAAAACGTGTAGTATTCGCGTAAACAAAAGAGTTAAACTAGTTTTAGTTATTATTATCTGTGTCTGTTCTGCCAATATGACTGTTGACAAGAAACTGAAACGTCTGTGATAATGAAAACAATTTAATGTACTATAAATTGATTGCATAAGTTATTAAAAAACGAAATATAGTGCATTTTTAACGAACATTTTAAAGGTGTAGACTCAGGAACTTCAGGGTCGTACATATGTACATATGAAAAGTGTAACGCACTGTAATAACCTTTTGCACACAAAGAATAACCGCTATCGGTAAAGGCCGAAGAGTAATATAACTTTCGTCTAACCAAAATTTACTCACGCGGCTAAAAGGTTTTAATGAGTCGCTTCATAAAATAAACATTTAGACGCCTGGAATGGAACAAAGGTCGATGGACCGATAATGTATGTATATTACGGCAATTCACTACTTTACATTGAAACGTATACGTTTTTAGCAGAAAACGCCGAAAGTTAATTAATGCGTTAATTTTGCTCTAATCACTTTGAAATTTTTAATTAAAATAGGAAAAATGCTATTAAAATACTAGCCTGCTAAATTATAAGAATAGATAATATACACAAAGACAGAAATTAAATTATTTCAATGGAAATTAAAGTACGACTTAGTAAATAAAATTTTAAATTAAAAATTATTTTAATTTGAAGAGTGTTATGTGATCTGTATGAAAGTCAATGTGTAGGATTAACTTCTGTATTTTATCTGCCTGAAAATTTGGTAAGATATGAAATAATTGCCTTAAAAATGTAACAACGGAAAATTTTATCTTTTAAATAATAAACTATTTTGTTATATTGTTTGAGTGATAGCTACAGTAAAGTAATAAGTATTGTGTTAGTGCCTTTCCTGTGTGCAGTTTTAATATCGAGAAATATTAAATATTTTTTTCATACTAAGAACCCACATTCGACGACACGTAGGTCGTAACAGTTAGTGGCCGTGACGGTTACGCCAGTGGGTGTTGGTTCGATTCCCACCACGAAAATAATTAGTGAAGAAAAAAGTGTTTTTTTTTCCTGTATGGGTGTTGGTATCTATTAAATATGTATTTATTTATAAAATAACAGTAAGTGTATGTATTTATTAGTCGTCTAGTTTCCATAACACAAGCTCTGTTTAATTTGGGGCTAGATGATGTTGATTCGCAAGAAATATTACTAATATTACTTTATTATTATATCAAAAGACAAGGCTGATCGAGTACCAAAGACAATAATAATAGTTTTTAGTTAATATAACTTTTCTCATAACATATAATAACAGCCAGATAATAAAAGAAGAAAATAATTAAACCCATTTCTATGAGCAAAGTATTTCAAAACCGCTAAGTAGAAAGTCGTGTGCAAGCCAATACTGTTAATGGAACAATGATACTCAATACTTAATTGCGTATAGAAAAAATCTGCGACTTGCTAAGAAATCTTTACATTATATAAAAATACTATTTATTGCGAATATTTTGCTACAAAATTATTTTACCGAATAAATTTACTGACAATTTTACAAATATTCCCAATGACTTTGATGAATTGAATTGAATTGAATTCATTTTCAAATTCGGTAAAATTCATTCGTTCCCAATGAAATTGACCATCGACAAGTTCAGTGAGTATCGTCGCGGAACGGACTAGTCGTTCTCTTATGAATTATATTGCAAAAACAATTTTCTTAATGGATAACTCAACAACTGAAGAAATTTAAGGGATATGATACGTTTATTAAAAAAATTAGGCAAAATATTAACCGAGTAAATAGAAATAGATTTTACTTACATTTTATGAAATACTGAACAAAGAGTTCCTATATTTGACGTTCAAAAATATTATGATTTGAAGCGAGTAAATTAAAATATATTTTACTTACATTATAACACTCATCAAAATGTTAAAGTACAGAGAAAGACAAAAATTAGACAAGAAAGTCTTCTAGCTTTCTAACTTGTAATATTTTTGTATTATAAAGGGACCAGATTTCCCTTTGAGCAATATCATATTTCTGTGTTAAACCCACTGCTTCCATGTAATATATAATAAACATAGCTGTACTTTAAGAAATTCCTTGCCTAACGAGTTGCTACGTTAATACAAAAGTTACAGATAATTCTTTAACATTGTAATTAATAACATCACAGTGACAAAAAACTGTTTTTGATTATAAAACATCATTTGGTTATATAAAATTAGGATATTATATAAAATATTTAGCAACAATATATTTTTCTTTTTATTATTTAGTCTTTAAACTTTAAATTCAATTATAGTATTACTAATTCGTATCAATATCTGTCTGTTATAAACATTATACAATACATAAACCTATATAATCTGGGATACATTTCTGTACTATCATTTTTATAGAAAGTCACGTCATGCTTCCCTTTTACACAATTTCGATTGATAAAAATAAAATTAATAACAAAAGTATCATCATTTTAAATAATTTTTTTTATAGCAAATTCGTACATTTTCATTATAAAAGTATTTATTCCTAAAGATGCACTACTAATATGAAGTTATTGATCATAGCATAATACTAGACGATTGATGATGGCTTAGGGTTAAATCATTTGTTCGACAAAGGACAATCTAAAACACATTAATCTTCTTTTCGGCTGGTTAAATGCGCTGTTATTTTTATTTTGTTTTTAAGTTATTTCTTTAATAAATAAGCATTTTGAAAACTCAAAAGCTCTAGACTTAACCCTGTACGGTGCAATTATCATGTACAAAGAAAGTTTACAGTAAACTACCATTTTGTTTAATATTACTTTATGAATAAAATATATATAGACCCACCAACTCGCATTGGACCAGCGTGGTAGGATACGGTTCCAGAAACCACCTCATACATTAGGGGAGGCGTATGTCTAGCAGTGGTCTAACATAGGCTGAAGATGATGATGATAATATAAATGGAGCCTTTGGATGTCAAATTTATAATTATTTTCATCTTTAAAGGTGATATTTGTCATATAAAATGTTTTACAAGCCATGTATCCTAATTTATTTCTTAATTTAGTATCCAAGCATTTGATTAAAATAAAACTTATGCTTCCCTAATTTTATTTTTATAGTAACATTAAAAAAAGTTAATAATATATTTTGAAAATGCGTTGTTGTCTTTTTATAACATTATATTACACACATTGACCGCGATCTGATGGCAAGTGATAAGTAAGAAAGCAAAAATAAATTAAAAAAAAGGAAAGCTTGTAATTATGGGCATCATTAACATTGTAATTATATTAAGCTCTGACGCTTTTCGTGGAAACAAAAGTAAATAATGTGTTCACACTATTGATTAGAGACAGAAATATCTCAATTATTGTTTTTACTGTTAATCTAACTAATATATTTTTATCTCATATATATGCATACGCAGGCAGACGTGCAATCGGGGCCACCTGATGGAAAGTGGTTACCAACGCTCATAAACATTGGCAATACTGGTATCACCAAAACGCTGCCCACCGTAAGACATACGATGTTAAGTCTCCTTTGCCCAGTAAATACGCTGGGTACGGTGCCCTTCAAACCGGCACACAATAGTATTTTCACACTACTGCTTTGCGGTAGAAATAGGCACCGCGATGTAGACCTACCACCGGTAAATTTACACAATTTTCGCGAGAAGCATGTGGAAAATCTACATTCAAAACAAAAAGATATCGCTATCTCTTATAAGGAAACAAAGGGCAAAATTATAATTCTCGCTCAGTTATTGTACCGGTTATGACAACCTATCATTAAAAATACTTCACTTATAGCTTCGCTTTTATGGTATAAGTATAGTTACAACACAAAGAAATAAAAACAATTTAAAGGTGACAATTTAATTTAAATTTAAATTAATTTCAATTAAATTGTCACCTTTACATAGTGACTATATCTTGTTGCCTTTTGTATGCTTTTATTTTATTTCATTAAGCAAGGAGGTAAGCTAGAAGCTTACCTGGTCTCTAATAAAACCCTGCCCATAAGAAGCGTAAGACTCTATGAATCCGCTCGCCCTAAGACGATAGTTATCTTTAAACGGAATGATAATAGTGTTTATACACTACTAATTTGCGGTAAAAATAGCCATCGCGTTGGTACTTCCCCAGATAGTCCTCTGTAGGAAAGAGAACACCTTCGAAACCTTTCCTGTGAACAAAATTTTAATGCAAAAAAAGTAATAAATATGACGAATGATTATTCGTAAGCTTCTTAAACATATAATTTCCTATCATATTGCTCATTAATTTATTATTTACAATTCAATATGAGCAGATCAATAAATTTGACGGTGTTTTATCAATTTTATTTAGATTGTATCCAAAAGAATTAAGTTTCGAAAAGACCTTGACATCGTTTTATACAAAAGCTCACTTGATCTCCTCAACTTTACGATTAATATATGGTCTTTATGTAATATTCTTAAGCCTCTTTCTACTTATAATCTTACTTAATATCAGTAATATCTAAAATAAACTTGGACTATGATACTTAGCTAATTGAATGTGTTGAGTTAAAGAAATAACGCTCCGTCCATTTAGATATTTTTGTTTGCAATTACCTACACTTATAACTAATTGTAAAAATTTTAATACGTTGGCACCTCTCTTCATAAAACTAAGTGAAAGTTATTATAAGTAATTTATTATAACTATGTGACATTGTTTTTCATAATAAGGTGAACATTTGTAGAGTAAGTAGCCAAAGATTAATTAAGATGTTTTCTTTTGTGCCGAAAGGAAGACGCGTAAGAATACAACGAAACTTGAAGACACTATACTAGCACCCTGTGCATCCTTAAGGTGAGAATGGGTGTGCAGAAGATTAGCTTCGGAGCCTTTTTAGGGTCAGCTTGTGGGTTCTCACTGACCAAAAGTCAATAAATTAAGAATACGTACTAAATAAGCAAACGCCACGAAACAAGACTGTGTTCCGGTTTGGACAGAAAGGTATCTTTGATAAACAAGATGTCACATCCTTTGTATTAGAGCGGGTAACGGATTTTTAGCGTCTTACGTCGCTTTTCTTATAGGCAGTGCTTATATTTAGCCAGCGGGTTCATGTCCTCTTCATCTGGTCGCTGCAATCAATAAAAAAACAACAAACATGGTAGTTATATCTTACATTGAAGCCGTTCGGAAACCGTTTAATAAAAGTTTTAGTTTAATCATCAGAAGCACGTTTAATACCGCGTTTTAATATCGGGAGGCGATAGCGTTGGCTTTAATTAAAGCTCCTTTGAGATAAATGTGCTTTACTAACATACTTTACATTATATCCTGTGAACTGCTTGGAGCTTTTTTTATGAGCAAGTCTTCTAATAATTATTACTACATTTCTATGCATATTATTTGCTAACCTATAAATCTTTGTATGCCTTTCCTCATCAGTAATTATTTTAAACTCTTTTTTAACAATAAAATGACCCTTAAGGAATGTTTGATAAACCAATAACTTTTTAATGTGTTAACGTGTGAAAAATATTCATTCTATGTGCATACAACGTGTTATACATAAAATTTTCATAAAATGAATATGATTTGAAGAAAGGAATAAATCGTGGGGTAGTTTCTTAAAGAGTTTATGTTACGCAAAATGGTTATATACTGCTTGAAATAGATCATTTTTAATTGCATACGCAGGCAGACGAGCAGTCGGGGCCACCTGATGGAAAGTTGTCACCGATGCCCATGGACATTGGCAATACAGGTATCACCAACGTGCTGCCTACCGTGAGATATAGGATGTTAAGTCTCGTTTACCCAGTAAATACGCTGGCTGAGGTGCCCTTGAAACCGGAACACAGTAGTGTTTTCACACTACTGCTTCGCGGTAGAAATAGGCACCGCGGTGGTACCCACCCAGACGGTCCCTTGTAAAAAGGGGACCTACCGCCGGTCATATTTGTCGGTTAAAATTTCACTTGTTCATCATTGTGTTTATTAATTATTGCAACTTTTGCATGACATATATAGTCTTGTAATATACATAAATGAAATCGCAACTAGTAATATATATCTATTTATGTTGATAAGTAAATTGAGTAATATCTGCTGTACTTTCCACTTTCATGATGGATACAATAATTAGGAAATCTATACTTCACTATTTCAAGTAGTGAGTGTCTCAAAATTTTTTATTATATGATGAATTTATGAGCCTCTTCACAAGCTTATGATCTCCACCTCTGAGATAATAGACGCCGCTTTATGGCGATAGTAAGTGCCACATATAGGACACGATAAGGCATCTAAGACTTATACTTATTGCGATGTTATTATTTAGATTAACTTTGGCCAGTTATTGCAGATTATGCAGTTGTAACACCTTATCTTTTACGAAATGGACAAGAACTAAAGGCATCACGCAAAATCGAGGAAAGGTAAAATTTCAAAATTATGTTTTATTTTGTTGACATAAAGAAATTTTAAAGTATTTAGTATTAAATATTAAACTTGCAGAACTGGCTTCTTTTCTACTAAGATTTTATTATTTTTTATTGTACTTTATATCGTCATAAGATATAAATAAATGGCAATAAATTTTATCCAAAGTCAGTCCACTGCTAAACATAGGCCCTAGAATTATACACGGCATCGCTTCCGGTTTCTATAGTAAAGAAAAGCCACCACCTTTCTATCTAACGAACACGCGATAACATAACAACGTTAATCAAATGCAAAAATGTTTTATATAAAGTCATAGAAGTACTTTTTTTCCTTATCCTTAATTCTAACACGTACTAATAATGTATTTTATAAACGGCTTCACGTGTCCGTGAAGTTATCCCACTCGTCCTGATGAAGGACCTCCGGCAGGTCCGAAACTAGTCGGCGCCGATACTGATTTCACGTAAGTTTAGCCGTTTATGGAAAACATCATTAGTACGATGTCTCACAAGTTTCAATTGTTTAATTCTGACACGTGTTGGCCCATCCAATCCAAAATCCATCCCTGAAACAAGTTGTGAAAAATTATGTTAGCATGAGCTTATTAAGGTAAGTTGATAAAAACTATTAGTTTGTATTTAATTACTAGATTCTTTATGATAATCTTTAAATTGCAGAAAGGAGACCTGAAGTATCAATTTATTAAATGTACTACGATTTCATGCAATACAACATTACTCTTTTAAAAGCAAATTTAGTTACGCTAATTGTTTTTTTATGGAAAATAAACCAGTTTGAAGAATTTTCTTAAAATAGCACCAAGCCTAATATCTGAATAGGTTTGGATACATCGCTCGTAAAATTTTTCGATTGACACATACCACTTGCATAGATAAAATATTTTATTTTATCTTATATTATATTTTTGCAATAATACAAAAATAAAAATAAGATGTCGCTGTCGTACTATAGTCTACTACATCGATGAAATATTTTTAGTTTATCTTATAATATACTTTTGTAATAAAATCAAAATAAATATACGATAGTGACACATAACAAAAATATGACAAAAACACTATTGAATTCGATGTATCTGGAAAATATTTGGGTATATTTTAAACTTTTATTTGAATATAAAAAGATAACTATAATAATTAGATTAATTTTCTCTTCGGAAAAACTTATAATAGGTATTTAATTATAACAATTTTTAATCGCCGAAAAAACAGTAACGTAAAAAAAAAGGAAAGGATGTTGAGATGATTTCCAAACCATTAAACGAATAAAATATAAAATATGCAATATTTAATTAACTAGATCGTCACCCAGATGTCAATAAGTAAAAGACTTTTCACTAACTTCTTTGACTACGCCATCATCATCATTAGCAGCCAGAACCTTGTTGGCCCGTCGGACAAGCGTTCTTCTGACTATATGACTGACCCACTGCCTCTTCAACGAGCTTATCCTTCGCACTCTATCAGTATACGCCATATATTTATATATGGGTGATTCTACGATAAGAGGTAACTTGAACGGCAATCAATATTAAATAGGTTTTTTATTCCATATTGTCCAATCCTTTACAATCAATTACACCATTTTAATGTATTTCAATTAATAGAGTCACAATTGAATGCTGTAATATTATATTTTTTTCTGAAATTGGCAACAAAGTTCAAAAAAGTATCTACCCTGGCCAGTCCTTTTGCCGATTTCAGTCAAAGTTACGGCCGCACCTAATTTGTTTGTTTCGCTTTCTAAACTAAAGCATGGTAAGTATGAATTTGAATAAATATATTATAATAATTTCAAGAAACAATTCAACAAAGTATGTTTTTTGTGTATATTTTCTGAACTTAAATTTTGTCCTGTATTTTTTGTGTCTTTACTAACTGGAAAATTTTGTTTCACTACTACCAACATAAAAATAAAATGGAAATATTGCAAATTCCTCTCAAGGATATCTAACAACGTGAAGTTAGCCACAAATAACAAGGGAGCCCTTAGAGGCCGCCATTTTGCTAGTTTTCGACGCATCCGTGCGGTGTAGTGATCTCACAAAGTCATTGCGTCTCTCCACTGGTAAGTCATAAAAGTTATATTAATGATTTGATTAATTTGTGTAATATAACATTTATTCAATAATGCTGTACTAATTTAAGTGGGATATTTAATTAAGCTAAAAATGTAATACATCGATTTCAATATTTAAATTTATCATGAAAACGTCTTTCCCCTGGCGTATTTCCCCCTGCCAAGATAAATGCCAGGAGAGAGACTTACTAGCCAGGGGAGATAAAACATATCATAAAATGTAGTCACAAAGTAATTAAAATTTAGTTAGATTGTACTGAAGTCAGATTTAAACGGAATAGTGAGGTATTGTTATGATTAAAAAGCGATCTCTAATTTTTTTACATTATTACAGGATATGCTACTGCAAAAAAAGTTAACACATGAAGAAAAACTACAAAAAAACGTGAAGCAGAAAGGTTAAGATATGAAATGATTAAAAATGACCCAGAAAAGTATAAATTGCAAAAACTGAAAGAAAAAGAAAAATCAAATGACTCGTAGAGATCAACGTAAAGCCCGAAAAATATGGAAGAAGAAAGCAAGAGAGCGCAGCAACTAAAAGATAATTATTCAGCTCTTCCAAACGCAGACAAAGAAGAGTTCTCCTAGATACTGTTTTTTTTCATGACGCAGTGCAATACAACGATCCCATATTCACTATTCTGCGTCTAAAACCATTTTGGATAGTACAACCGAACTGTGATAAACGTGAAACTTGCCTATGCAGTGAATGTCTTTGAAAAAGCTTATTTTTTTGTTTGTATAGGCAAGGAAGTGCCTTTATTTCGTTAATTTTATACCGTTTTTAACGATGAATATTATCGTAACTATCACAAGTCTGATTACTGTTAAAAGGTGGTAGTCTAGCTGCTTATTTAATTAATATTATTAGAAGATGTTTGATTTTTTGTTAAATGTATGAAGAGATGTAAATTTATTTTTGTTTTAATATTAATTAAACGCTTTAGGGTGAGGGTGTTTGATTTTATTAATTGAATTCATTATTTCAATACCTGAATTTGTTGTCTGGTCTAATAAATATCTACCCTGATCTTGACGTCTCTACCCTGGCCTTCTTAACAGTAATAAAATATGTCTGAAGTAACCTGCCATTGGGTGAAAAGAGTAATCAATCGGTTAATTAGCATAATTTAACATTTTCATGAAAAAAATCCAACTTTTCTCCCTGGCCGCATCTTCTATGGGCTCGAAACCTCTTATCGTAGAACTACCCATATATAAACAAACTCATATGTCAAACTGTCTAACCACCGCCAAAAGTCAGCCACAACTCAATATTCCAAACGATGTTATAAATGATTTGCGGCCGTTAGCCTTAGATGTTTGTTGTTAATTCAAGTTTGTTATTAATGTGATTAATTGCTTTGTTTTAATCACATCATACTTTTGATTTTTGGAATTTCGTTTAATTGTGTGACAACTAACTATATTATAATTTTGTTTTATTTTTAATAGTGAAAAACGTTTAGGGTGTAAGCCCAAAGCGTTGCAAAATTATTACTGCGAATCTATAATCATCTTGAGTCCACCACCATCTACTCCTCTTAAGTACGTCGTAAGACAGTACGTCTCACCACTCTATGATTGAAAGGGAATAAAAAATATAAAAATACGCTTCGTCAAAACTTCTACGCCTTTAGGATTATTTATGGACTAATTATTTATCTTAATTATTTTAAAAGATGACTTGAAAAAACTGCCAGCTGAGTTTCTATCGCGGGCTCTTCTCAGGTATGAGGCGTCCTATTCTGAGCCGGTGGCAGCGTGTTTGACGAGAAATAAGCTAGTGTGAACTTTTATATTGAACAAATTATTTAAATTGGAAGAAATGATTTTCTCCCTGTTAAACGCACCGGCGGTCTGGTCAGCTATAATTTACACCATTAAATTTGGGGAAGCATAAAATACATAAAGCATTCAATATATTTCAACGTAGAAAACTACTTAAAATGTTAGGCGTTTAATTCGTGATGTCTTTTGGTGTTTGATGCAGTTGAATGCTTTCCAAAACGTTATGCGCTAGAATATCAAAGACCCGTTTAGGGTTGGTTATGTGCTCAGTGGTTAACACAGAAAGCGTTAAAACTAAAGAAAAACCGCAAAAAATGTGTGGTACCCCACTTCTGCTATGCCTAAAACTTTTTTATACTATGGTCGAGTTAAAGACCTAATGCGACATGTCTTAAAATTTGTTTGAATTCGAATATAGTTAAAATATCTAAGAGAGGAGAACTATTTTTTGGATTGCTATCAAAAAATCATGTGAAAAAGGTAGAAATAGGCAAGTTCGTAGCACAGATTTACAAAAATCTACCAAAGGTATCACTGTACTAGTTAAATCAAATATAAATATTGGATATTGGACACTAAAGACGATGAAGTTTTTTTTATCTTTTAGACTATACAAATTTTGATTACATTTTGATCGCGACTTAATTACAAATTATCCGTAGATAACTCATCTTTAAGAACGCTATATGTTGGACGCAACGAAGTAGATAAGTTATCAGCGTTCTATTTGGCTGAACTGTAGACTAGACTATTTATAGTATAAACATAGGACAAGTAATCGAATATAATCGAAATTGTGCTAACCTTTGTATAACTATCATAAGAGTAACATTGTACTAATCCTTACGTAACGATGAGGACGTAATGATTTGAAATCATCGTGTGGCATCATGGTAGTGGAATCAACTACCCTTAACTAAAATGATCTAGTGATCAGACACGTACAAATCTAATACAACATTAACAAAAATTTTGTATTGGAGAGCTTAAGAGTCGTTGCCTATAAACTGCAATATAGGGTATTCTGATTTGATTAAAAGTTTCTAGGACGACAGTTCTAGAAATTATAGGAAGAAGGAGAAGGACACCTGACAAGCATTTTATCATTTCGATCGATGTTCTATATGAAGCTTTCGAGGTGAATTCAAAGTAAAAGTCAGTATTCCGGTGTAAATGCGAAGGCGACGCATACGAAAAGAGAATAAAACGCTACAATTTTGCAATGGAAATGCTGAAACGTAAAAAATCTACATAACAGATGTCTTCAAGTATCTAGTTTAGAAAAAAATGTTGGTAATATTTGGATGTTTTAAAAAATGTTGAAACCGAAAAGTACCTAAAATTTTTGACATTTATGGACGGTTTAGTAATTAAAATTCAGTTTTAAAGTTACAATTGCATTACTGTTTTTTTTTTAACTAGTTTTCATTTACCAATATATATATACTTCATTAACATTACTTTAAAATATAAAAAAAACTTTTATTTGGTCGTAAAGTTAGAGTTTCGTACATAAATAAATTTGATTTACGAAGGAGCAATTAGCATAAAAATACGAACGACTTCAATATTAAGCGATGAATGATAACAGTTCTGACTTCTAAGTTCATACATCTTCGTAACATAAATGAATATTATGTATTAAATTTATTATGATTATATGGTGGAAATTGTTGTTTTCTTCTTAATAAAATAAATTACTTGATCATTACATCATCATCACATCAGCTTGTTTTAGTCCACTGCTAACAACGATAACACAAAGCTGTTTCCCCGGGATTGGAACCCACGACCTCAGATTTATAAAGCAAGGGCCGATACCACTAGGCCACGGAGGCGGTTAATTTTAATTAATTTAGTTAAGTGAAATTGAATTGTAGTATTTTAATTATCCATTATTTAATTATCTACCAGTGCATATTTAGTAAGTTAAAAATTTTGAAAGCAAGTCATTACTTGCTTTCAAAATTTTTGTGATACATAATAAGTAGTGTCCGACCGAACTTTCGGTTTCGGTTTCGGCCGAGTTTCGGCCAAAAATCAAGTTTCGGCCGCAGTTTCGGTTTCGGCCAAATTTGGCCGAAACTTTTGCCGAAACCGAAACTGGTTTCAGAAGTGTTTTCAATTTCAAAATAGTAGCGAATGGTTAATGAATCATTGCTACAATCGAGCTCAGATCAGTCGATTATAGTTCAGACAAACATTCCAAGTTTGACAAAAGAAAATGAGGACGGAACAAATAGTAGTGAGATCAAAATTTATATTCAAATTCAAATTCAAATATCTTTATTCAATATAGAAGTTTACACTTGCTTATTGATTGTCAAACACACTACCACCGGTTCGGAAAAGGACACCTCAGACCTGAGAAGAACCGGCGAAAGAAACTCAACGGGCTATTTTTTATGTCATCTTTTAAAAATAACAAACAATTTGATAATTCGGCATTACATATTATGCAATTTTGAAACAAGACCTGGAGCGAGCATTCCATTGCCAGGCTGTGTTATCATTTAAAAATTCATTAATATCGTAATAACCTTTAACACATAAACGTTTCTTGACTACCTTTTTAAATTTATTGTCATTATTATATTACATTGTCCCATAAAAGACTCACTTATTCTTCGCAGTCTATGTTATACTCCTTGGTAACCAAAAAATAAATACAAATAATACTGGAAAGTGTAGCTCAGATATTTGTTGACTTAATAAAAAAATCTTCTCGTCTCTTTACTTTTTTTCTGAATGTAGTCATTTGTTTGCTATGTGTGGCGAAATGTTCTTGAAAAAAAGAGAAAACCCAAGTGCGACCTTGTCATTAAAAACCACTGTTATAAAAAGTTAACAACGCAAGAGATTTACTGCTGCTCAAAGGCAACATGGGAAGAGACTGCTCTGTCATAATCAATTGTCGCAAAGTGCGCTCCTTAATTTCGAGTAGGGAGACCGCACACGGAAGGCGAACATAGTTGCAGAAGTGCATCGAAGCCAGTAATCAACAAGAAACAATAAGAAAATGCTGCCATTTGAAAAAACTGTCTTTAGTGATTAAAGAATTATCCTCTGATACCTAATCCAAGAAACGAGCATTTCATATAGAGGTACTCAACGCATATTGACACAAATTTTGAATATGAAAAAAGTCTCCGCAAGATGGGTGCATAGAATCAGAAACAAAACCGACTTTGAAGATATCGTTGGACAAGTTTTAAGAAGATTCTAAAAACTTTAAATCTAGTTTTGTGGCAGTGGACAAAACACGGGTTTATCCCGAAGGATCTTCATGCCGTGGCCGTGGTATATGGCCTGGCCGGGGTATGGCCTCAATATTTTGGGACCCAGAAGTGATATTGTTGTTTGATTACCTGGAGCACGGAACCATCATTACAGATTATGCAGCTTTAATACCGAGGTTGAGAAATGCCGTCAATGATAAAAAGAGGCA